>JAZKJV010007254.1:0-174881 GCA_037367405.1 Ottelia alismoides | reverse complement strand
TGATTAAGGTCAAGTCCAGACCACTTTCGGTTTCGGCTCATAACTCGGTTCAGAACCCGATGACTTTTCACAGATGCAAATGAATGTAATGCTGGATGAAGTGCAGGTGTGTGAAATGCAAACATATTTTTTTCTTTTGATGATTTTTTTATTTGTTTTTGTGGTTTTTTATTTATTTATGCAAAAATGAATAACAAGCATTTTTTTTCAAAAATTTTGGGCATAGTCAGTGTTAGTAGCATTTTTTGTAGAGAATTAATACCCACCCCGTAAATACATATAGACTTATGCGCAAGTACGAGGTATGGCTAAAATATATACACAGTATATATACAGACCCCCCTATACTTAGCGAGTGTTGTGTCCTCAGAGCACAAGAAGCGTAAAGAAGACATAGCTCGGGCTAAGCGTATGAGAGTGGAAAATTGATATAAATGGTTCGCCGCCCTATACTTAAACTGTGAATAGTCTAAGTATGGAAGAAGAGCGCAAGAAGAGGTGGTCAGGATATGTAAATGAGGAGATTATATACAGGTGGGTGTCGGGTCCCCCTATACTTAGGCTCTGATCAGCCTAAGTATAAAAGAAAGGTGGAGACGGAGCGATCGAGAGATAGGAGTGGCATGAGGGAGAAATGTTATATACAGATGGCATCGGTCCCCCCCTATACTTAGGATTTGGCCTAAGTAGAGGAAGAAGCTGTATAAGGAGACTGATGTGGTCGGGAGGGAGGGTGGGACTGATCTGATATATCGTCAATGTCCTTGCTTTGTGTGAAGTAGATGACCTCAACTTGCACTGTATGTTCTTCGGATGATTCTATATATGGCTTCAGTAATTGTCCATTCACTGAGAAAGGTTGTGCATCATCTTTGAGTTCTGCAATATCCACACTTCCATTGGTATGCACATCGATGACAACAAAGGGACCCGCCCATTTTGATTTCAGTTTCCCATGAAAAATCTTTAACCGAGCATTAAACAACCATACTTTCTGCCCAGGGATAAAGGTTTTATCTCGAATGTGTCTATCATGCCATTTCTTGACCTTGTCCTTATAAATCACACTGTTGTCATATGCTCGGTTTCGGATTTCAATTAGCTCATTCAAATTTAAGTCTCGACATAATTTTCCAAGGTGACAAGTCCAGTTCAACTTTTTGATCGCCCATTCAGATTTGTGAATCAGTTCTGCAGGTAGATGACATGGCTTGCCATAGATCATCCTAAAAGGCGAAGTACCGAGTGGTGTTTTATATGCTGTCCTATAGACCCAAAGAACTTGATCCAATAGTTTTGACCAATCCTTCCTATCTGGACGAACCAACTTTTGAAGTATACTCTTCACCTCTCTATTAGAAACCTCTGCCATGCCATTAGATTGTGGATGATAAGGGTTGGCTATTCTATGTTCAAATTTGTACTCCTTAGCCAAAGATCTCATTTCTCTATTCACAAAGTGGCTACCTCCACCCGAAATCAAAACTTTTGGTATCCCAAACCTTGCAATGATATTATCCTTGATAAACTTACAGACGGTTTTGCTATCTGCGGTTCGGATTGGAATAGCCTCTACCCATCTAGACAAATAATCAACCGCTAACAAGATGTACTCAAATCCATTGCTATTGGGAAAGAGACCCATAAAATCAATCCCTCATGCATCAAAAACATCACAGAAAATCATCGGTTGCATGGGCATTTCGCCTCTATAACCAACGGTCCTTCCCATCCTTTGACAAATCGGGCAAGACCGTACAAATTCATTAGCATCACGAAATAAGGTCTGCCAGTAAAATCCACATTGGAGTACCTTGTGTGCGGTTCTCTTTCCCGAATGGTGCCCTCCAGCCTCGAGAGTATGATAATGTGTGAGGACACTCTGGTATTCTTCCTGCAGAATACATCTTCTCCAGACACAATCCGCTCCTTCATAAAAAAGGAAGGGATCGTCCCAATGGTATTTTCTTGAATCCGACTTCAGTTTATCAATCATTTTCTTGGTCCAACCAAAGGGAACCTTCTTGGAGACAAGATAGTTCACGATGTTGGAATACCATGGGGTTGAATCAATAGCGCAAACAGATTTGTCTGGAAAAGTCTCCTTAATAGGTCTAGTGTAAGGATAATCATTTTTCTCAATTCGGGAAAGGTGATCAGCAACAACATTCTTTATTCCAAGTTTATCTTTGATCTCCAAATTAAATTCCTGATTAACAAGATCCACCTCAAAAGTAGTGCCTTGGCATCTTTCTTATCCATGAGGTATCTAATTGCCGTATGATCAGTGAAAATTGTCACCTTGGAGCCCAATATGTATGACCTGAATTTTTCAAGGGCCCAAACAACCGTGAGCATTTCCTTTTCAGTCACGGTATAATTTTTCTGTGCAGGATCCAATACTTTGCTCGCATAGTGAATCGCATAAGGGATTCCATCCCGTCTTTGTCCAAGCACAGCTCCGACAGCGAAATCCGATGCATCAGTCATGATCTCAAAGGGAAGAGACCAGTCGGGAGCTTGTAATATTGGCGATTCACATATTTTCTTTTTGAGGAGCTCGAAGGCTTCAAGACATTTGTGATTTACAATAAACTCGGTGTCTTTTCCTAAGAGCTCAGTCAGTGGGCAGGTGATCTTTGAAAAGTCAGGGATAAACCTTCGATAAAATCCAACATGCCCTAGAAAAGACCGCACTGACTTGACGTTGGTTGGTGGCTCAAGTTTCTTGATCACATCCACCTTGGCAGGGTCGACCTCCATTCCCTTTTTGGAGATGACATGCCCCAACACGATACCCTCAGTCACCATAAAGTGACTCTTCTCCCAAGAAAGTACCAAATTAACCTCCCTGCATCTCTTGAGGACTCGATCCCAGTGTGCTAAACATGTGTCAAATGAATCACCATGGACCGAGAAGTCATCCATGAAGACTTCCAGGAAATCACCCACCATTTCGGTAAATACGGCAATCATGCACTGCTGAAAAGTTCCTGGGGCATTACAAAGCCCGAAGGCATGCGCTTGAATGCGTAGGTACCGAAGGGACATGTAAATGTGGTTTTTCCTGATCCTCGAGAGCGATAGCTACTTGATTGTAGCTAGAGTACCCGTCAAGAAAACAGAAGAATGCTTTCCCTGCAAGTCTCTCCAAGATTTGATCAATAAATGGCAGTGGAAAGTAATCTTTCTTGGTCACAGCATTCAGGCACCTGTAATCGACACAGACGCGCCACGACGTGGGTACTCGGGTCGCGACCTCTACCCCCTCCTCGTTGGTGACCATCTGGATTCCCGACTTCTTCGGGACGACATGAAGGGGGGCCACCCACTTGGAGTCAGAAATGGGGTATATAAAACCTGCTTTGTACCATTTCTCGATTTCTTTCTTAACCACTTCCCGAAGATTGGGGTTTAATCTTCTCTGAAATTCACGGGAAGGCCTTGCGTTATTCTCAACATAAATTTGGTGCGAGCAGAGAGCGGGGTTGATTCCTACGAGATCCGACATCGTCCAACCGATGGCTTTCGATTTCGCTCAAGTACTTCTAGTAGTCTGGATTCTTGTTCTAAGGTCAATGATGAGCTAATGATCACAGGGAATTTTTCTTTGTGTCCATTGAGAAATACATACTTCAATGTGGGAGGGAGAGGTTTCAGCTCTGGCAGATCTACGTCATCAATCAAATCTGGCTGAATATCTTTTAAGTTTGCTTCAGTGCTTGTTGGTGGTGGATCATTCTGTGATATGCTAGCCACTGATCTTGAAGGAAAGTGAGTCGGATCGCAAAAGTAGTGCGGTAATTCGGCCAAAGTCGCGTTCGACTTGTCATCGGTTTTTTTCAAAGAAGAAGGGATGGACCAATCCGAAAGGATTACTGTGTCATCAAGATTATACACATCCAGGTGTTCAGATTTGTCTGGCAATAGCTCACATATTGTATGGTGCATTGTTTCTTCTTATGATGTGATGGTATCCATGTGAAGATCTGGCAGTTGGTCCCAAGGTCCAGTAGTGCTGATCAGATTACACTCGGATGTTTCGGCATCTTCAGTGGTGGATTCGGAATCGGGTCTTTGCCATTTTCTTTGTTTCATTTCCAGATCCACTTCTCCATATAGGGAGCGGAATTTCATCATTCCAGTGCCGTAATCGAATACAACCTTGGCGGTTCTTAAGAATGGTCTTCCCAGAATGATTTGCGACTCTTTCCATTGGTTCGGGGTCTCCATGTCAAGGACAGTGAAGTCCACTTTGTATTCCGTACCCTCAACCATAATGACAATGTTTTTCACTTCTCCCTTAGGTCTTTTAGTAGATTTGTTGGCGAATTGGAGTAAAGATAGTGATTTCTGAAGAGGTCCTAACTCCAATCGGTAATATAAGCTAAGGGAAGAAGATTGATGGAAGAACCATTGTCGAGAAGTGTGCGTGCAAATGCGATACCGCCAATGCGGCTTTCCACATAATGAGCACCCAGATCTCTTTTCTTTCTTGGTAAATGCTGGTTTCTGACGCATTTGGTAGTGGCCACCGTCAGAACATGGGTCTCCACAAACTGATTTGTTTTCTTTGTACGAGTCCGGGTGGGGGTACATTTCATTTTCAAATATTTCTGAAATGCCGGATTACTGGCCACATATTGATCAAAGGGTACCTTCACTGTAATGTTCTGTTGACAGAACTTTTCCATCACTGGGTCACTCTGGATAGTTTTCTTTTGTCTTCCTTTCTTAAGAGCATGGGGGAAAAGAATGGAAGCATTTGAGACAGGAGAAAGAGATCCAGAATCATAAATAAGAGCATCTTTATTGGATTTGGAGTTTTAATTACAATCATAATTTTTTGGATAATAATCACGTTGCTAAAATGGTGACAAAGGTATTTTTGCAGCAACTAGAGGTTCAAGGTCCTCTGTGGTCTCCATAGATGCTTTTCCCTTATTTGGATCTGAAATCCTCGGGCGTCCTTCGTCTTCATCCTCAGAAGCATCCTCCGGTTGATCTTCCGAGTCATGATGTTCAGCTTCCCTTGCCCGGTCAGGTACGACCACGGTCCTTCCGCTCCTGAGGGATATGGCATTGATATTGTCAAACAAAAGGATCTCGTGTTCAGATGTGGAAAAATCTGAGTAATATACCTTATTATTGTATTGAGATGATTGAGCTTTGTTCAAGCTATTGGGGTTAGCTTGAACTTGGGCGGGAATGGCTGTGACTGGGGTTGTCTGTTCTTCCTTCCAACGGGATAGACGATTAACATCTACCCGTAGATCGTACAGTTCATTCCGGAAGCTGCGAATTTCTTCCAGCATTTGTTTCTGGATATCAGCCGGATCTTCTGGAGGTTTGGATGATCGAGAAGCTTGATTTGGAACTTGATATTGTTGACGATGTTGTTGAGGTTGGTTCTGACGGTCGTGTGGTTGCTGCTGCCATGAGGGCTGATTGTGTTGTGGAGCGATGGGAAATGCGACATTGTAGAAGGTGGGTGGACGCTGATATTGCTGACGGTCCCCCGGATTACACTGTCGGGTATTATCCTGTGTGTACCAGATGCCGTTTATCTCGAATGTCAGAGGCAGGGCTTCTATGACTGTCTCGGTTGGAGGAGGTGACTGATGGGAAGGTTGGACATAGGATTGGTCCTGAATCCACGGTTGCGGTTATCCAAAGCCTGGCTGCTCTTGGACATGATGCACATGATAAATTGGGACCGTAGGTACAGTAGGCATCCCTATCTTGGATACTTCTCAGTAGTTCCTCCATTTGCTTTGGAAACTGGGAGAGCCGGTTGTCGATGTCGTTCACCTTTTTATTAATGTGATCCACAACTGTTAATTTATCTGTGATGATGTTCATGTTGGGAAGCCAGTCCTCTGATATTTCTGCGACAGTTTGTTTCCCTCCTTTGGCTTGATAGGTGTTCAGTGAATCAGTGTAAGCTCTACTAGCAATTTGTGAACGGCTAGTCTCCGCCATTTGCTCCAGTACTTTCCAGATGGTATCAGCTCCTCAGCATGTGTAGTTTCCTCCACAGGCAGCGTTGACTAGACCCTGAGTCCCGTGGTTAAGGCCAGAATAGAGGGATTGGACCAGGATGTTATTATCTATGTCATGGCAGGGACATTTTTGCAGCAGATCTTTAAATCTATCCCATGCATCACAAAGTGGTTCATTTGGCATCTGAGAGAAGCTAGTAATGCGAGTCCTCATTTGATTGGTTCGACTCAAGGGGTAGAATTTTTTTAAGAATAGGTTCTGAACCTATCATAGGTGGTCACCGTCACTCCCAAATTTTTCACCCAGTAATTTGCCTTACCCTTCAAGGCGAAAGGTAATGCAGTGAGACGAATGTAATCTTGGTTGACTTGTGGGTGCCTCTGATTAGAACATACTAGCTCCGATTCACGCAAGAATTCATAAGGTTCTTAATCTGAATTACCATGAAATTGTGGTAATTGATTCATGAAGTGTGGCTTCAGTTCATGGTGAACCTCAGGCTGAGGTGGCTGCAAGTAATTTATGACTCTATTGCCCGGGATTGTATGCAGCATCCATTGGTGGTTCTTCCTCTGTATTCATTCGTTCTAGTTGTTCCCTCATCAAATTTTGTTGCTGCTCAGATGCAGCTAGTCTTGCGAGAATCATTTGCATCGGATCTTCATTGAGGTCATCTTCAGGATTGGTCTTCTTTGGAGGCATTTTTTGTGAGTTCTTCTTTTCACCTTCAGATTGTGAAAAATAGGAGTCAATAGTTTGAAGAGAATTATAATATGAGGGTTCCAGGGGAAGGTGTTCCTGAAACCAAGGTGGTTCTGAGTAAGAGTGGCTCAGAGTATTTGAGACTGGAAAATTTGTGGTGGTCAGAAAAAGGTTCGCTGAGTCCGAACAGAAATTACCACAATTTTCCATTCTCGAATTCAAGAGATTATCAAGAGGTGTATGGATGTTGATCTAAGTATTAGTGAGGCATTAAGTTTTACGCACAGATCAAACACAATACAAAATTTTGTTTCACCAACTCACACAGTGAAGGTCGTAAGAGTTCGACCAATTATCTTGTCAATTTTAAATGGTGAAAAGACAATCTTGTTAGCGAGCTGAAATTTCGGATTTGGACTCTAGCCTTAAGTGTCGTCTCTCGCTCACTTAGATAAATAGAACATTCAAGGTCGGGGTTGCTCTCCCGCAGAAATTCTTGATTTTATGGGTTCTTTAAGATCAGCTATATTTAGCAGTCCCGATTTTAATGAGGTGATCACTGAAAAATTAAATAAGCACAAATACACGTCTACCGTCCAATCCCAATTTCCTTTAAAGTTATGTTATAAAACAAGAGAGAGGAATTCGGGAAAAGCCGATGCACGCGGAAAACTATGATGAATGCTCAGTTAGAAGACTTACAGTGAATCCTCGCAATCTCCATGTGGGATGCTAGACAGAATTTAAAAAGTTATTCTAAATGAAATGCAAGCGATGAAAACCGCACCTAAGCAGAAAGTTCTATTAGAGGGAAGAATTGATTTAAATTTTGGTTAAATTGAATGATCTATGTGCGACTCAATTAAAGTGCAGTGTGGCCTTAAGATCCTACGAGCACAAGCAAAAATATAAATACTCTGAGAGCCGTATGAGCAGGTCTATCCTAATCGCCACTCAAGTCGGGCCCCACCCTCACCAGAGAGTGAAACAGGCCAACACACCACAGAATAAAGTTAGAGGTCTTTCTATACATGCGAGAGTCCAAACGAACACCGTTGTAAATAAGCAATTAATTACAAAAATTTAGAAATTGCAGGAATTAAAAACCTAGACTCTACGCTCTCTCACGACTCGACTCTATCTTAAATTAATTGTGATTTTTGCAAAAGTCGGTGAAGTTGCATCGGTTTTTGAAAAACCGCTCCACGTACAAATTACCTCACAAGAAAAATAAGAGAGAAAATGTAAGAGAGAGACTCAAAAAGATATGAAAAATAAGTGCTGAAAATGAATTGCAGGAAAAAATGGAATTTACAATGCGAAATTCGGGGGTTAGACTACCCGAATGCGGGAAACCGAACAAAAATTTTCAAGACAAAAATCTAAGTCGTTTGCCTTCCCGGCAACGGCGCCATCTGACCAATCCGAAAATGTCGGGCTTAAAAATGTGTTTTTATCGTTCGTGTTAAAGAATGATTTTGTCGTGCGTTGTAGGCGGCGATCGGAAACGATCAATAAATAACCATAAATTTTATTTAATTTTAACCAGGAGATTTTATGTTTATTTTACTTGGGCAAGTCCCAAGGTCGATCACAAGGAGGCAAAGGACAACCTAGAATTATGTCTATCCAATTTCGTGTTCGGTTTTCAAGGCAGTCTTTTTTGAATTTTTAATATAAATGAGGGATGCAAAATGCAATTTCGGCCTATTTTAGGGACTAAAATGTAAATTTCAATCAAATGATGTCCGAAAAATACGAAACTTGGCCACATTGTAAATGATGATGAATCGAATGTACTGTAATGTTTTTGGAATTTTTGGATGCAATATGAATTTTTAAATGCAAACAAAATGATTTCCAATATTTAATTATAATAAATATTAAACCAACTTATTTTCGAGAAATAAAATTGTCTAAAATCTACCACTAGGTAATGGATCTTAAAAAAATCCTAGACCTCGAAAATGTAGGGTTTAATACTTATTAAAAATTAAATAGTGAAATATGCAAGATGATTTTTACTGGACAAAGTATGCATGCAAATGCAAAGATTTATGGACACAATATCAAGCAAAATAATCTCTACAATATGTGATTTTTCTGGGATTTTTAGAGCACCGATTAATCAATTATAAAATTTATAGCACAAACTGGGTAAACTTCACAATTTTCCACAGAATAATTGATTATTAATTAACCATTAATCAGAAAAATATCCACAACATATCAAAATGTAGAGAATTAAGCAACAAACATCGTGCTATTTTTTTGATATTAAAATAATGCAATGTAGAGGTATAAAATGAATGATAAAGACAAGGGTACGAATGCAGATAGCAATAAATATAAAATATGCAGGGGGACCTAATGTTAATTACCTATAAAATGGGGGTGGTTTCTGCAAAATGTCCAGGGCATGTGCGTGGCACGTGCCCTCTGGAGTTGGGGCTCGTGCGCAATACAGGGGACTTCTGAGGGGCGGTCTGCAAATATTCTACGCGTTCACGTGTGATGCACGTGACCCGTGGGTAGCTGAAGGTCTCCCCTGCCGCACGTGCCCCGCACGTGCATGGGGAGCCTCGGGCCGCACGCCCGGCCTGACGGTGGTCAAGCGGCGAGGGGCTGAGTAGCGGTTGTAGGCGGTGGTGACTGGAGCGGCTGGAGTCGGAGACGACGATGTTGGAGGCGTGGCGGTTGCTGATGGCTGGCAGGAGGGGCGTGACGTAGGCCGCCCTCTGGCCGACACACGGCCTAGAGGGCGGCGAAGTGGGCGTCGACCGGCAATGAAGCGTAGTGGCGCGACGGAGTTGGAGACGATGGTTGCCATCGACGGTGGAGGGGATGATGATGGTTGTCGGGGGAGATAGAGCGGCGGAGGCGGAGGCAAAGTTGGTGGCGCACGGTGGAGTCGGTGGAGCGGATAACTCAAGGCGGATGAGAGAGAGAGAGAGAAAGAGAAAGAGAGAGATAGAGAGAAAGAAAGAGAGAGAGAGAGAGATAGAGAGAGATAACCTGAAGGGGTGGCTCGACGGCGAGTGGCCGGAGCGGAGCAGCTTGCTGGAGGAGGAGGCTGCGACGAGGAAGGCGTCCTCGGATCATGCCGGTGTCGAGGGCTGTCACCACCTGGAAATGTAAATCGGCGGATGAAGAGTTGGGGTGCAGCGGCGCAACATTTATAGGGCTAGGGTCTCGCCGGCGATGGAAGGAGATCGGGGTGATTTGGGTGGCGCGAGATTTGGGGGATCTGCCGAGGGATTTGGATTGAGGGAGGAGATGGAGGAAGGAGGCGATATGATGGGGTCCGACGAATCGCGAGATTGAGGGAATGGAGGAGATCTGGTGGCGCGGCGAAATTGCGGGGATTGTGGCGGCAACGGAGATAATTTGGGAAAGAAGACGAGGACGACGCACAGGCGCCGTCCGATAGAGCGCGATCGGACGGCCCCTGTGGCGCCACGTGGCGACACAAGGGGGACGGCGCTGGCACGTGCGTTGCACGTGCCTGGGAGGCACGTGCTTCGCATGTGCAGGATATTTATTTATTTATTTATTATAAAACTAATATTAAAAACCTCAAAATTAACTGACACGTGGCGGCACCAGGTGCTGCCACGTGTCAGCACCAAAAAAATCGAAAATAAAATACTTTGTAAAATACAAAAGAAATAGTAAATGGCCTCGGATCAAAAAAGTTTCTTCACGAAAATTGCTCGTCTCAATGAGATCTACAACTTTCATAAACACCAAAACCAAAATCGATCATTTGCACAAAGTGAATTTTTGGGGTATCCTATGTACACAGAATACCTTAATTTTGGGGTTTTGTAATTTTTATGTCATTTTTAAGATCAGATAAAAAAATCTGAAAAAATTACGGTAAAATCAAAGATAAATAAAGACACCTTAATCTAATTTTTTGGATTTTTTATAATAGGTTAAATAAGTATATAAAATAGTAGGTCAAAAATCGCTAAAATACACAATATACAAAAGAGGCCCAAAACCCAACTTTCACATATGAGCTCCGATTCACTTGAACTTGGTCTCGTTTTGAAGGTAATTGAATGTATATTAGTTCAAAAGTGAGTAGGATTAAATCGGACACTGGATGGGGAAGATATGTGGCTTTTAGTCCGAAAATCCTGAAATTAGGGTTTGGGTTTTTGGTCCGCTTATTTGGGTTAGTTATTTTTTTGTATTTTTCCTTTATTCTTGTTAGTGATATGTACACAATGGAGGTCGTTTTGTGTCATTTGGAGTTATCATGAATGAGTCAAAAATCGGGGAATTTTGGCTATTTACATGTCATTTTTTGCTTGGATTTTTGGCTTCTTATTTTGTGCAGATTTTTGTGCTAAAATGCAATTCTTATGAAATCATGCACTAATGCTAATTATGCAGAATAGATGCAAATATGCTGTTGATTTTAAGAGATTTAATCTTAATAAATGAGATTTAGAGTGATCAATTCGGGATTCATCAGTGACCCTGATGACCACAAAACCGAGCGAGCGAGGTAAATCAGGTGTATCTCAAGCGGTCATTGCGACCTTAATCACTCGGGTGATAAATCGAGAAAAATAGACCACCAAATCGGATAAAAATCAACTCAAACTCAAATAGCGGTCTTGCTATTATTTTAACCCGGTATAGCGACCAGGGTCGAACACAAGGAGCACGTAATGGCCTTGCGGCCTACGAAGTAGTCTAAAAAAGAATAAAATAAAAGACAAGTATTTTTGGTGGATTTTAAACTTTTATAATTTTTTTTGGATTTTTTAATTAATAAAGGAAATAAAGAAAACAAAGAAACAAGCCAATCCAAACAATTATTTAATGCATCAAAAATCACTCAAAAATTCAAATAAAAATGTTTTTATGTTTTTTATCTTTTTTACTGTTTTTAGTGAATTTTTGGTATTTTTCAGATTTTTATTTAATTTTCTAAAAATAAAACAATGCAAAAAGACAACAACAATGTCCAGCCAAGCTTGGTGAACTTAGATAAAATATCTAAAAGTCCCTAAAAACCTGGAGGTAATTTTCCTGTATAGTGAAAACTACAAAGAAAATTTGGCCACTGGAATTATTACTTTTGGCTTTTTTAATTAATTATTAGAATTTTTATAGTGTTTTTAGTGTTTTGTAATTTTTAAGGTTTTCTTATATCTAAAAATGACCAAAATTGGTCAGAAAATCAAAGAAGGCAAAATAACTACTGTCTATTTTTTTGTGAATCTTAGAGGTGTTTTAATAATTTTTGTGAATTTTTAAGTTAAACAGTAAGGAAAATGTGTGTTTTTGATTTTTTTTAAAAATATAAAAAATGATCAGAAATGTCTCCAAAATTCATGGAAAATTTTACCCCATGGCAGGAGCCATGTATCCAATTTTCGTTGAATTTGGAGTTAATTTGCTATTTTATTAAAAATAAGAATAAAGCCACAGTGCATAGGGACCTAACTGCAAATATAATAAAGCCGTAGGCCCCTTGGAGAACAATCCTGAGAAGTATAGGGCCAGGAATGCAAATTGTCCCCCAGGCCACGCACGATACACGTGACTCAAGCCTGGGGGGACCTATTTGTCATTCCTATTTCTAAAAATATTAATAGTAACAAGCCAAAAACACGGTGCCAAAACAGCAAATACACCAAATTCCACGTGTCGATGCACGTGTCCACTACGTGCAGGGGTATAAGTGCGAATCAGATAAAAAGGCAGGTCCTTCGTGCAATATTTACAAAAATAGAAGAACTACTAAACGTATTTACAGGACTAGAAAATAAATGCGGAAACTGGAGGGGCCTAAGAGCAAATACCCCGTTATTAAATGTCGAGGGCTGGATGCTTGCCACGTAGCTGATCAGACGGTCCTCGTACGTTGTGGCTAAACCCTCGGGCGATCGACGAAGGAGGAGACGACACGTGGAGATCTGACGTCTCTAAGTTACGGGTACCTCTTCATCTGATCGTGCGGTCCAGATCAACCCTCCTACGGATCTGACGGTGGCGAAGCGCCTGGATGAATGGTCGAGATCTAATCTGGAGCGGGAGGACGATCTGACGGTTCGAGGAGGTCCTGGAAGAATTGTCGGCCGGCGATCTTCGCCGGCTCGAAACTCGAGCGTAGGGACTCCTCGACGGCTGCTGGAAGGCTGAGAAGATGCGTGGGGGCCTTCCGCGTCTGATGGAATGCTCCGATGATGGTGGGGACACCTGGAGAGCTCCGACGGCGATGAAGACCTGGAGCACCTATGCCTGAGCTATTGGCCTCCCGATGAGGCTCTCCTGACGATGTAACCTGCACAGTAAGAAAGATGGGTCGAGGGCAAACTGCCTCGACCCGTCAGCGTGCCAGAACAATGAAAGGTGCGTCGATATGGAGGCTCTCCGGCGAGCGGCGGAGGGGGAGAACCGAGGTCCCTGCTCCGGGGCGAGCCAGGGGGGATGGGTAGGCGGAGAAGATGCAGAGGAGGCTCGTGAAGGTGGTGGCGGTGTCGGATGGGAAAATGGATGGACGGAGACGAAGGGTAGAGGCGGCGGAGCTACGGCTACCGGAAATGGAAAACTCTAATCTAAGCTAAGCTAAGAGCTAAAGAGACTACCTGGTGGAGGCGTTCGACTAGGCTGGAGCTGCTGAAGCTCCTGGGTCATTGCCTGCAAGGGGACATTGGCTCCCCGAGGCTGGGCGCGCTCGCGGCGGCGCACGGCGGCGATGCCACCGGATCTGAAGGTTCCCGAGGTCCTCGAGCCTCACTTCCACTCCGAAGAACACCGCTGTCACTCAGGCTCACCGGAGGAGGTCCTTGGCTGCGAGTGGGAAGTCCAAAAGATGAGGAATAGAGCTGCCGGAGTTGAGGTTTTATATTCCTAGGGGTCCGAGAAGACACAGATCGGGCGAGCAAAATGGAGCTCGGACCCCTCATACCCATCCCGGGCGTGGATCTGGGATAAACAAGGATCAATCGGGGCCCGGGGTTAGGGTATTAGGCTGTTGGATCGAGTGGGAAGAAAAGGTTGAAATCGGGTCGGGCACCAGATCCGCAAGGGAAGTGGTCCACAGGGGGGAGTTGACCGGGGGGTCAACATCCCCCGTGGACCAATGGGAGAAGGCCATCTCAGCAAAATTTGGAAATTAGTTTAAAAATAGAAAATGACTGATTTATTAAAAACTCAAAACATAAAAAATGTTTTTTTTTATTTTTTTTCTATTTTTGGTGATTTTTAATTAATTTTTCGAAATAAAAATAAAGTATTTACACTAGGGTGTTATATATAGGTATATATACAATATAGGGTTTTGATTTTTCATTTTTAATTAGTTATTTTTATACATTTTTATCCCTATTTTATATTTTATTTATTTATATCATAAAATTAGGAACAAAATGGTATTTTTATTTTATTTTTATTATTTATAAACAAGGATGAAATAAATAGATATGTACATGTATATACATGGTATATTTACAAAGTTATTTTTGGTTTTTAATTTTATTCTTTTTATTTTGTTTTTGTTTTATGGTTTTTATTTTATTTATTTACACCATAAAGTAAGGAGTATATACAATTTTTATGAAAATTAATTTATTTAATTACAAGGCTACAATAAATTTAGATAAGTGGACTATGTACAAGGTGAATATCTACATGTGAATGTTTTTATTTTTCTTTTTAATTTTTCAATTTTTGTTTTGATTTTGTATTTATAAATATATACAAATATGTACAAGCACTTTATTCTATTTTTAGAGGAAAATATATTTATTGTATTCACAGGGATATTTACACACATGAGCTCCCTATCTCTCTGTACTCTGGCTTTTATGCGGTCAGGCCCGTGCTGAGCCCTCCCTTGGGATTAGGTTGCTCAATATTTATTCTAAATATTTCCCTCTTTTTCTTTTGTCTCTTTATTCTTTTATTTTTGCACAAAAACATGCTAATTATTAAACTTTATACAATGCATGCTTTTAGTAATTATTTGTATTTACATGAATATACATGTATTTGCAAAGGTTTTTGTAGCTAAAATATAAGAATAAAGAGTGATGAATGGGTATTCATCACCCCCCCATACTTAACTTTGCTAGTCCCTTAGCAAACACTTATTTGAAAAAGAAGTGAAAAAGAAAGAAAGAAAAAGAAAACGAGGAGAATGCACATGGATCAAGGCTGATTATTAAACTCACCTTCATTAAATTGAATTATGGAGCTCGATCAGATCTTTGGATTATTAATGTGTCGGAACCTTATTTGGATTTAAGCTTAAAACTCAACAGCCTCTAAGTTCCACCAATCTATGGACAAGACTCCTCAATAAACCAGATCAGAACAAGTCTACATACACAAACTCTAATGACCATGAATCTTTCCATGCAGTGTAAGTGGTATGTAGCTCCCCACCTCAGAAGTAACAAAGAAGCAACCTCCCCCAACCTGGTAACTCTAATGCTCGGTCTAGCAACTCTTTCTTCGAGAAGCGGGGTATTCCCTTCTAAGTTCAAGTGCAACCGGCTCAAGAAGAGGGGGAAGAAGATGAAGAATGGACCATGGTCAGTGTAGCCACGTATCCCTGGGAGCCCAACCAGTGTAGCTAAGTCTCCCGCTGCAAGCTTCATGAGATGTAACATGGATACCATAAGCTTTTGCTTTATTTGACTATATACACTCCGGTGGGGTTATTATATTTTCAATCCGACCCACCACTTTTTTGGAGTTCCTTTTTTTTCATGTGCAACTGTACAACATATCTACATGGTGCAGCATATATACAAGGAATTTTTCCTCTTGAGCCAGTAGACTATCCCTCTTTTGAAGCTTTATTACAACCCACGGCTTCTGTCTTTAGCCTTCATCACCACTAGACCAAGTTGAGGCGCACTTCCTTCACTAGAAGAAGAAGAGAGGTTCCGCCTAGAAGTATTACCCTCATATGCTACCCCAAGACAAAGGAAACTGCCTCCTCACCACCTCATCCGTGGAAAGCTATGTGTAAAGTGCTGGTGCAAGTCAAGCCATTGTCTCTAAGAGTCATGCGTGTGTTGTTAAGTGCTCTATTTAGGCTCATTGAGATGACATGTGATCATAGCCTAGTGGACTCAAAGAATTAAGTCCCAATGGACCTGAAAAGCCTTAACCCTAATCCCTATAAGGTTCCTCTTAGAATTAGGTGGATTAAGATCTTAATCAAGCTCCATTTCCCAATTTAATTCCAGGCTAGTTTAAATGTCAACTATCATCCAGAAAAACTATATACATATATACAAAAATGCTATTTACACAATTTTTACAAACATGCAAAATTTTTGAAAAATGTTTTGAAATCATGAATGGATGAATGCATGAAATGCAAGTTTTGCAAAAGTATTTACACACATGTACACAAGATTTTTGCAAACTTTTGATTTTCAAAACATTTTGGAAAAATTTTGTATTATATACATAATTTTGATAAGAAAAATATTTACACAAGCTTTACACAAAAGATTTTTGAAAACATTTTTTCAAAAAATAATTTGTACACTACCTATTCATGTGCAAATAAAAGAATGTTTATGTACATGAAAAATTTTCAATTTTTATGATTTTTAGGGTTTTTAGCCATTTTATTTATTAACACACTCACACAAAGTACGAGTTATGGCTAAAGTATATATGAAATATATACACACCCCCCTATACTTAGCTCGAACGATGTCCTCAGAGTCAAGAGCGATGAAGAAGACATAAGTCGTGCTCTGTATAGGGAAGTGAAAAGGAAGGCTATATACAGAGATGAATGAATGAATAGAATATCAAGAGGCTCTTGGCTTTTCCCCCTATACTTAGGATCAAGTAATCCTAAGTATAGCAGGCTGTACACAAAGGGAAAACCGAGTGACGAATGTACAAGGTCTACCCCCCTATACTTAGGGTAAAATATCCCTAAGTATAGGCAGCAAAACAGGGGTAGCAAGACACGAAGAAAATTATGAATATATACAAGAAGGAGGATCATCACTCCCCCTATACTTAAGGTGAAGAACCTTAAGTATAGGCAACAACAGAAGTGACGAAACAGAACGAAGAACAACCCGGTGTTTCCACCCCCCTATACTTAGGATGAGCAATATACTAAGTATAACAAAGATAATCCTAAGCGAGACCTGGGGTGAAAACTAAAACGGAAGAAAGAAAGATCAAACTAAGACAAAACACGTATATACAAAAGAGTACAATGTTGAGGTGCCTCTCAACAAGCGCTAGATTTTACACCCCTAGCTGGGCGCAAAGGCTAGGATAATGCAGTATCGAGATTCAGTATGGCATCGGTAAGGAAAATGTCGTACTGTCGTCGCAGTCTCGGCATGAGAACAGCGACGAACTCCAAAGTGTAAAGTGAGACACCCAGGTATGCAATCAAGCGGGTGTCTGCTACCGGCCAAGGATATGGAAGTAAGTGATCGGGATCTGGTAGCATAAAAGAAACCATCGGCTCTGGATCAGACTGGAGTGAGAGTGTGGAGCCGAAGAAATCAAACGTGGAGAAGGATGGATCAGTCATAGTATACTCCACATCAATCAATGTCTCAAAAAGATATGTATAGTCAAGATCAGGAGACTCTCTAAGAAGACTGATA
Organism: Ottelia alismoides; assembly: GCA_037367405.1. Lineage (NCBI taxonomy): Eukaryota > Viridiplantae > Streptophyta > Magnoliopsida > Alismatales > Hydrocharitaceae > Ottelia > Ottelia alismoides. Next base: position 157,548 of record JAZKJV010007254.1, on the reverse strand, counting down.
TCCGATGAACAGAATAGAATCAGATCAGGCAAATCATCGAATATCTCCAGAATGGGCTTATCCTCGCGAGGGTCGTCAAGGTGAGAAGACTCAAAATCAGAAGAATCTAAAGACTCGGTTTCGTGTTCCGCCAGATCGGAAACACTCTCAGCAGGTGAAATCGAGTACTCGTCGAGTGTGGCATCTGGGATGAGTCCTGGTAGCTGTCTGCATCCAAGAAGTATCTCTGCAGAAAGGAAGCTGTCTGCTCCAAGACTGGAATCTGAAGTGTCTGAGACAATGGCTGTAGTAGTGGGGGCTCCTCCGGTTCCTGGAATATCAGAAGATCTGATATCCAAGACTCGTCGACTGGAAACTCTGGGGATAACTCGAACTCTAGCTGGAAGATCAACGGGAACTCGAGAAGACTCTGGGTCCGAACCTCTGATATCACAGTCATGTCCTCTGTCAGTGGTGCTGCATCATCCAAGTCCTCGGGCTGGTGTGTAGAAACCGTCTCATCATGTAAAGCGACACACCGCACTGGTACTGCATCGTCCGCATGTGTTGTCCCGAGTGAGGCATCTTGTGAAGAAGAACTCTGTAAAAGTAGCCTCGAGATGGTATCCAGTAGGTGAATGTCGGAACTGCGGTGTGAACCGCCACATGTGGTAATCACCAGTGCAAGCTACTCTGCGGTCATCCCCCGCATGGAGATCTCTATCAGATCTGTCAGTGGAAGTCCGTGATCGGGAAATCTCCTTAAGAGGTCAAGAAACCTCAGCCATGCCTCCTGCAATGGCTCCTGGGGGTCAACTGAAAAGTCGGTGATCAAAGACCGCATGAAATCTGCTCTACGTGGAGGGAAGTATCTCTGTAGAAACTCTCGGCGTAGATCTCCCCACGTCTCGAATGTCCTCCCCAATCGGCGGTGCCATCTCATGGCTCTGTCGTGAAGTGTGAATGGGAAGGTCCTAGTCATCAGCTCCTCTGCAGTGACATCTGAATATCTCTGTGCTTTGCAAAACTCCTCGAATGTGGACAGGTGAAGATACGGCTCCTCGTGTGCCTCTCCTGAAAATGTCGGCAGTCGCTGAATGTAATCCAAATCCAAGACGAATGGACCTAGTGTAAAAGCTGACTCAACTCCCTGTGCTATCTGCTCCTCCATCCTTCTGGAATAGGATATGTCTGTTGATTTCCACTGCTCTCTCTGGTCACCAATGGAGTGCGCTCTCAACTCAGCAACAACATCGTCCGGGTCTCGCATCTGCTCTATCTGGTATCCTCGGACGTCTGGCACAGCATGCCCAGAGTAGTGAGATGAAATGGAGGGAGGGAGCGGGAGGTGGGTCGGAGATCCAACCTCCCTAGAAGGTGGACTGGACTGATGGTCAGATAGCGAAGAAAAAGCCGCAAGAGTCAACTCGAAGTGAGGGGGATCCATCATCCAGGGGTAAAGGAGAAGAAGAAGACTGAAGAGAGGGAGGGTGGGAAACCGATGGATAGAGGGGAGGATGGGGAAGGGTCTAAGGGATCTGGAAATCACACAAGATGAACAAGCAAACCCCCGATTCACCTACGCACACAGAGCTGAAGACCGAAAGGGATTGGTCAATTATCTTGTCGATTTTATTTTAGGTGATCATTCAGTCTATCAGAGCGATTACGTGAGGTAATAGGAATCCGATATCTCTCAACCGACTGTCCCATACCAAAGAGCCGGTAATCAGTCGAGAAAAATCGGATGGCTCTATCCTAAGGTGCGAATCACTCTCTCGCTCATCCAAACCAAACAAAGAGGGGATTACTCTCCCCAAGATAGATTTTTAGTGAAGTGTCTTTTAGGTCAAGGGTGATTAGCAGTCCCGATTTTATTGTTTTTGTTTTTAGATATTTTTCAATGAAAACAACGCCTAACGAATTTTACGGTTCTCCTGATTATTAAGTCAAAAATAGGGGGAGAAGACGAAAAAGCCGATGCGCGAAAATCAATGATGCATGCAAAGTCAGAAATGCGTACATGTCTCCAGCACTCTACATGCAATATGATCCGCGCAGAATTGAAAAACAGAAAGTAAACTACATATATGGTGCAGCGGAAAATCGAGTCCTAAGCAGGCAACTTCTACTCGAAAGAACCGTCTAGCTGGTCACCAGCCTTCGATCCAGAGAGTCCGGTCTAGACCCACCCTTCCTCTTCTCGACAGGTCGAGTTCAGGAGTAGCACTTGACGGGGCAGGCTCGCGACGCGTAGGCTCGAAGGTGGTGAATCAGCTAATTTTATTAAGATTTTTATTGTAGGTCCAATTAACGATCTATATACACAAGAAATCTATTAAGTGTGGGGATCCTACTGAGTACGGCACAGTCAACCAGAAAGTCCTAAAGCTAGGGGCTCGAGAAAAACCGCGTAAAACCGTAAAAGGCAGTGAAAAACAAAAACCGCGAAGAAAAGCCGCGAAAAACCCTGAGGGTCCCCCGAGCATACCGGTGCTCGGCGAAACATACCCCAAAAGTCCAAGTCTCTGTCTGAGTGTACCTGTATTATTACAATAATCAAATGTGCTAAAATAAACCTAAACTACTCCTCTCTCACTCAGTTACTCTCTCGCTCTCTCCTGCGGCTCCGTGTAGAAGGGAGCCGCCTCCGAATCCCGTGGTTACGCCGGCTCCTCGAAAGTCGCCTCCTCGGTCCTCGAGCCCTCGTAAGAAAGAAGACAAGTGTCACAGACCAGATTATTTTATAAAAAATGTCAGAAAAATATATACACAAATCTATACAAAAAACCGCGAAAAAGAAAGCCGCGGAAAAAGCTGACTACTAAGCAGTGCTCCCCGGCAACGGCGCCATTCTGATGACCACAAAACCGAGCGAGCGAGGTAAATCAGGTATATCTCAAGCGGTCTTTGCGACCTCTATCACTCGGGTGATAAATCGAGAAAAATAGACCACCAAATCAGATAAAAATCAACTCAAACTCAAATAGCGGTCTTGCTATTATTTTAACCTGCTATAACGACCAGGGTCAAACACAAGGAGCACGTAATGGCCTTGCGGCCTACGAAGTAGTCTAAAAAAGAATAAAAAAAGACAAGTGTTTTTGACGGATTTTAAACTTTTATATTTTTTTGGATTTTTTGATTAATAAAGGAAATAAAGAAAACAAAGAAACAAGCCAATCCAAACAATTATTTAATGCATAAAAAATCACTCAAAAAATCAAATAAAAATGTTTTTATGTTTTTTTATCTTTTTTGCTGTTTTTTAGTGAATTTTTGGTATTTTTCTGATTTTTATTTAATTTTCTAAAAATAAAACAATGCAAAAAGACAACAACAATGTCCAACCAAGCTTGGGGAACTTAGATAAAATATCTAAAAGTCCCTAAAAAGTCTGGAGGTAATTTTCCTGTATAGTGAAAACTACAAAGAAAATTTGGCCACTGGAATTATTATTTTTGGGGTCTTTAATTAATTATTAGAAGTTTTATAGGTTTTTAGTGTTTTGTAATTTTTAAGGTTTTTGTATATCTAAAAATGACCAAAATTGGTCAGAAAATCAAACAATGGAAAATAACTACTGTCTAATTTTTTGTGAATTTTAGAGGTGTTTTAATATTTTTTGTGAATTTTTAACATAAACAATAAGGAAAATGCGTGTTTTTGATTTTTTTAAAATATCAAAAATGATCAGAAATGTCTCCAAAATTCATGGAAAATTTTACACCATGGCAGGAGCCATGTGTCCAATTTTCGTTGAATTTGGAGTTAATTTGCTATTTTATTAAAAATAAGAATAAAGCCACAGTGCACAGGGACCTAACTGCAAATTTAATAAAGCCATGGGCCCCTTGGAGAACAAACTTGAGAAGTATAGGGCCAGGAATGCAAATTGTCCCCCGGTCCACGCACGATATACGTGACTCGGGCCTAGGGGGACCTATTTGTCATTCCTATTTCTAAAAATATTAATAGTAACAAGCCAAAAACACAAGGCCAAAACTGCAAATACACCAAATTCCACGTGTCGATGCACGTGTCCACTACGGGCAGGGGTATAAGTGCGAATCAGATAAAAAGGCAGGTCCTTCGTGCAATATTTATAAAAATAAAAGAACTACTAAACGTATTTACAGGACTAGAAAATAAATGCGGAAACTGGAGGGGCCTAAGAGCAAATACCCCGTTATTAAATGTCGAGGGCTGGATGCTTGCCACGTAGCTGATCAGACGGTCCTCATACACTGTGGCTAAACCCTCGGGCGATCGACGAAGGAGGAGACGACACGTGGAGATCTGAGGCTCTAACTTACAGGTGCCTCTTCATCTGATCGTTCGATCCAGATCAACCCTCCTACGGATCTGACGGTGGCGAAGCTCCTGGATGAATGGTCGAGATCTAATCTGGAGCGGGAGGACGATCTGACGTTTCGAGGAGGTCCTGGAAGAACTGTCGGCCGGCGAACTTCGCCGGCTCGAAACTCGAGCGTAGGGACTCCTCGACGGCTGCTGGAAGGCTGAGAAGATGCGTGGGGGCCTTCCGCGTCTGATGGAATGCTCCGATGATGGCGGGGAGCCCTGGAGAGCTCGGCGGCGATGAAGACCTGGAGCACCTGTGCCTGAGTTATTGGCCTCCCGATGAGTCTCTCCTGACGATGTAACCTGCACAGGAAGAAAGATGGGTCGAGGGCAAACTGCCTCGACCCGTCAGCGTGCGAGAACAGTGAAAGGTGCGTCAATATGGAGGCTCTCCGGCGAGCGGCGGAGGGGGAGAACCGAGGTCCCTGCTCCGGGGCGAGTCAGGGGGGATGGGTAGGCAGAGAAGATGCGGAGGAGGCTCGTGAAGGTGGTGGCGGTGTCAGATGGGAAAATGGATGGACGGAGACGAAGGGTGGAGGCGGCGGAGCTACGGCTACCGGAAATGGAAAACTCTAATCTAAGCTAAGCTAAGAGCTAAAGAGACTACCTGGTGGAGGCGTTCGACTGGGCTGGAGCTGCTGAAGCTCCTGGGTCATTGCCTGCAAGGGGTCGTCGGCTCCCCGAGGCTGGGCACGCTCGCGGCGGCGCACGGCAGCGATGCCACCGGATCTGAAGGTTCCCGAGGTCCTCGAGCCTCACTTCCACTCCGAAGAACACCGCTGTCACTCAGGCTCACCGGAGGAGGTCCTTGGCTGCGAGTGGGAGGTCCAAAAGATGAGGAACAGAGCTGCCGGAGTTGAGGTTTTATATTCCTAGGGGTCCGAGAAGACACTGATCGGGCGAGCAAAATGGAGCTCGGACCCCTCATACCCTCCCCGGGCGTGGATCTGGGATGAACAAGGATCAATCAGGGCCCGGGGTTAGGGTATTAGGCTGTCGGATCGAGTGAGAAGAAAAGGTTAAAATCGGGTCGGGCACCAGATGCGCAAGGGAAGTGGTCCACATGGGGGAGTTGACCGGGGGGTCAACATCCCCCGTGGACCAATGGGAGAAGGCCATCTCAGCAAAATTTGGAAATTAGTTTAAAAATAGAAAATGGCCGATTTATTAAAAACTCAAAACATGAAAAATGTTTATTTTATTTTTTTATTTTTTGGTGATTTTTAATTAATTTTTCGAAATAAAAATAAAGTATTTACACTAGGGTGCTATATATAGGTATATATACAATATAGGGTTTTGATTTTTGATTTTTAATTAGTTATTTTATACATTTTTATCCCTATTTTATATTTTATTTATTTATATCATAAAATTAGGAATAAAAGGGTATTTTTATTTTATTTTTATTATTTATAAACAAGGATGAAATAAATAGATATGTACATGTATATACATGGTATATTTACAAAGTTATTTTTGGTTTTTAATTTTATTCTTTTTATTTTGTTTTTGTTTTTATGATTTTTATTTTATTTATTTACATCATAAAGTAAGGAGTATATACAATTTTTATGAAAATTAATTTATTTAATTACAAGGCTAGAATAAATATAGATAAGTGGACTATGTACAACGTGAATATCTACATGTGAATGTTTTTATTTTTCTTTTTAATTTTTAAATTTTTGTTTTGATTTTGTATTTATAAATATATACAAATATGTACAAGCACTTTTATTCTATTTTTAGAGGAAAATATATTTATTGTATTCACAGGGATATTTACACACATGAGCTCCCTATCTCTCTCTACTCTAGCTTTTATGCGGTCAGGCCCGTGCTGAGCCCTCCCTTGGGATTAGGTTGCTCAATATTTATTCTAAATATTTCCCTCTTTTTCTTTTGTCTCTTTATTTTTTTATTTTTGCACAAAAACATGCTAATTATTAAACTTTATACAATGCATGCTTTCAGTAATTATTTGTATTTACATGAATATACATGTATTTGCAAAGGTTTTTGTAGCTAAAATATAAGAATAAAGAGTGATGAATGGGTATTCATCAGACCCCGATTCATGTTGTCCCAAAAAAGTCGGGAATTCAGACGACCACCAACGAGGATGGAGAGGAAATCGTGACACGAGTGCCAACGTCGTGGCGCGTCTGTGTGGATTACAAATGCCTGAATGCTGCGATGAAGAAGGATCATTTCCCCCTACCGTTCATTGATCAGATCCTATAGACTAGCGGGGAAAGAATTCTTCTGCTTCTTGGATGGGTTCTCGTGCTACAATCAATTAGCCATAGCTCCAGAGGACCAGGAAAAAACCACGTTTACATGCCCCTTTGGTACCCATGCTTTCAGGCACATGCCCTTTGGGTTATGCAATGCTACAGGTACTTTTCAAAGGTGCATGATTGTTGTATTCGACGAAATGGTCGGTGAATTCTTGGAAGTCTTCATGGATGACTTCTCGGTCCACGACGATTCCTTCGATTCCTGTCTGAGGAATCTGGACCGAGTCCTCAAACACTGTTGTGAGGTTAATCTGGTGCTCTCCTGGGAGAAAAGTCACTTCATGGCGACGGAGGGCATTGTGTTGGGGCACGTCATCTCCAAGAGGGGAATGGAGGTTGACCCTGCCAAGGTGGACGTGATCAGATGACTCCAGCCACCCACCAACATTAAACAATTGCGGTCCTTCCTCGGGCATGTCGGATTCTATCGGAGATTTATTAAAGATTTTTCTAAGATTACTCGATGGCTAACTGAGCTTTTAGGCAAGAACATGGAGTTTATTGTCGATCACAAATGTCCTGAAGCCTCTAAGCTACTGCAAGGAATGATCATGGACGCCACGATCCTACAGGCCCAAGATTAGTCTCTACTTTTGAGATCATGACAGGCTCATCAGATTTTGTTGTTGGGGCTGTGTTAGGACAAAGGAGGGATGGCGTCCCATTTGCAATTCACTACGTAAGCAAAGTGTTTGATACCGCTCAACGTAACTATACAGTTACGGAAAAAGAGATGCTTGCGGTAGTGTTTGCCTTGGACAAGTTCAGATCTCACTTAATCGGATCCAAGGTAATTATGTTCACTGAACATACGGTGCTACGATACTTGATGTAAAAGAAGGACGCGAAGGCGCGTCTTCTTCGGTGGATTTTGCTTATCCAGGAGTTTGATTTGGATATTCGTGATAAACATAGAAAGAAGAACGTAGTAGCCGATCATCTCTCCCGTCTCGAAGATCTTAATACTTCTGAGGATTCACCAATTCGAGACTCCTTCCCTGATGAGTCGATTTTTGTTGTCGACTCACTCCCATGGTATGCCAATATCGTGAACTATCTTATCTCCAAGAAGGTTCCTGAGGATTGGCCCAAGAACCACATTGACCGACTGAAGTCGGATGCTATGCACTACCATTTGGAGGATCCGATCCTTTTCTTTGAAGGACCGGATTGTGTCTGGAGATGGTGTACTCCTCAGGAGGAATACCAGAGTGTCCTTTCTTTATGCCACAACCTGGAGGCAGGAGGACACCACTTCGGGGAAGAGGACTGCATGGAAGGTACTTCAGTGTGGCTTTTACTGGCCGACTCTGTTTCGCGATGCCATCACCTTTGCGAAGTCGTGCCTAGTATGCCAGAGAATGGGAGGAACCATTGATTCCAAGGATGAGATGTCGATGCAACCTGTCATCATTTGTGATGTCTTTGAAGCCTGGGGAATCGACTTCATGGGCCCATTCTCGATTAGCCACGGATTCGAGTACATCCTTCTTGCTATAGACTACTATCCAGGTGGGTGGAGGCTATCCCAACCCGAACCGCATACAGTAGGACTGTCTGTAAATTCATCAGAGAGCATATCATCTCTAGGTTCGGGGATCCCCAAAATGTTGATATCAGACGGGGGTAGCCACTTTATAAACCGAGAGGTGAAGAAACTCTTGAAGGACTACGGCATCAAACACCATGTCGCTAGTCCTTACCACCCACAGACTAATGGTTTGGCTGAGGTGTCGAATAGGGAGGTGAAAAGTATATTGCAAAAGCTTGTCTGCCCATACAGGAAGGACTGGTCTCAGATCTTGGATAAAGTCCTATGAGCTTATAAGACAGCTTACAAGACACCTTTAGGAACCTCCCCATTCCGGATGGTATTCGGAAAGCCGTGCCATTTGCCCGCAGAGTTAGTGCATAAATCAGAATGGTCAATCAAGAAGGTCAACTGGAACACGCACCTTGGGCAGAAGCAAAGAGAAATGGATCATAATGAACTTGTGGAAGTCAGAAATCGTGCATACGACAATAGTTTGGTGTACAAGGACAAGGTTAAACGTTGGCATGATAGATATATCAGACGAAAGACCTTTGTTCCTGTAAAGAAGGTATGATTGTTCAATGCAAGGCTGAAAGTCTTCCAATGCAAGTTGAAGTCCAAGTGGACGGGGCCATTCATTGTCCGAACGGTGCATGATAGTGGATGTTTTGAGATCTCGAATCTCGCAGATGAGGCACCGACATTCCTAGTGAATGGACAACTGTTGAGGCACTTCATTGAAACCAATGAGCAGTTAGTCCATGTTGAGGAGATTGTATTCATGCGCGAGACAGATTCAGCAGATACACATCAAGCCGCGCATGAGACCTTGCAGCAGTGAGCTCTAGCCATCAACAGCATCTTGAAAGATTCAGACCCACACCCTTGTATATACCCATCATGCATGGACATTCTGCTCTCTCTCCCACGACTCTAATAACTCATCCCAACTTCATCTATCTCCATCTATGACTATAACTAGGATGACAAGATCCTAAGTATAGGGGGGATGAGCCACCTGAGTTTGTTCTTTGTACATCCTCCAGATCACATCGGTCTTCATACTCACTCCAATTTTATACTAAGGCTGACCAGAGCCTAAGTATAGGGGGGATCGATGCCCGCCATGTATACACGCATCCATTTCCCCTCTTGCCCTCGTCTGCCCCATTTTTGTTCTTCTTCTGCACTTAGGCTGTAGAGCGACTTCTATACATTTTGTAATTTTAGCTCTCCTACACTTAGCCCGAGCTATGTTTTTTCACCGCTTTTCGTGATCTGAGGACATAGCACACGCTAAGTATAGGAGGGCGTATATACATATATACTTTACCCATAGCTCGTACTTTCGCGTATTTTTGTATATATTATGAAATAATTATGGGGTGGGTAAAAATTGAAAAAAATGAATTTTTTTGTAAATAATACTCTTGTAAGATTTGTTGTAAAATAGGATGTATACCAAAAATAAATTTATACTATGTATATTATGTACAACTTGTATCAACTAAAAATTGTTGTAAATAATAAAAATTGCTGTATACCATAAAATAAAATAAAAATATTGAAAATAAAGGCTTCTTATTTTCTCTTGCATATCATCCTTGAAAAAAACGAGAAGTCTTGCATTCATCTACGTAGCATGTCATCTGCACCTCTCATCTGCATATGCAAGGTGAAAAGCTAGTGGGTTCTGAACCAAGTTAGGAATAGATGTTGAGGTGGACTTGATTTGACCTTAATCCGCCTAATTTCAAAGGAACCTTATAGGAACTGGAGTTAAGATTTCTCAGGTCAAGTAACTTAATTCTTTGAGTCCGCAAGTCTATGTTCACATGTCATCTTGATTAGTCTAAGTAGAATATCTCGTGCACACGCATGATTCTTTTAAACAGTGACCTAACTTGGACAAGCACCATGCACGTAGCTCTTCATTGATGATGTGGTGAGGAAGTAGGATCCTTTAGCTTGGAGTAGCACACGGGTGGAAACATCCATCCTCCTCTAGGGAGGGTAGTGCATCTCAACCTAGTCTGGTGGTGTTGACGTCTGAGGACGGGACACTGTGGGTTGCAATAATGCTTCAAAAGAGGGATAGTCTACTAGATCAAGAGGAAAAACTCCTAATGTATATGATGCACCTTGTATATAGTTCGGAAAAAAAGAAGAAAAAATGCAAGAACTCCAAAAAAAGTAGACAAGACAAATAGAAAACAAAATACCTGTCGGAGAATGTATATTAGCCAGAAGTCTGCAGCTGGATGACTTGGCTACACTGGTCAGGCATCACGGGATAGGTACTACACTGGCTACCATCCATTCTTTTCTCTACCCCCTCCTCTTGAGCTGGTCGCACTTGAACTTAGAAGGGAATACCTCGCTCCTCGAGGAAAGAGTTACCGGACCGGGTAATTAGAGTTACCTTGTTAGATGAGGCTACTTCTGAGTCATTTCTGATGTGGAGAGTTATATTTCACTTACACAGTACAAGTAAGAATCATAGTCATCAGAAATTTGTGTCTGAGGATTTGTTCTGACCTGACTGTTGAGGCGTCCTGAATAGAAGACTTGTGGAACTCGAAGTCTGTTAGGTCTTAAGTTCAGATCCCAATAAGGTTCCGCCACACAATTAATCCAAAGGTCGAGTCAAGCTCCACTTTCACCTTTTGTTCATGACCTTGGTATGGAACTCAAAATTATTTCACTCTTGCATTCCATTTTAGTTGCTCGGGGACGAGCAAGGTTTAAGTATAAGGGGTTGATGAATATGTGATTCATCACTCTAAAAGTTGAAAATAGAGCTTTTGTTCCCGAGTAAATAGTAGCATATTTCCCCTTATCTTACATAAATAGCATTGATGCATTCAAGCATAATATCTGCATTTTAGCATTCATATTTGCATAAAATAAGAAGCCAATTTCACTTGTAAATATTCACATGTATATTAGATAAAATACCTTATTTGTATACTAACTCTGAATCTAATAGAACCAACTCTATTGTGTATATATGACTAACACTAATTAAAGAAAAATATCAAAAAAATACTAACTTGTAAAATTACCCAATAAAACCCCAAACCCAATTGAAGAACTTAGACCTTAAAATGCATATATCTCTCTCATACAACCTCCGAATTAGGTCTACTCACTTTTAAAGTAATATACATTCAAAGATCTTCGAAACAAGATCAATTTCATTAAAATCAGAGCTCGTATGCAAAACTTAGGTTTTGGGCCCCTTTTGTATATTGTACATAGTGACCGTTTTGCCCTTCATTTTATCCTTTTATTTTCTTAATTATTAAAAATCTAAAAAATTAGAGTAAGTTGTAAATATTCCTTTCATATTTTTTTTCTAACTTTAGTTTGATTTTTCTCTCTTTTAAAAAAATGATAAAAAAATATAAAAGATGAAATGCGGTATTTATATCTATAAGGTACCACCCAAAATACATTTTTGTACAGATGACTTCTTCTGATTTTTGACCCTTCACGAAAGTTGTAGATCTCGTTGAGATGAGCAACTTTTGATTGACCACTTTTTGGTTTAACCTCCTTTATTATTTCTTTTCGAATTTTCTTTGCATTTAGTTGTGGATTTTTCTGGGAGCGACACGTGGCAGCTCCTGTAGACACCACGTGTCGCCTCCTCATTCACCCACTTATGCCACCTCCCTCCTTCATCTTGGGCCGTTGTATGAAAGGGTATTTCATCAACGGCCGAGGCTCTTCTCTTCTCTCTCTTTCTCTCTCTCTCCAAACTCATTCTACCACCTCCCGTTACTTGCGGGAAAAGCTCCCGCGTACTTCACTCACTCCAAGCACCACCTCCACTCCTCCCCACGAGCTCCACCTTCTCCATCTCTTCTCCAACCTCCTCCTCTTTATATTCTCCCCTCCTCCTTCATTCATCCCTATCCGCCATTCTACAGGTGAGAGAGGTTCGAGCCCCGTTTAAGCCGTGAGGTGACAACTCCCCCTTAGACGTTGAGCGACGACAACCTACAGACGAGATCCGAGGTAGAGAGATTGACCTTGTCACACCCGCATCCAAGCTGTATAGCTCCCTCGATTTTTTTTGCCGAGTCGGATCGAGGCCACGATGATGAGAGTCGCACATTGCAGCTCCACCTGGCAAAATCTCAGGTAAGTAATCCCTCTCTTTTTCCTTTTCATTTCATTTTTATCTAACAAATTTTCTTCCTTGTTGCTTTATCATCATCACATAAAAATCACACCACCACCATCATCACTATCACCAAAGCACCACATTCACCATTTTTTTCATTTCTACCACTATTTGCTATTTACAAAGAAAATACAAAAAAATTGCAAAAGAAAATACAAAAAAATAAAACTGGAGAAGCGGCACCACCGCCCCCTGTCTCCACGTCCGCGGCAGCCACCGCCGCCGCCGGCTGCTCCGCCCCTGGCCGGCGCTGCCCTCCGCCTACCCCAACCAAGAAGCTGTCCTCCGCCTCGCGCTCCTGGAGCGCTCTTCCCGCCGCCAGCCCTACCGTCGGTCACGCTGCCGCCATCCTGCCCGCACCCCTCCAAGACGCCTCCAGGCACCCCGATGCCAGCAGACGCACCCGCGCACCGCCGCTCCGCCCGCCGCAGCCGCGCGCTCCTTCTTGACGTCCTCCACGCTGCCCATCAGGCCGTGACCTGCACCATCCACCCCGCGGCGGTGCGAAGCCTCCAGCCTCTAGAAGCACCATCCCGCCCGCGCATCCTCAGCGGCAAGCCACCGCGCGCCTCGCGCGTGGCCTCTGCCCCGCGCCGTTGGCCACGACACGTTGCCGCCTTCCCCGACCCGTCGTATGCCCCCTCTGCGTGCGTCGCCACTGGCACGGCCGTAGCGCCGTCGCGGTGAACCGCACCGCCCTCCGCCCGTCCGCCGCGACGCGCGCCACCTCGCCCAACGCCGCTGCCCCCTCTCTACGTGCCCTGACCTAACTTGGGTTCCAAGTTAGAAACCAACGAAGGTATTTTTTATTACATTTGTGAAAATTGCATTTTAAGTCCATTCTATTTTTTCCATTTTCAAAAGTGCCCTTAGGCACAGTTTGACTTGGTTCAATTTCAATTATGTATTGCAAAGACACCCCTGTCTTCGAGCATTAATTTGGATATTAGTTTTGCATCAATTTTTAATCAAAAAAATAATATGTTGTAGAGAAATTAATTATTTATCTTGTTGCTATTTATTTGCATTTTTGTGAGCATTATATTATTTATTAAAAATCAGAGATTGAAAATCAGTGATATTTTACCCATTTAAGCTCTCAAATTCGCACATATTCATTTATTGCTCCAAAAATTGCGAAAAAATTATGAATGATGCGTCTAAGTGTGATTTAGTTACTTTCCAAATTTCGTCCAATTTGGAGTTATCTTGTGCATAAAATAAATTATAGAGTGATTTATGTAATTGATTTTTAATTAATTCCACGAATAAGATTTTTGAGAAATTTCAACTCTCCTGGATTCCTTATTAAAATATCTATTTGAGATAAATAGTTTATAGATAATTTGATTTAGTAGGTTAATTAGGAATTAAAAACTCACAATTAATCTATTTTCAATAAAAAATTCATTAAAAAAATCAAAAAGTGTCAGAAAAGTCTAAAAACATTAGTAGCTTAATTTCATCATGTTTATCTTCCAGTAAATTTTTCATAATTTTTGCATATCATTTGCACAAAAAATTACATAAAAACCCCAAAAAGGTTTGCATTTTTCATGTGTGCATTTTAAATCCAAAAATTCCAAAAAAAACCATTTTGCATTAATCGCTGAATTAGGTTTATAGAAAACAATACAATTTGGTCAATTTGGATTAATTGCATTTTAAAATTAAATTTGGCTAAGTTGTTGCTTTTCTTAATCACCTAGTTCATTCGCATCATTGCATTTGGCATTTTATTACATAAAAAAATAAGAAAAAAATCTCACTTTGGAAAACAGCAATCTAATCCATCTAATCTGATCCTGAGATGTTCCTTTGCCTCCTTGAGTTGACCCTGGGGCTTGCCCAGGTTAAACAAACATAAAATCGCATATTAAACTCATTCGACGATTCATCGATTTGTGCGGTTATTTTTGATCGATCCGGATTTATTCGACTGCAACGAAATAGTCAAATAGAGAACATTAAAAGGCTAGATCCGAGGTTCATTACCTAGCGAAGGGCAAGTTGTACCATTGGGAGGATCCCACTCTTTACCACAAAGGGAGGGATAGTGTCTGACATCAGTGTATTCCTTAGGAGGAGTACCATAGTGTCCTCACCTATTGCTACAAGTTTGAGGAAGGAGGACATCACTCTGGGAGATAGACAACACAAAAGGTGCTCCAATCCGACCTTTGGTGGCCAACACTCTTCAAGGATTTAGTTGAAGTCATAAAGCAGTGTATTGACTGTCAGGGGATGGGTTGTTGTGGTCATAGAGATATGATGTCGATGCATCCCATTCATTCTGTGAGGTTTTTGACGCATGGGGCATCGATTTTATGGGCCCATTCCCTAAGAGTTAGGGATTCAGGTACATTTTGTTGGTTGTGGATTATGTGAGTCGTTGGGTTGAGGCCATCCCCGCCCCTAGCTGTTGATGTGAGGACTGTTTGCAGATTCTTAAGGAGGAATATCATATCATGGTTTGAGGTTCCTAGAGTTATGATTTTTGACAGTAGGACTCATTTTATCAATGACAAGGTAAGGACCCTTGCTAACGAGTTAAACATAGACCATGGAGTTGCCACTCCATATAATCCATAGAAGAATGGTCTTATTGAGGTTTCAAATAGGGAGATCAAGATTATATTGCATAAGATTGTCTGCCCAAATCGAAAGGATTGATCACTGTTTTTGGATTCGGTCTTGTGGGCCTATAGGACATCCTTCAAGACACCTCTGGGTATATCTCCTTTCTGGCTTTTTATGGCAAGCCATGCCACTTCCTATTGAGATTAAGCATAAGTCAATTTGGGAAGTCGCTGATATATTTTTGGATGTTGAGAGTATAGGAGATCAGAGGAGAGCGGAGTTGGCAACCTTAGAGAAGCTTAGAGATACAACCTTCTCAAGTAGCCTACAATATAAGGACCGAGTAAAGATATGGCATGATTCTCATATCAGCTATAAATAGTTTAAGCATGATCAAAAAGTATGTCTATTTGATGCTAGACTAAGATTATTTCTAGAGAAATTATAGAGCAAATGAAAAGGTCCTTACTTGGTCAGAAAGGTGCATGACAACAATAGTATTGTTATATCTGAGTTGTCTTTTGAGTCCACCTTACGAGTTAACGGTCGACGCCTGAAGCCCTTTCTTGATCATGATCCATTGATCGTTGATGGTGCACCTATTCACTAAGTATGATATGTGTTCCGTGACTCTCATCTTATGCATCTCATAGTTGATTTATACTTCTTTATGCTTCTTTGTATATCCATACTGGCTATATCATTCATTCATTCATTTTGTTTAACACTCAATTCCTCGTCATAAGATTTTTACTATACTTAGGATGCAGTTTATCCTAAGCATAAGTGGGTGTTGAACTTATATTTTTCATTCATATGTTCACTCTATTACCTCTGTTTTGCTACCTATACTCAGGAACATCCGATCCTAAGTATAGGGGAGGTAATACCTGTTTTTCCTTTCTTTGATTCCTCTCTTTCTTGCCCCTCAACTGTTGATATTCTTTTCTATACCTTGGTATCTTTCACCCTAAGTATATGGGGGACAAGTCGAGTTACTGATTTCGTACATTATGTTCCTCGGTATTCGCCTGTTGTACAGTCTTCTATACTTAGGACTACTTGATCCTAAGTATAGGGGGGATCACTAACTTCTATTCATTTTATTCTTTCCTTCTTTTGAGTCATTATAGTATAGGATTCTTTCCATTCATCTATACTTAACATGAGTTATATCTTCCTTTGTCGCTATATGATCACTCTGAGGTCATCGTTCGAGCTAAGTATAGAGGGTGTCGTATATATTGTATATATATACTTTAGCCATAACTCATACTTTGAGGGTAATAACATGGTTATTGTTTATAAAATGAGTATAAAAATGTTTGCAAAAATGTGTGTAAATTCTTTTGTAAAAGTTTTGCATTTTTTGTAAAAATGTTTGTGAAAACTTTGTAAATTTATTTTTGTACAAATTTTTGTAAAATATTTGTAAAAATATTTTGTAAAATGTTTGTAAATTATTTTGTGTATAAAAATTATGTATATAGTATAAATGTTTGTAAAATGTGTGAAAGCAAAGTGTTTGCAAAAACCTTTTTGAAAAGCTATTTATAAAGTGATTTGTAAAATAGTTTGTAAAAATAGTTTTGAAAAAGGTTTTGAAAATATTTTGGAAAATTTTTGAATATTAAAAAAATATTTTGTCACATTGATAATAAATTCAAGGTATAACAAGTAGCTATATATATGTGTTGCAAATTCTGTTTAAATAAAAACTATATTTATTTGTAAACTTTGTATATAAAATCTTGTGTATAAAATCCTTTTACAAAATTATTGTAGATAAAATCTACTTGTAAAAACTGTATATGAAACTTGTAAATAAAACCATTGTAACTATGTACATATTCTTGTAAATATTTTTTTAAAACTCACTTTCTTTTCTTTCTTATTAAAAATACCATAAAAATTTGTAAAAATTCTTTGAAAAACTTTTCAAAAGGACTTTTGCCATATACTTTATTTTCAGATGTTTTGTAAATCTTTCTAGCATATACATATGCATTTTCCATAATATTATTGACATTTAAACTAGTATGAAATAAAATTGAAAAATG
Source organism: Ottelia alismoides (assembly GCA_037367405.1). Taxonomy (NCBI): domain Eukaryota; kingdom Viridiplantae; phylum Streptophyta; class Magnoliopsida; order Alismatales; family Hydrocharitaceae; genus Ottelia; species Ottelia alismoides. The sequence goes on along the minus strand of JAZKJV010007254.1, from coordinate 140,538 downwards.
GAACTTGGTTAAGACCTTTATCCAACTAATTTTAGAGGAACCTTATAGGAACTGGAGTTGAGACTTTTCTTGTACTAGTGACTTAATTCTTTGAGTCCACAAGACTATGTTCACATGTCATCTTGATTGGTCCAAGTAGAATACTTAACAATGCACACGTGGTCCTTCTAGACAGTGGACTTAACTTGGGCAAGCACTCTACATGTAGCTCTTCATGGATGAGGTGGTGAGGGGGCAGAATCATTTAGCTTGGGATAGCACACATGTTTGTAACAAGTAGTCGAGCCATCCATCTTCCTCTATGGAGGGAAGTGCATCTCAACATGGTCTAATAGCATTTAGGTCTAACGACAGGATGCCATGGGGTTGCAATAATGCTTCAAAATATGGATAGTCTACTAGCTCATAATTTGATTTTAAGATTTGCATTTTAGTCCAATCGAGTCAGAGTTACGTGTGTCTGTGCATGCTTTTGTGGGTATTTTGCATATTCAATCCTGAGCTTTTCACTATTTAATAAACAAAATGGATGTTTTTATTATTTGTACTTATGTCCCTGTGAATGCATAGTCATGTGTAGCGCATGTTTTCGCTGGACAAATTGCATTAAGGGCTCTATAGTTTTATCGTGTGTTATTTTTAGGACCTTAAACTAAAATATTTGCAGATAGGTCCTTGATTCACTGTATTTTATCTTGTCTTTTATTAATTGCAATAAATATAAATTTGGCCCTAAAAATCCTCCAAAAATATGTATTAGCTCCTGCTAGTATCTAATTAGGTGGTATTTTCCATGTGCCTAATTACTTTGATTTTCTATTATTAAAAATTCAAAAACCAACTAAAAAGTCCACGTTCGCCTTAGAAAAATCATAAAAATTCGAAAATAGTTTCACAAATTCCAAAAAAAAAATTTACTATAGGTATATTTCACCTTGGTCTAGCTACTATATAAATTTCAGTCATTATCTTTTTTAAAACCCTAAACTTTGCAAAACACTAAAAAAACTAATTGTAAAATCAACCAAAAATCCGAAAAAGGTATTTTAAGTTTCTCATTGTAGATATTTCCTTATAATTTCTAATAAAAAATAATCCCTAAGAGTTTTGAGCACTTCTAGTATATTTTAAAATTGCAAAATTCTCCTGACTATGCATTGTGTATTTCTTTTCTTGATTTTTGATTTTTAGAAAATTCCAAAACATTTGAAAAATTCTCCAAAAATCCTTATAAAAATATAAAACCTATAAAACCCAGAAATATTTTTACTTGAATTTTATGCGCATTTTTCTCATATTTGAAAATCCAAAAAGAAGTATTGGTTAGCATTTTCTTCCTTAGTTTTACTTGATTGATTTGAAAAATTAAAAAACTTACAAAATTAAAAACCATTAAAAATAGAATAAAAATCCTTTAATTTTCTGAATCATCTATGTAATTTATTGCAATGCTCCTTATCGCTATACCAATTTAATAAAATTGCTATACCACGTGCTTGATTTGCATGATCTGTTTTGGGGTTAAAAAAATTTTCTCGATATCCGATCTAGTTGATTTGGGTGACAACGACATTGATATTAATCAACTTAACCCTCATTAGACAGTCAATCATCATGTGAGGAGTTAATCTACATAAATAATTTCACTTAACAAAGATCAATCATCCGGCATTGAGTACAACCAATACTACATGTCCAATCACAATCAATTATAATATGATAAATTCCTATATAAATCATAAAATAGAAGTACAATAAACTCTTGTATGATACATCAATTAAATCCAACTATTCTTATCATATTATGGAATTCCTTTCTCTTGTACTGTAACATTTTTAAGTTAAGCCGCAAAGTTTGAGTGAGCTAAAGCTCACCCGTTAAAGCCCGTTATTTAGACTATAACAAAGTGAAATAGGTCTTGCATGTGTAACTCGATGAATGTCAAGTACGGTGTTATCCACACAATAATCACAACCACTTGACTTCCTTTTAATTCATTTTTAGTTGTAATTATCCAACATAAGCAGCATGTACGTATATAAACAAGTTACAAGATAATATTGCATTATCTAATAACAAGCTAATTAGTTACTAGCATGAGTATTAGGCAGATGCAATTAATCACGAAGCAATACATCACCAAGGAACACAAAGCAGACAAGTATAACTTGTAAGTAGGTAGCGGAAAAGAAAACTAGTTATGCTCAATTTTCTTCTTCATTCCAAAGTTAGCAATCATACTTTCACTATTGGCAAAGATGAATATGGCTACATCATTAGAGTGACCACAAACCAAATCATATCCTTCTACCACTAGCTACACATGATTCAGTGAAAATTCTGAACTTAGTACCACAATCAAGGACACTAACATGGTTCATAACTTCCTTGGACCATTATCTTTATGTTAATCCACATACATATCTAAAATATCCTAACCCTAAGATATTGTGTCGCTCAGATTAACATCATCTATAGATCTAAAAAAGTTTGACTATAGATCAAACAAAACAACACCAAAAATATAACCAACATCAAATTGAGCATGAATCTCCAAGGAGATTATCGAATCTGATCACAAGTTATCCGATCTACTCTGATCTACCTTTCTTCACCACCATTTTACAAAGAATGTTCGGGTTGGCACAGCAATAAATATATCTAAAGAAGAACACATATATCCAATCAATCGACATTCACTTTGTAGGAAACATCATGATCAACATCATAATCATATAGATAGACACTACAAAGGGGTCCTTAAGACCGCTAACATTTCTAAGATAATAGAACTGTAAAGTAACTCTGGTGTCCAAAGGAAAAGGCTTCTTGGCTTTGTAACCAATAGTATGATTGCGACTTCGAACTGTGGCATTTCTTAATTATGAACAATCTACTGACATGTATCTATGATACCAAGTTAATAATACAATGAGAAGTTCAAATCAAGCAAGCATATCGTTGGTCCTATTAAGAATTTTTTGAAATAAACATCACATCACACATATTTTTTCAAAATATATTCGACTAGAACTAAATGGAGGCGGTTAGGTCTCGTGTGTCACAAAAGTATGGAGATCAGATCATATCTAATAAAACAGACTCGTCGTGCAAGTCGGGAAAGCATCGAAATAATAAAAAATTCGATGGAAGGAATCATTACCAACTTGTCCCATCACATGTGTAAATAGAGGTACCTTTCAAACGTGACCATGATCTTTAAAGTCTCTAAAGTAAGAAACCTCTTGTCTCAAATTCGATCTAACGGAAATAACAGTTTGCGAGCAAGGAAATGAACTACGTGCTTCCCCTTATCCAACAAGATAATCTTCATGTCCTCGTTCCTAATTTAATCGTACAAAATTCTCTTCCTTCTTCTATAGCACGAAACACTAAAGAGGAAAATCCTCTACGTGGGATTGGTCAAACCAATCTGACAACTTAACGAATGCATGTCTATGAGGGGACGACCTGGACGTGTATGTCATCATCCCTATGGCAGGGACACAACCACATGAAGAGGAAGAGGGTGGCATGTAGGGAGAGAGGGAGACCGAGAGAGAGAGAGAGAGAGACTTATTGATTTACAAATGTGTATATTTTCTTGAATAAAAGTAAGGCATGTTATGATTCTCCTTTTACTCTAATTAAACCGTCGGGATTGAGTCACGACAATCCAATAAATGGCTAAGATTAAATGTGTTAGCCAACCTCTAATAGGGTAAGGATTAGTATTGATAACAAACTAGCAATTTAATTTATCCAATTAAATTTCCAATGAATAATTTAATAAAAAAGAAAAATAAAAAATGGATTAATACTTATGGATGGACGTGCATGGTGGTCCCCACCATGTACGTCCAAACCCTTTAGGATTCATCTCCTTTTCATTTTTATTTCAATAAGTTGGTTATAATCTTTCTTATCACCAAATCTTTATTCATTTATTTGATTTCAAATTTAATAATTTGTAACAATTACAAATTAGTCATTGAAAAGTATAAATCATATTCATTGGTTCAAAACTAAATTTAAATCATGTTTACATTAATTTTGTAAAATGTGAATCCAGTTCATATTAACATTTAATTTGTGAATTCTATTCACGATAAAGTCTCAATATGATAATGCGTATCTCATAAACATTATCCCAGATTATTGTAGATATTACTATCCACATTAATCTAATCTAAATCAATTAAATTCAATTTAATTATCTTAGATGCCTCTCTGCACATATTTCAAGATAATGTGAATCTTATCCACATTATTTTTGGAGTACTAATATAACATTATCCAGGATAAATTTTTTCAAGAAAATTAAATCTAATTTAACCATCCTAATTTTTCTCTTTACTCGTCATTTTAATGCATATTTTAAGATTAATTCATGAACCCTTTCGTGGATAGTGTGCCTTCTTCACAAATATTTAGAGATAAGGCCAGTGAGATTATATATGTCATGTATTGTGATAATTAAATCCAATCTCATATCCAGATCTAGAGGACCTCTTAGAGACGTCTAATCTTGTGTAAACAATATTCTCATTGTTTCTTAATCCAATTCAGATTATGTCCAACTTTAAGACTGAGATTGGATAACAAGTCTATTAAGCATATTCACTAAAATTCAAATATGATTCACCACTAATGAAAGTGTCTTGGTATACAATCGATTAATATTACATCACATTCGAGTATTCCCAATACTCGTGCATCATGTATACTGGATGACTGTATATTAAACCCAAAGTTCGTATTCTATTTTGGGATGTCTCCTTCATGATTTTATCAGTAAGTTTCTCATTCAATAATTTCGGAGTTAGTTACTACCATATGCTTTCCAAAAGCAGGTAACATACCTCAAGTCATATCTAGTTTCCAAAACAAGATATTACCTTTGGAATTTGGTTTATACTAATATCTCATAAGCGAGCTCATGCTTTTTAGTAGTTAACTTGTATGATCTTTATGAGAGATCATATTAATCATATGCCCTTATATGCATACCAACACGTAGGTGTATAGATCTCGATGATGACATCAATCTAATGGTCTACCAAATATACATACTCAAACATATAGTAATTGACATGTATTCGGCCAGAGGATGCATGCATGTATCATGACAACATACGATATAGGTCTTAGTTATCTCAATATCTCTAAGTTAATGCCTTGATCTAACTCATTCGGCACCTTCAAATCTTTATTCATGTATAGAGGACCTACATCGAGAGTTTAATCGGATCTCAATTAGAGTAAATATTGCCATCTCCTTCTCAAGCTGGAGATCCTTTCTTGATAGTCACTTGATGGTGTTGTTGAGTCCTCAGTCTAACCCTTTCATACTCAACATTGCACCAACCTTTATGATCCAACATTTAGATCAACAGATATATACTATCACTATGGCTATGATACATAACCTTAACTGTATGAAGGTACCTATTATGCAAACTATGTTCTTCATTTCAGAATAACTTTTTTATTGAATAATGGTTCTCCTTGGGTACTTATGTCCAATAATCTCCCACTAGCCAAAAGAACCATTAATGTGCTAATATTTAAACCTCCACTCACGTGCTAATCAATAAGCAATGTAGATAATAGCTCGATCAATTGAATAATCACTCTAAAGTGAGAGACTATGCCAAGTCCTCTTACAAACTTACACCTCCCATGTCAATTTGGGAGTACCCATTGGGTATCCGATCCGAATCCGCTCCATTTAGGTACCCAAAACCCATCCCATTTAATTTTAAATGGGTCTGGGTTTAAAAACCATTACCCATGCGTGTTTGGGTTCAGTTTGGGATTTCTCGATGGGTATCCGAACCCGAATCCGCCTCGAACCCGTTAGCTAAATATATAAATAAATGATTATATACGTATGTCTATTTCTCTGTTTCAACAAAATTAAAATACAAATATTTTAAAAAAAATATGCAATATAAGCACTCAATTTTATCCACCGTTAATTACCAATGTCATTCCTTGATTTTCGATTTATTGTGCCTCTTTCCTAATCACACGGTTCCCATCTTTCAAATTAATCATCATAGATTCGCTGACTCAAACATGAATATTCTTATTTGTTAGCTTTTATATATAAATCGGATTGCCACATTAGGCCATTAATCACGTTAGAATTTAAAGAATACATTAATTTCATGCTACATATGGATGACAATCATGCCAAATCCAATCACGTGTTCAACTAAATAAAGGGGAATTCCGTTAAGATGTCTTTGCTTTATAAATTTGAAGAGAGCAGGTCTCGTTGTCTTAACACAAAACTTTGCATTCCAAAAAAAAGTCCAAACGAGCATTTGGAATTTTGGATCTGGTATCGACGATAACACGCCCAGTTGGATTGCCGTTAGGATGTTATCATGATGCATTTACAGCATTCCTTGTGCATTTGCGGTTCCAAGCTTCAACATCTACAGATTTTTGAAAGGTACTAATAATAAACCTTGACTTCTTATTCTTGATTTTTTTGTTAACTGAAGATTATGTAGATGACTTAGAACTTAATGTTGACTGTGTGATGGTGTAAAGTTTCAGATATTATAATTTTTATTTTGAATTCATATCCTTCTCGAGTTTTGAATAGAATTATATTAATCATATTCAATTACTGTGATAAGCACGAATTCTGAAATTATATGATGCATGGTCCTTTTTGTCAAGTGTATCTTATGTTGATTTCATATGCATATACAGACCCTCGAGGGATTTTTGTGCTGAAAAAAATTGACATGTTTAATTTTAGAATTGTAGGACGTGCACGTTTATTTGAGATTATTTTGTAGAATGACTTCATGAGTCCATGATCCTAAGTTGAAGTTTGTTTGTTTTCTATGTGATTTGGTTCTTTCTGAAAGTTTGTGGATCATATTAATGCTTAGGATACATTACAAATATTTGCCTACGTTTCCAAAGCTCCACTATATATAATTATATGTATTTTTTAATGCAGATTAATCACATGGTCGAAATGGAGAACCAACATAATAATATTTGTGGATCATCAGAAGAAATAGAAGACACAATACCGATAAATGACATACCTATTTGTTCGAATACTATCGGGCCATCTACAGTTACAATAAAAAAGGAAGCGCACATATGAAGTATGGAATCGTTTTGTTACTATAGATGTGAATGGAGTTGAAAAGGCGGTATGTAACTATTGTAAGTTACAATTAGGGGCTAAATCGAAGAATGGGACAAAACATCTGCACAATCATCTTCTTACTTATCTTATAAGGAAAAATAAGGATGTTAGACAACAGCTTCTTGTTGCAAACCAAAATATGCCAAAAAATATCATTAGCAATTATTATTTTGATCAAGGAAAGTCACGAAGAGATCTTGCCGAAAAGATCATAATGCACGAATGCCCATTAAATATCGTCCAACATGTGGGATTCAGAAAATATACTGCAGGTCTTCAGCCTCTTTTTAAAATTGTCTCTCGAAATACAATTGTCAGTGATATACTAAAGATATATGTAGAGGAAAAAGATAAAATGATGCATTTCATTCATGACAACAGAAAGTCGAGTTGCAATTACCTCTGATTTGTGGACATCGAGTAACCAAAAGCGGGGATATATGATCATTACTTGTCACTTTATTGACGACTCTTGGACACTACAAAATAAGATTTTGAGGTAATTATTTTTCATAATTTTAAAGTTTTTATTTTTTGATATTTATTCTATATGATGCTTAATTCTATATATTTGTATTGTAGATTTGCTTATGTTCCATGTCCACATACTTCAGAAGCACTATCAAATGTTCTAATGGAATCATTGTTGGATTTCAACATAGATAGAAAGCTTTCATGCATTACACTTGATAATTGTTCTACAAATGATGCACTCGTGAGCATTCTATTGGAAAAGATTTCCTCAAGTTCACTATATTATGTGGTGATCTCTTTCATATGCGTTGTTGTGCACATATACTTAATTTGATTGTAAAAGATGGTTTAGAAATTATTTCTGCAGAAATAGAGAAAATCAGAGATATTGTTGTATTTTGGACGGCTACACAAAAAAGAGAAGAGAAATTTGAGGAAGGAGTGAAGCAATTGCAAATTGTGTGCACCAAAAGATTGCCATTGGATTGTAAAACTAGATGGAATTCTACGTTTTTGATGCTTCAAACAGCAATCATGTATAAAGATGTATTTCACAGATTAAAACAACGTGAATCTATGTACAAGTGCCTACCCAGTGAAGAGGAATGGGAGATGGCGAAGATGTTTTGTGAGAAATTAAAGATCTTTTACAATGTAACATAACTATTTTCAGGAACAAAATATCCCACTACTAATGTTCTTTTTCCAAAAATTTGTGAGATAAAGATTGCATTGCAACAATGGTTATCTGATCCAAAAGATGTGATTAGAGCAATGTCACAAAAGATGATCGAAAAGTTCAATAAATATTGGGGAATTGTTTGTGGTACTATAGCATTAGGGGTTGTACTTGACACCCGATATAAAATGAAGTTGTTGGAATGGTAATTTCCTTTAATATATGGAAATGAAGCTTCAAACGAATTGTCAAGAATTCGAAAGATGTGTTATGACTTGGTTTTAGAATATCAATATCATAAAGGATCCAGGAAGGAAGACTTTGGAGTCTCATTATCACAATTTACAGGCTCTTTCGACATGGATAATGACGTAGATCCTCTCTCCAACTTCGACAAGTTTATAAGTAGTGAAACAAGCAATGTGAATGTGAGATCTGAATTAGATCATTATTTGGAGGATGGTGTTTTGCCAAGATCTCATACATTTGATTTATTAGTTTGGTGGAAGTCCAATGGTATGAAGTTTCCTATTTTGCAGTCCATTGCTAGATATTTTCTTGCAATTCCTGTATCGACAGTTGCTTCTGAGTCCGCTTTCAGTACAAGTGGAAGAGTTCTAAGCACACATAGAAGTAGACTAAAACCTTCAACTTTAGAGGCACTAATGTGCACACAAAGTTGGCTATGGGGAAATAATTTAGGTAAGAATTTTGATTTTAAAATATTATAATGTCTTTGTATTTTTATATTTAAGAGAAATTCTAATATATATGTGCATCATTATAGGTTCGTGTAAGATTATTGACCTCTATCAACTTGTGGGTGAGGATATAGATGACAACTTTGAGGTAAATTTTCAATTGAATAGTGTACTATATTTGTTGATGAGTTTAAATAAAGTAATTTAATTATTCCTGCATTTTATAGGTGGATATCGACTCCCAAAGCTAGTTAAATATTTTTATTTGGAATGGAACTTTTTATCATAAGGTAAAATGTTTAACATACATGAAGTGTATTTTTTATCTTAGCTTACTTCATATAATTAAAATTAATTTTAAGTAGTAATTTTCCCTTGCAGGAATAAGGAATTAAACGTCTATATTTTTATTGCTTGTGAGATGCATCAGATGATAGAGATTGATGGTTAAATTATATTTGTGACATTATCCTCAAGTGGTTTATATAGTTGTATTCTGAAACGCTTATTATTAGACACTTAATTGAAATGTTATCTAGCATATGGTTTCTCAATTTAATATTTTTTCTTGCTTTAAATATGTATATCGTGTCCCATACTCTATCTCATTTTTAGAAAAAATCTTGGATGTTTATATTTTAAATGTAAGAAAATAAAAATAACAATGTGTACTTTTCTCCCGTCTACTATATTAACATTCATAGTCAATTCTACAGATGGAGTTTTACTACTTGAGAGATTAGAATATCATATAGTTGATGAACCTATATGACTTGATTGAACTACCTACCATTTCTTAATTGAAGATTAGTTATAACATGGATATATGGATACCCAACGGTACATGGATACCCGATAGATATATGGGTATCCGCTTAGAAGTACCCGTTTAATAAATGGGTGAGTTTGAGTAGTGATTTTATAAATAGATATGGGTTTGGGAATACCAAAACCCGCCCCGAATCGACCCGCTGACATCCCTAGTTAGCAACAATACCTTAGCTCCATTGCACCCCTTGGCCTATCATTTGGCAAATAATAAAAAGGCCTTTGTGGCTCTCACTCTATCCTCAAAAGGGTTGCTTCTTTGTATTACAATTGAGACAAAACTTTGAGAAATAGAATCAACAACTTCTCGATCTCAAAAGAGATTGGTTTCTTAGAAAACTGTTGAGATAGTTCCTATATTTAGATAATTCCAGTTTTTTTTTGCTTTATCCTTTGTAATCCCTTATTTATCCTTTCCTCTTTTTTGTATTTTATCCAATGGGTTTTTCTCCTATATAAGAGAACCCTTGGGTCTTTCATAATTTATCTGAGTTTTTCCCATTCACATGGTATCAGAACCTCTTAATCCCTAATCCCTACCCCGTACCTTCAAGCCTCTCGACTCTCGACATCGACACGCGCGCCTCTCGTCCTTCGACATCGACACGCGCGCCTCTCGCCCAGTTGCTCGGCACCCTTCGCCGCGCCTGACCCCAGGCGCTCGGCGCCCCTCGCCTGGGCGCCTGACACCAGGCTCGTCATCGCCTGGGCGCCTGACACCAGGCTCGCCTCCCCTCCCTGCGCCCTACGCCTACGGCGCCAACATCCCTGTCCTACGGCGCCAACATCCCTGTCGACACAAGATCGGAGGCCTTGCGCACACAGTGCCCTACCGGGCATCACGTCCCTATCCTCGCGCCTGCCTTGATCGCCCCATTCCTGAGGCCTTCAGGAACAGGTCCCACGACCAGAGACCTAACCCCTGCGACCACAAGCCTTCAGGGACAGGTCCCGCGCCCCCGAGTGTTCTTTCGTCCAGACAACGGCATCCCTGTGGGTCTAGCAATTCAGGCTCTTGCAATCAGGCCCCATATCTTGTTCCGATTATCCTATTGAGGGATAGGTATGTGATCTCATTTCTACAAGAAACCCGATTTTAGTCAAGCAACAAGTATTAGCAAAGATGGTTGTATGAATATACTTATACAACCGATCGTTCGTATGATTCGGTAGACCCGATTATATCGGTCTAACCCCCAGTTGAAGTCTGTTCTTCGGCTATTTTTTATTGTCATGTCAGACACCAAGGGTGACATCTTCTCCTCTGGAGCCTTTAAGGGCCCAGATCCCATCGTCAAGATGGACGGGACCAATTATGAGTTATGGTCCATGCAGTTTCTCACCCTCATGCAGTGCAACAACAAGGAGCACATCTTGACAGACCCAGAGCCAACAGATAAGACTGGGGCAAATGCTTCCTGGAAGCAAGATGATGCATACGCGCGTGTTTGGCTTTGTGGGATACTTATTACAGAAATAGTAAATGATATTCTAACTCAACCCACTGCCAAAGCAATGTGGGATACGTTGGCATCCACTTATGCACATGCAAAGAATGAGTCCAAGATCCTTCAACTACAATTTGATATCTATAACACCAAACAGAATGGTCGCCCTCTGCATGTCTACTACTCTTCGTTGCGTGGCATGTTTGAAAAACTTCATAGCTACATGCCTATTACAACGTCTACTGAACAACAGAAGACATATAGGAACTCCACGATGGTTGGAGTTTTCATGGCCGGACTTGATGCGGAATATGATGCTGCACGTACCCATCTTCTTACTGGAGCAACCATTCCTCCAATAGAGGAAGCCTATAGCCGTCTCAGTCGACTAAACATCCCTTCGACAACCACGTCTTCGCACTCGTCAGCGATGGCCGCTTCTCGTGGTCGAGGAGGGGCGATCTATTCCAGAGGACGCACACCTCGAGGAAGAGGCGGTGGACGTCAACGTGGCCCCTGCACCTATTGCCGCAAGCCTGGACATGCAGAGGATACATGCTATCAGAAGCATGGATATCCTGTTTCCGGTCGAGTAGCAGAGCAGATTGTATCTCCCCAGGTCGATCCTCGCTTGGATGATATTGTCTCTCGTATTAGAGAGATTGTGACTCCTAGTACTGACACCATCGCAGATACTGCTACAGCAGCCAGAGCATCTTCGAGCTCCTCAGGTATCACTTATGCCTTTACTGGTAGTATGAATGCAGACATAACAGAATGGATTGTGGACTCTGGTGCATCGCACCACTTATGTGGAGACAAAATGCAACTAAAATCGTATAGAGCAATACCACCTGGCAGATGAGTCGTCATTGCTAATGGCGACCACTTACCCGTTACAGGACAGGGGGAGGTGCAGTTGACACCATCCATGCGTCTGAAGAATGTCTTATATGCTCCGGCTTTTCAGATGAATTTACTTTCTATTAGTCAGATCACTAAGGATCTGCATTGTCGTGCCATCTTTGACCCTTCATCTCTTGTGTTTCAGGACATACTCACGGGCAGGATGATTGGAAGTGGCCATGAGCAGCAGGGACTTTACAGACTGGTCCAACCTCCTCATGCGAGTTCTTCTATTATACCTACTGGACCAGTCTCTCCTTATTTATGGCACCTTAGGTTTGGACATCTTCCTCTGCAGAAGTTATGTCATGTTCTCCCTCAGATTTCTACGAGATCCTCCTTTCATTGTGAAGCATGCCAACTTGGGAAGCATCACCGTTCATCATTTCCATCCCGTCAGAGTCGGAGCAGCTCTCAGCTATTTGAGCTTCTTCATTTAGACATTTGGGGTCCTAGTCGTGTTCCTGATATCCAAGGACACCGTTTTTATCTAGTAGCAGTCGATGATTTTTCTAGACTTTCTTGGGTTTTTTTATTGAAAAATAAGTCTGAGGCTGGATCCACTATCAAGTATTTTATTAAAGAAATAAAGAATATATTTTCTGCCAATATCAAGTATATTCGGTCTGACAATGCCTTGGAATTTTGCACCTTACATCTTTCTGAGTTTCTTAAAACCCATGGCATTGTTCACCAGACCTCATGTGTCTACACTTCCCAGCAGAACGGTGTTGCCGAGCGCAAACACCGTCACTTAGTTGATGTGACCAGAACATTGTTGATACAGAGTCGTGCTCCTCATTCTTACTGGGGTGATGCTGTCCTTACTGCTTGCTATCTGGTAAACCGTATGCCCTCGTCCGTGTTAGGAGAGAAGGTTCCTTACTCGATTGCGTTTCCCGAGAAGGATCTCTTCTCTCTTACACCTCGTGTATTTGGATCTGTTGCCTTTGTTCATGATGTCTCTCCAGGGCGTGACAAGCTCTCTCCTAGAGCTATCAAGTGTATATTTGTTGGCTATTCTCGTACCCAAAAGGGATACCGCTGCTTTAATCCAATGAGCCAAAAATATTTTGTTAGTGCTGATGTTACTTTCTTTGAGTCGGTCATGTATTTTTCTCCTAAAGGTGACAAACTTAATCCATCTGACTCTGAGAATGAGATTTACATTCCTCCTCCTCCTCCTCCTCCAGTTTCTTCACCTTCACCTCCTCCTCCTCCACCACCTCCACCACCTCCTCTACCACCTCCGCTGGTTCAGTTCTTGCCTCGTAATATTCCTCGCAGACCTCGCCCTGTTCGCCCTGCTCACAAGCCTTGCCCATCATCCAGCACGCCCCAGGTATGTAATGAGCATATTATTTCCACTGACAGTACTACTGAATTACCTGTACAACAGGAGGAGCAGATACCCTCTCAAGAGGGAAATATACAGGCCCATGACTTGGCCAATGATCTTGATATACCAATTGCTTTGCGAAAGCCAAAAAGAACATGTGCTACTTACCCTCTCGCAGCCCAGATTTCTTTGAATAGGTTGTCAGAGGATTTCAAGAGATTTACACTAGCACTATCAGCCGTACAGATACCGCAAACGTATCAGGAGGCTCTCAAAGATAGTCAATGGAGGTTAGCCATGGAAGAGGAGATGGCTACGCTACAGTCACGTGGTACGTGGAGTCTTATTTCTGCTCCTATTGATGCATCAATTGTGGGATGCAAATGGGTGTTTACTGTGAAACACCGTCCAGATGGGAGTGTGGATCGCTATAAGGCAAGACTTGTGGCAAGAGGGTTTACCCAGACATATGGGGTAGACTATCACGATACTTTCTCCCCAGTTGCCAGACATTCTACTTTACGTATTCTTCTTGCTATTGCTGTAACACGAGATTGGCCTCTTTATCAGCTTGATGTGAAAAATGCATTCCTCTATGGTGACTTACAGGAGGAGGTCTACATGCAGCAGCCACCTGGGTTCGCTGCTGAGGGGGAGTGTCATAAGGTGTGCAAGTTACACAAGGCTATCTATGGCCTCAAGCAGAGTCCAAGAGCATGGTTCCAAAAGCTCTCGGACTTGATAGAGCAGCGGGGGTTTGTGAGATCAACTGCAGATCATTCATTGTTTATACAGAAGACCCATAGAGGAATTACAGTCATCCTTGTTTATGTTGATGACATTATTATTACAGGGGATGACGAGCAGGGCATTCAGGATACCAAGGACTTCCTAGGTCAGCAATTTGTGACCAAGGACCTTGGACATTTACGTTACTTTCTTGGAATAGAGTTCGCCAGGAATCAACGGGGTCTTGTAATGACCCAAAGAAAATATGTTATAGATCTTCTCTCAGAGACAGGCATGGTAGATTGCAGACCTGCCAATACTCCACTTGACCCAAGCATGAAGTTATATGATGATGATACTGAGGAAGTCGATAAGAGAAGATACAGAGAGCTGGTTGGCAAGCTAATATATATAACTATTACCAGGCCCGACATAGCATTTGCAGTAAGCAAAGTGAGTCAATTTATGGAGCAGCCCAGACAGGCACATATGGATGCAGTCCATATGATTCTAAGATACTTGAAGACGTCACCTGGTACTGGACTTCTTTTCAGCAGAGGCACATCTCTATCAGTAACAACATGCGCAGATGCAGATTATGCTGGGTGTCCAAAAGATAGAAAGTCTACATCTGGATTTGCTGTGTTCATAGGAAATTCTCTTGTTTCATGGAAAAGTAAGAAGCAGACGGTAGTTGCTAGATCAAGTGCTGAATCAGAATATAGGGCTATGGCACAGGCTAGTACAGAGATGATGTGGGTCAGATCCGTTCTTACTGATCTAACTATAGAAGTACCTCTTCCCATGCATCTCCAGTGTGATAATCAGGCTGCTCTCTTCATTGCAAATAACCCAGCCTTTCATGAGAGGACGAAACACATAGAGGTGGATTGTCACTACACTCGTGACATGATACAGAAGGGTTTTATCACTACTACACATGTCAGCTCTGGAGATCAGACAGCAGATATACTTACAAAGGCTCTAGCAAGAGGACCTTATCAGAAATGTTGTTCCAAGCTGAGTCTTATTGATATCTACGCTCCAGCTTGAGGGGGAGTGTTGAGATAGTTCCTATATTTAGATAATTCCAGTTTTTTTTTCTTTATCCTTTGTAATCCCTTATTTATCCTTTCCTCTTTTTTGTATTTTATCCAATGGGTTTTTCTCCTATATAAGAGAACCCTTGGGTCTTTCATAATTTATCTGAGTTTTTCCCATTCACAAAAACTTTACAAAGATTATTACTCAAGTAGATTCATAAGATGAGTTTTAATCAAATTTCCAGAGAGAGGTAAAGGCGGCAAGAAGAAGAAGAAGCTAAACCTCAAACCCCAACCTTCCCATTGTTCCCAATGCTCTTCAGCAAAACTCCGGCTTTGCATCTGAACCAGATCCTGAACGGCGCGGTCCGCTCGGGCCAAAACCTCGGTTCGGTTTCCCGTCTCTACCGCCAAATGCTCCTCCTCGACCCGGTTCGACCCCCCTTCCCCAACATCTACACCTTCGGCATCCTCCTCCGCCTCTGCTCCCGGTCCGCCCTCGCCGACCCGGCTCTCGGCCTGCAAGCAGACCTCCTCAAGAGAGGGATCCGACCCGATGCGCTCGTGATGGGCTCCCTTCTCGACGCCCTCCTCCGCGCGAACCGCCTCGCCGACGCAGCTCACTTGTTCGACAGAATGCCCGGGCCCGATCTCCCGCGCAACGTCGTGGTCTACACCATGCTGATCCGTGGCTTCTGTGATGCCGGTCTCACCGACGTGGGCCTCGCGGTGTTCTCCCGGATGCTCAGGTGCGGTTGCCATCCCAATACGATCACGTTCAATGCCGTCATCACCGGCTTACGCAACGCCAGTAGGCTTTCTGACGCTCTGATGGTGCCCGTGGCAATGCGTGAGGTCAATTGCCCGACCGATTTGGCTACTTACAATCCCATTGTAGATGGATTTTCGCGAATCGGCTGTGTGGATATTGGATTAGGAGTCGTGGCTGAGCTCCTCAAGCATGGACTTAAGCCAGATTTGGTGACGCTCAACGCATTGTTGAACGGATGCTATGTCAGCGGGAGGATCGGTGATGCTGTAGCGATATTTGCTTGCTTGCTTGAGCTGGGATTCACTCCCGACGAATTCACGTACAGTACGCTGATCAACTGCTGCTGTCGTGCGGACCAACCGGATGTAGCGTGCAGTGTTTTTGCGTACATGCTAACGCATGGATGCACTCCCAATGCAGTGATCTTCGGTTCTCTGGTTAAGAGCCTCTGCTTGGCAAATAGGATGGATGATGCTGATGACATGGTGGAGAGAATGCAGGTCGCAGGCTGCTTCCCGGACATTGTAACGTGCAACACTCTCATTCATGGCTATTGCCGTGCGGGGAGGATCGGCTTGGGTATCGAATTGCTGAGGGAAATGTCCTCTGGGAAGAGGGCGTGCAAGCCGGATGTCATCACGTACACGACAATAATATATGGCTGTGCGAAGCAGGGGCACATGAATGTCGCGATGGATATGTTCAGGGAAATGGAAGCCCGTGGGATCACGCCGAACTTCATCACGTACAGCTCCTTGCTTCATGGCTACAATGACCTTGGGCTGTGGAAGGAAGCGTTCGATGTGTTGGAGCGGATGAACAATGACGGCTGCCGTCCTGAAGGTCGGGAAGACGACCGGACGTCCTTGGAATCTCATGAAGAAAGCTCTGTCATGTCAACATGAATCAATACTGTCGAGCCATGTCTTCGGAGGTGTAAGTGCTGTATTTATTTTGGGTTATACTAGTTTTGTCTACAGAAAGGCAGTTTTGTTCACAATTGTACAGTCCACTGCCCTTAGAGCGGCAAAAGGATTGGTGGTTGTTGTTGTGTCATCTGTTAGTAATATTTTCATCGAAAATGATGATTAGAGATTAAATGAAAATAAACAAATTCTTATGTTATGTAATACCAAAGCAAGATGAGGGCTTGAGCAACATGCCCAACATCCTCTACGAAGGACTACTGTCTTTCCTCTTGGTCCTCCCGTTCGCCTGATTAAAACAACAAAGCCTTCTCCTACATTAATGAGGGTCGACTACATGGATGGATTCTTTGCCTCCATTCAGATCCATTTTTTATCATTCTCAAATTTAGATCCAAATAACTAAGATCCCTTTGGGTAGTCTCCTTCCAACACTTCTTGGGCTTTCCTCATCCTCTCTTATTAGCCGACTCAACATCCCAAATCTCACATCTTCTAACCGATGCATCAACTTACCTTTCCAAATGGCCAAACAAGTGGTTCTTTCTCATTTTATCCTTTATCGGAGCTACATCATCTTTCCTTCTAATCGCGTCGTTTTGAATTTGATCAGTAAGATCCTGTTCACTTGATTACACTTGAAAAAATCACCTTTCGATCTAATATGATCCAATAATTTATATTTGGTATGGATTTGTTTTTTATTTGTTATTTTTTCGTAAGCCTACCATATCTCGTATAAAGGGACTAACTGCTATTGTAAAAAACAAGTTATGAGTTACAGTTACAGAAAATTGGTTTGACTTTGATTTTACCTTCCCTTTTTTTGGAATCCAACCCACTTCATCTCAGTTTCTCCCTCAACTGACGAGGCACGTCGCATATTTTCTCTCTTTCCCTCTGATCCCCAAACTTGTATGCATCATCCGGTGGATCTAGTTCAACAACAAATGGATCAAACTTGACAAGATAGTAAGTAGACCAAGCCTCACAATTCACAACTAGATTTACACCACTCGGGTAACAGTGATGTAGCTCACCAATTCCAAGGATCGAGATAACACGAATAGTCTACTCATCGATGTATGTGCTAGCTTGGATGGTGAGCTTCACAATAATATGTCATAATGAGTCTTCACAACAACATCAGAGATTTAGAGCATATTGAGGTCGGTCAATGGCTACAATGAGTCTCTTCAAAATAAATTATCATAACACTAATTATGCTACTTACACTCCGAAGAAGAAAAAAAGGTTCAAAGCATCTCAACACTTTCCTATTGATAACCGAGATTTTGTTTTGTTTGGTTTGGTTTGGTTCGGTGGGTGGGAGTCCAAAGCCTTCTCTCACATTACGTAGGGTCGGCTACATGGATTCTTTGCCTCCATTCATATCTATTTTTGATCATTCTCGGACTTAGATCCAGATAACTAAGATTCCTTTGGAGCCTTTTCCCACATTAAGCAGGGTCAACTACATGGATTGATTGCCACCATTCATATCTATTTTTTACCATTCTTGTACTTAGATCTAAATAAGTAAATAACTAAGATTCCTTCAGATAGTCTCATTCCAACATGTCTTGGGCTTTCCCCGCCCTTTCTTAGTCGGCTCAGCATCCCAAATCTTACATCTTCTAACCAACGCATCATCCTACCTCCTTTCCAAGCACCACCGTAAGAAGTTCTTTCTCATCTTATTTTCTAATGGAGCTACACCAACATTCATTCTAATCACATCATTCTGAATTTGATTAATAAGATCCCGTTTGATTGATTATACTTGAAAAAAAATCACCTTTGGATCTAATACGATCCAATAATTTATATTTGACAGCGATTTGATTTTTGTTTTGTTATTTTTTAAGCCCACAATCTCTTGTATAAAGGGCTATTGTAAAAAAACAAGGTATGAGTTAAAGGAAATTGGAGTTTGACTTTGATTTTCCCTTCCCTTTTTCTTGAATCCAACCCCTCATCTCAGTTTCTTCCTCAACTGACAAGGCTAGTCGCATATTTTCTGTCTTTCCCTTTAATCCCCAAATCTTGTACGCATCGTCCAATGAATCTTGTTCGACAACAAATGGATCAAACTTGACAAGATAGTAAGTAGATCAAGCCTCACAATTCACAACTTGATTCACACCACTAGGGTAATAGTGATATAGCTTGCCAATTCCAAGGATTGAGATAACACCAATAATTTATTCATTGATGCAACTCCTATATGGATGTTTGTGCTGGCTTGGCTGGTGAGCCTCACAATTCCGAGTATATTGAGGTCGGTTAGTGGCCACAATGAGTCTTCTCTTCAAAATTAATTGTCATCACACTAGATATGCTACTTACGCTCTAAAGAAGAAAAAATGATCAACCCGCTGCTACTTTTTTCAAAGCAGGTTTTAGCACTTTCCTATTGATGAACGAGGGTTTGTTTGGTGGGGTGGGGGTGTGGGGGGAGTCCAGATATCATCCCAAGTTGCTATCTCTAGCTTCATCCGTTCTTTATTATCTGAATGGCTTGAAAGAGAGTCATGGACTGGGAATTTGTAATGTTAATCCATTTGGACCTTGGGAACCGATGTTGCTGCAAGAGGGAATGCCCCTACCATGGCACGGAAGATCTTCTCCTTCCGTCCAGGAACTCCAGAGGACTCACACTGACTATGTTTCATACATTATAAGAAAAGCACCCTCTACTAGTGGAACTGAGACCTTCTTACTACTCTCCCGCTCTGGAGACTACTTTCCCTAGTCGAAGTAGGCTATGGTTGAGTGGGCGACTATGTCTGGAATCTGAGACTCTCCTTGGACTTGATTCTTGCCTCTCATTCGCATTCACTATCTTTCTTAATAAGCTTTATTGGAGTATTTGGTTGTGCGCTACTTAAGTTGTAGATGGGTAAATGGATCACTCCAGGATCCATTTACCACATCCATGTGTTTAGTCCCACATCTACCAGTGGTGAGACTTGGATGCTCTGTGGAGGCTATACAAGGAGCCCCAGACCTCCTATATCCGTTGAGAACGTTGAATGCGACATATGGCCCTTTGAGGCCTTCTCCCGTGGTTTCATCCCGCTCCTTAAGGAGTAGGGTTCCACATAAAAATCCCTTGTTCTTCAATATTTTATCTTTATTTCTCTGATACGCTTCCACATTCCATATTTTCTAATATGGTATCAGAGCGGGTTCGATTCTCGAGGAATCATTTTATTTTTTGATTTAGTCGAGTTTCGATTTATTGTTCGTTCTTAAATGTTTACTGTTCGTGAATTTGTTTTTGGAGCATATGGAAGTTTTGATTCAAATCTAGGGTTTCATTCTGAAACCCTATTTCTCCATGGGTTCCACCAATAATCTCGACGACATCCTCCAGATCTGGGCGACGCACCTCCTTCAAACATCCCAGGCGGAGCCCCAGGCACGCATCACCCTCATTCAGACTCGGTGCTCCAGCATTGGCTTCCCCAGGCGGAAGGCATTAGAACCTCCCAGGCCGCATCTTCAATGTCGTAGCTCCGCTCCACGGAGCCTCCCCAGATTCGTCTACCCCAACAAATTCAGCAAGATCCAAAGCGCCATTGCACATGCGTCGCATCTCTCGCGCGCCTCCAGGCAAAGGCATATATGCTTCCGATTGCCTCTACTCTGCATGCGACACCTTTGGTATTGCACAGGCGGTGCGTGCTCAAGCGTTCAAGGCGGAGGCGAGCATACTCGCTCCAGGCAAAGGACCTTCTCTCGCGGCACCTTCCAGGCGGAAGACACTTCAGGCGGTAGCCCCTTGTCGATCTGCGCGTCCCTATCGCGCGTCTCCATCTCTACTCCGCAGTATTTGGTTGTGGCCCTTTGAGGTGCATCTCCACGGGACAACCAAATACTCCAACACTTGGGCCTTTCCAACCAAGTTAGAAAATAGGAATGCAGAAACCCCCTGTCGGTATCCATTTCCAACCAAGTATTAGGTGGCAACCCCCTGTTGTTATACATTTCCAACCAAGAATCTTCAAAAAAAATGTGTCAACGACTACGACATGTCTAGAAGTCCCCATCGGGGGCGGCGTGTTTTTGAGAGAGCAGGGTTCTCAGATGGGAACCCTAAGGTTGTGTATGATTTAAAAAAATGAATGAAGGAAGGGGTTAGTGGGCTGTAACAAAAGAAAGAAAGGCCCACGTAGGCCGTTGGCTTTAAAAAAATGGGAGAAAGGCAATAAAAAAGAGGAAGAATGATGGCATGATATGCGAAAAAAATGAAGAGAAAAGATGTATACAAAAAAAGGAATAGTACGCGTAAAAAAAGGAGGAAGAAGAAGAATAACCGGAAAAAATGATCCACAGCTAAAAAAAGTGTGATGACTATGTAAAAAAATGAATTGAAATAGCCGAGAAAAAATTTCAAAAAAAATGATGATTTGAAAATCCTGAAAAAAATGGTAAACAACTTATTTGAAATAAATTTAAAAAAAAAAGAGAAAAGGAAAAAAACATAAAAAAGTTGAATGCTAAAAAAATGATTTCAAAAAAATTGGAACGATTATTAACCAATAAAATCATGAAAAACCGAGAAAAAATTGTGAGTTCGGCTAATGGATGTTTTCTTTCCCCATTTTGTTGTCTTCTCCCGACTTGGTCGACGATTCCTGACAAGTATGGGAGAAAGGGGGAGTATTGTGTAGAGTCATAGGTCTTCTCCATATTTCAGATTCGTCATACCAATCGGATTGTTTAGACTCTACAGATTCCATTTTCAGACTCGACATCAGACTTCGAGTCTTCTTTTCAGATGTGCACATGTATGATATCATTTGTCGTGGTTCCCATCATTCTTGTTTTGTCGGCCAGAGTTTTCATGTGAGCTATAAGGACTCAAGAGTAGAGAACCATTCCCTATGCCATGTTGGCAAGGATTTTCATGTGGTATCATAGGGACTCCAGAGTAGAGTACCATTGTCTATGCCAGATGGGAGAGACCCAGTTCTCCGACGAGGAGACTTCTTCATAATCCATTCTCTAGCGACCGTGGACTCCGACGAGGATTGCACTACACGGCCTTTTCAGTTCGGCCTTTTTCAGAGATGGAGCAGTTATCCACATGTTGTGGCAGACCAGAGTACCCCGATGAGGAGACTCATTTCCAGTGGCAGTGACTCTGACAGGCGTAGTACATAGCACATGCTCTCCGACGAGGAGATTTAGTTGACTCACACTCCAGCCCGTTTGTCCTCCTCACCTGCTTGACATGACAAGCAACGTCCTCGACAACAGCGACATTTATGTGCATTGAATTGATATTGTTTGTAGTGTCATGTTGCGTGAGTTGGGTTTCTTTCTGTTTGTCCAACCTGAGCATTGCATGCTCCAGCTTGAGGGGGAGTGTTGGAGTATTTGGTTGTGCGCTACTTAAGTTATAGATGGGTAAATGGATCACTCCAGGATCCATTTACCACATCCATGTGTTTACTCCCATATCTACCAGTGGTGGGACTTGGAGGCTCTGTGGAGGCTATATAAGGAGCCCAGACCTCCTGTATCCATTGAGAAAGTTGAATGCAACATATGACCCTTTGATGCCTTCTCTCGTAGTTTCATCCTGCTTCTTAGGGAGTAGGGTTCCATGTAAAAATCCCTTGTTCTTCAATGTTTTATCTTTATTTCTCTGATACGCTTCCGCATTCCATATTTTCTAACAAGCTTCTTTCTAATATAAGTTCTATAAGAAGGCTTAGGCTAGCTCGCCTAGGCGGGCTTGAGGTTCAAAACAATATGCTATCTTAACAGATTAATATCGGACACCACGTTTATCTTCCATAAAACCTCTTAACACTAGTAACATATTCTTCAATGTAACTTCTTCAGGAGGTTTGGGCTAGTAGCTCGAACAGGGGAGTTTTAGGTTCACAATGATACACATCGCAACTTTGCACATTAACATCAAACACCACGAGTCTTCTTCTTCCGTATAAACTCCACTATAATAGTCTGAAAATGTATTGTTCGTTGAAGGCTAGAACTTAGTACTTGTACACAACATTTAGCTGGATGCCTTTCCCTCTGAAATTAGACTCAAATCACAAGTTGAAATATATGGAATAGAGAAATAAGTGTATATGGAATAGAGAAATAAGTGTATCTTTCTGAAGTGGCAACAGGATGAATATGAAAGGTTATCATACAGTATGTCTAGACTATAGATATCAGTAGGTACAGTGATGATATTATGAACTAAGATTGTCCATTGATGCATCTTGGGGTGTAGACCATGGATACTTCATCGAAGGAGCCCTTGGGAATATCCTGAAATTGAGAAATGGTGCCCACAATAATATCCTGCACATGGAACATATATCAAGCCTGATTATTACGGAATCGTAATGTTAAATCACGACAATGTAGAAAAAGTAGTAACAATGAATTTGACAGTAAATATCAAAGACCTGTTTTATCGTATCAGCTGCAGACTCCTATATCAGAACCCATAATCTAAGAATAAACTCTCTGAATACCCCAAACACAATTCTTTTTACACTGCCCTTTCCTACCATTATCGACTTCTTAAACTATCGGCCCAGCAACCACCCATTATGCATATCTCGAGCAAGAAAACCGCATATTTGTGTTAAAGACAGCATTCCATTTTAATCATTTTCGGGAGTTTTTTGAAGTGCAATATGTGTAACCAAGTACAAGTTTTCCACAAGTATTGTATCAATTATAAAGGTATAAGTACGGACGTGCTTACCCTGGAAAGAAGAGAAACACACACATGAACTGCACGTACATCTCGAAGAACTTCCGCTTGTACCATCTGAGCCTCAACCAGTTCAGTACTATTGGCTGCATCAAAACACACCCAAATCAAACATAATCACAAGTCTGAAAAACTCTGCTCACTCAAATGTATTTTTTTTCCTTTTAAAAGTACTGCAAGTATTCAGCAAAACAAGCTCAAAGCACAAAAGACGATGATATCTAGTAGAGTCGTGATTTAATATCACACACGAAATCAGCCCTGAAAGAACAATCATCAAATAAACAGCAATTTTTTCGCTGACCGGCATCACGAGAAAGTACCACACTGCCGATATCCCAGATTGGATCAATACCCAACTGAGATCCTCTGGGTGATTGTTGCTCCCGGTCACAGCCAGTGCTTGCTGATCAATTATCTGCAAGTCAGCGACACATATCATTGCGGTCCTACAAGTGGGCAAACACAAAAGAACAAGGAGAAAGATCGATGGAGTCTCACGGGCAAGAGCACTGCTCCCAGATGCAGCAGTGTGCTCGGTTTGCAAAGCAACCCAAATACGAGATCCTTTGATGAGCCATTTCTAACCTCCTAAACAGGTGAATTGCGTGGAAGAATCATTGGTTAATGTCTTGAAACGAAGAGGAGAGATGAGAATTGGAGGTGCAGATCTTGTTTACCTTGCTTGTGGGCGATTTTTGTTCGAGACATTTCATCGAACAGGATGGGTGCCATAGACGTTTTGGTTTGAGAGGGAGATGTGAGATTGTTCGGGTGGGAAGAGAAGGGCAGAGGCTCATATTGGGAAGGAGAGGTTGTGATTGGTGCTGGAAAATCTTATCGTTCGTTATATTCGTTGTAGTGTCGGTAGTCATGGTAACTACATGGAGAATTCTGCAATTATATTCATGTGCAAATTTTGCATGTTTTTTTACTTAAACGTACGAGCATTAATAAAATCTTATTTTACAGAGAGATTAATAGGAGATTGGCAGCAAAGCT
Source organism: Ottelia alismoides (assembly GCA_037367405.1). Taxonomy (NCBI): domain Eukaryota; kingdom Viridiplantae; phylum Streptophyta; class Magnoliopsida; order Alismatales; family Hydrocharitaceae; genus Ottelia; species Ottelia alismoides. The sequence goes on along the minus strand of JAZKJV010007254.1, from coordinate 115,756 downwards.
GTGCCGCCAATCTCTTTTCGACGACAAATTTAATTCTTCGAAACACAACATCTACATATTTGAAATCATAGCATTATTATGCATACTTTTTTGGACCCTCTTGAGGAGCTCTACCGCTTTAGTTGCCAAGAACCCAAAGGTATCAAAATCGAAATTGATGAAAATATTTTGATTGTTAATACACGCCTTCTCATGCTTAGCAATTTTATCTACGACAGTTTTCTGTGCAACGTATCCCACAATAAAATCACTCCTTATTAGGCCCACCAATGGAGAAACTCCAGTCAAATCAACACATGTTTCCATCCAATCCATCTAAATATTAAAATGTCTGCGGGTCTAAGTGTCGATCTCTCTTCTTGTGGATAAGTCAAAAAATTCACATGTATTTCTTTCTTGGAAGCGATCCTAGCATGCTTAAGTACATCATAAAAGACATCCCTGACAAGATTGTAAAGTGTATTGAGAAAACTACATTAATATCCTAACGTTCACCGAGACATCGATAAATAAAATAATAGTAAAAATTAGAGCTATCAAAATTTTCAACTCTGACAGAAAGTATTTATTAGATTGAATAGAATAATTTTTATGGATCCAAATTAATATCGACCCAACTCATTTAATGAATAACATGTGACTGATTAACAAACCAAGAAAATTAGTTGTTTTAAATAATATCTTGTTGTTGCACTGAAACATATAAATGTTTACTAATCTGACTAATGTTGAACTTGGTAAAATAAAATGGATGAATACTTGTAAAATTAGATTATTCGAGAATATACATTGAATGCTGAGATTATGCATTGAATTTCTGGTAGTGGATCCATAATTGAAAAGTCTGTGCTTGTTACAGACGAAATGAAACAAAAGATAGGGTAGAACTAGGACAATTATTGTATGAGGTCTACCCAATGCTAGATGTAGAGGCACATAATAGATCAATATGAACAATATGAAATTCTCGTAATTTGTATCCAATGTTCAATTAATTAAAAAAACAAAATTTGGATTATAAAATAATGAAGCATAATTTTTTGAAGTTGATTCAATTATTCTAATTGAATAAGTCTAAGTAAAGGATCCATGGATGAAAATACAAAATCGTATTTCTAATAGTAATTACATCCTCAATTTTTATGTTATAAAAAAAATAAATTGAAGTCAAATAGCTAGAAAACGATGACTTTGATTTACTAGAGTATCAACATATTGCTTCAACTCGAGAGAAACTAGCTCACTTCTTTTTTTTGTTAAGACTTTGTTTTTGTGAACCCACTTCTTCATATCTTTCGCCAAATTATTTGATATATTTATTATTTTATCAATTGACAATCGAGATAACTCATATGGTAGAAAAATCATTTATGATACAAGTTATAATCGTCTACATATTACTAATTTGGTATTTTCTGAACGGAGTGGATACTTTATTTTATTATTACAAGCTAACTATAAATCCTTATTATTTAAATTATTTATCCCTAAAATCAAAATAAATTGATCTAATTGTACTTCGCACACCAAATTATTGATGGTTCAATCCATCTTTTCTTGGGCGAAACAATATTATGTCATATGTGTTATGATGATAACCAAAACAACAATATGTAGTTTAACCATGCAGAAAAGATTAATTTCATTAAGAAAGTATTACAATTACTTACCTCATTATTTTTTAGTTGAAACCGTTTCGATATTTATCCTGAACTTTGAGAACTTTACACAATTTATCATTAGGTTTTTACTAGATATCCCTATGAGTTAACATATTGCACAAGTACCCATATTGCTCCTTTGTTTATAACTAGTGCATACGTATGCGCTGCATAGGTGGAATGACTTGATTCCGTAGTCTTGAACCAATCTCCAAATAAAATGTTTTGTTGCCTACATTTGTCGAGCTTTGCTTATGCTCAATTTTATATGATTTATAAAAGATTTTTATGGTATATATTGTGTATTATTAGCTTATATTTGGATATGTATTAGTATGTAATAATATATATCTAATGTAATTTTTAGCACTTTCTAAATATATTTGAATTTCTATAATTTTTTAAAGCAAGGGTAAGGTATTTTTATATAGTTTTTTTGATTTATTGTCAACCTCTTTGTATACACATCAAGCTCGATTTTATATAAATGATATACAATTTTTAGTATTTTTATGATTTTATGGCATGCATTGTTTATTTTAAATTTATTTTTGGAATGCGGGTTTTTATAATTTTCTATTGTATAATCGAAGTTCTATAATTTTTATAAAAGCAAAGGGCTATTTTATAATATTTTATTTGTTATAAATAGTAAATGTTCGTATTCTTTCAAAAGTAAAATATGTGTGATAGTATATGCAATATGTATCTAATAATATTTTGGTTTTACGTGTGGGTCTCGCGATTCTTCGCGTTTGAGACAACGACAACAATCAAGATATCTCTATTGAGGGTGAAGGCAAGGTAGCCTTGACCTGTTGTGGTCTTTGCCAGGATAGACACGACCTTCACGACGTAAGGTCGAAATCGATTGAGAGAGAGAGCTAAAATTGGGAGGTGGGAGAAAGGAAAGGATTTCTAGGGTTCGTGAACAGGAAGGCAAGCAGAGGTTCCAAAGGCAATCCTGGATGGCGCCAACATTATTGAGAGACAAAGGGCAATTACGGAATGATGCCAGGAGACGGAAGGGCAAAAGTGGAATTTCTACGACAAAAGATAATGCCTTTAAGTACTTTAAATATATAATAATGGATAAGTGTTTATTCAGTTGATCTCACATCAATCATTTTCACTTTTGTCACAGTTAGACCATAGGATGCCTCTTTCCTTCTTGTTCAAAATGGGGGTGAGGGATAAAAGGTAGGCTTGGGTATCGGGTCGGGTCGGATCGGATTTGAGTTGGCATGGTTCAAGCCAATTTAAGTATATGGGCTAATCAGGCCCAGCCTAAATCCGGCCCAAACAAAATGATTCGAGTTTGGATCGGGCCAGTCCAGTTTAACATATATGTGCACCAATATCATGTGTTCCGTTCTTCTTGCATTTATCTGAGTATTTCTTATGCATGTGTGTATGTTTAATACTCTCTATCTCCTTCTTCACTACCTCTTGTAAATTTGGATTCAAACGATGTTGGAATTCACGAGGGGGTTTAGCTTCATTCTCCAAGTATATATGGTGCGAACACAGAGGAGATTTATCCCGTGGAGATCGGAAATGCTCCAGTCTATCGCCTTGCGGTTTTTCTCCAGGATCTCTAGCAAGCGAGATTCCTACTCCTCGGTCAATCACGAACTGATGATGACCGGATATTTCTTCTCCCGACCCGTAAAAAAGGCATATTTTAGTGTTGTGGGTAAAGTCTTGAGCTCAGGTACTGTGTGGTCGTCTGGGAAGTCTGGCTCAATCGAATCCGGTTCAGTGTTGAAAGTGGCTGGACCTGTCTCTGAAATTATTGCAGCCAAGTCATTTGGCTCTGGAGTCGGATCGTCAAAGGTTTCCATATAATCAGCAAAAGCCACGTCCGACTCGTCATCCTCATCTTCTGATTGTCCTAAAGAGGGAAGGACTGACAGGCCCAACTGGGCCTCTAAGTTATCGAAGATATAGGGGAATGCAGGTTCTGAGCTGTACTCGTTTCTAAGGACCTCGCAAACTGACTCGTGCACTGGATCAACTCCGGAGGGGAGGGGCTCATTGATGCTATCTGGGTTCTGTCTCCATGGCCCAACTGTGTCTACATGGTCGCAGTCTGCTTTGGATGAAGAGTACTCGGTGCTGGATTCAGAATCCGGTCTCTGCCATCTGGTTTGCTTCATCTCAAGTTCCTCATCTCCGCCTTGAGTTTGGAACTGGATCTTCTTGATCTTGTAATCAAACAAGACCCCCGCTGTTCTGAGGAAGGGTCTGCCTAGGATGATCTAGGAATCTCTCCAATTATGATGGGTTTCCATATCTAGGATAATAAAGTCCACCATGTATTCTTGACCCTCGACTTTGATGACAACATTCCTCAATTCTCCTTGGGACCTCTTGGTTGATTTGCCAGCGAATTGAAGGAGGGCTCTAGATTTCCTAAGAGGTCCAAGATTAAGCCGCTCATAGAGGGTTATAGGCATTAAGTTGATTGAGGATCTATTGTCTAGGAGAGTGCGTGCAAACGCAATGTCATCGACATGACTCACTACATAATGTGCACCCATGTCTCTTCCTTTCCTTGGAAATGAGTTCTTTATTGCGTAAGTCGTGGCTACTGACAGAACGTGTTTCTCAACACAGCTTTTGGTCTTCCTGTTAATCCTAGTAGGTGTGCATCTCACCTTAAGGTATTTCTGAAATGCAGGTGTCATTTCCACATACTTGTCAAAGGGGATTGTGACCTTGGTATGTTTGTTACAAAACTCTGCCATCTCAGGGTCATCTTTTTGGATTTTTTTATTTTTCTTCTTTTCACCCTTGAGAGCTCGAGGGAAAGGGATTATTGACTCCAACTCAGATTCTGAAACTGAAATATTTTCATTCAAAGCGGGAACTGAGTTATGTACAGGACTCGGACTCTGAAACTGACTCGGACTCTGTCTATGACAAAAAGGAAAATGCTGATGTGAAACTGGTGATGCCAGGGCGAGTAATTCGAATCACTGGGAAGGGAGGGAGAGAAAGTATATACAAGAAAGAATGAGAATATATAAGGATTAAGAAGGTTTGTGAAGAACCTTCTTGCGGACGCGAGGAGGTGGATAATATACATATGTGTCGCTGTCGGAATTGTTCTCAGATGAATAATAGTGAGGTGTAGGGATCGTCCAACAAGGGTCGACACACGACTGCTTTCTTAGATATGGATTGAGAATAGCCGAACTGAGCTCACTCATATAAATCACCTTATCCGGACCAGATGAAGGCTCCTCAGAAAATTCCTTCTCCTATGTGTTGAAGGAAACTTTCTTAGTCGGTTTTCTAGAACCTGGATCATTGAGAGGGAGATGAGAGCGATGCGCCTTGAGAGGTTCGGGAGAACACCTCGAGGAATCAATTCTCGACTTCCTCTTACTAGATAGCCAACTAGAAGAGGGGGCAACCGTGTTTTTAGGTGGAGTCAATTTAGTCTTGGCTGTTTCCTTTGAAGGTCCGGGACATGGTGTGGTGCTGACCATGGGTTCCTCATCAGACGAGTCCCCATATAGATTGTAATATTCCTGAAGGGTCAGCACATGTCTCGGGAAGGTTCTAGTGGTCTCAGTTGGCTTGGCATTATTGGGCTCTTGTGTCGGATCATCAAAATGATCAAGGCAATCAACAAAGGTCATGTCCGTCTTAATGATAGCTTCTGGTCGTGAGTCCTCCTTAGAAGCTATCACGGTGGTGGTGCAAGCAGTTGATGAAGTGAAGGTGTGGGGAGTCTCAGAACCAACGGTCGTCCGGGCAGTCGGTCTCTCAGGTGTAGTAGAGAGGCGGGACTCATCTATCTCTCGATGGTCATGAATGTCAGCAGATGTGCGTGTCACCTTAGAGTAAAGTGTATCAAAGAATGGGTGATGTCGGAGTGCTCCCAATGTTGAAAAATCGATCTCTCGAGTCTCGTAATCATTAGTTGCCTTAGTTGAGGCTAAGAACGGCTTCCCGAGGTCAATCGAAGACTAGGTGAACTCTCCCCGGTGCTCAATGTCAATGATTGTGAAGTCTACCTGGAGTAGAGCACCTTGGAAAGTAACGATGACCGAAATATTTCCTCTAGACCGTTTGATGGATCGATCAGCCAGCTGAACGATCTCTCTCGACTTTCTGATTGGCCTGAGTTTGAGCTTGTCAAACACAGAGGTCGGTAGGATATTTATCGGAGAGTCATCATCGATTCTTGCATGGGTAAAGATGGTGTCTTTGATTTCACATTCCACTCGGGGCAACTGCTTCACTCTGCGGCTCTTGGTCTTTCTCCCCATCACCAAGGAGGTGGCCATACACACTATGTGTTTCTCAATCCTTATTCTCTTAGTACCTGACCTCTTGGGCATCAATTTACTGTTTACAAATCTCTTGAGGTCGGGGAAGTGATCTATGACCTTTATTAAGGGAAGTTTAAAAATCAATTCCTCATCGAGCGCTTCTCTTCGGGTAGGATCCAATTTTTCATAGTCTTTTTCATTTTTAATTTTTATAGATTTTTCAAAATTTTCAATTTTTTGGTATTTTTGGTGGTTGAATGACCAAACTCTGGATTGGAGGGTAAGTGGTTAGTAGAAGAGGGAGATAGAATGGACTCCAGCTGTACAGACGGTGTGGGTTCCCTGATGCTCGCTCGGTTTTCAACATCAAATCTACTTACTTCCTTATCCACTTTCATACTTAGGCTGGCAGAAATTGAGTGCAATATGTTCATGACATCTCTCAACTCGTTACCAAATGATTTATTTTTCTTAATAAGTCTAGATATGTCATCCTCCACAAAATTCTCATGACAAATCACGGAAGAGTTCTGATCAATTGGAGGAAACTGCTGAGATATTGGGGTCTCATACTCAACATACCTCCACTCTGGCATGTAATCCTGGGTTGAGTATAGACCACCCGAATGGCAGATATTGGTCGGAGCCTCATATGATGAAGTCAATGAACAGAAGACTGGTAAGTGTAGCTCATGAGTCAACTCTTGTGAATGTATAGGCTCTTCGAATGAAGGCTGGTTAATGGGAGCTTGATCACTAAGTCAATCAAGTCTGGGAAATCATAATGTACATGCCTCTCCATTCGTGTTGTTTGATCGACCAAGTTATGCCCTAAGGTCAAGTCAGAATGTGTATATGTAAATTTTTGTATGGTCCCTTCTTGAGGTGAGAGTGGGGCATATAATTTTGCCAATCATCTGTCTCAGCAGTGGCTTGCTCTTCATTCAATTCTTTGATTCCTGCAAGCTCTCGAGAGTAAGGACAGTCAGCCCAAGGTGGAAGCGGATCCGGAGTGTTAGAATATGGAGTAGGTGAGAAATGCGAAGAGGTGGAGAAGTCAGTTGAAGTTCTGACTTCATAATTGGGTTGAGGTGGAACCTACCACGGGTAAGGGTCTCCCGTGGATGGCAGAGGATACGTGGAAGAAGGAGAAGATGAATATGAACGGTATATGGTTGAGGAGGAATGACCAGAGGTCACAGGGTATGGGGACCAATATCCCGACATCTTGAAGAAAAAATGATGAGTGTAAGTAGGTTGAGGTAGAAAATGTGCAATTACACAGGATAATACACATGGACAGACACAAAGACACACGCAAGAGCAAACCCTGAGTCCACACTCAACACGGTGAAGGACCCGAAATCAAGTCCGATTAGTCTGGTTGATTTTAAGTGTGACTTTTCAGACAAGTAGCAAAGGCTACGCGGCCTATAGGGGAGTCGGCTAAAAAGCCGGATGCGTCTCCCCTGTTTAACCTTCGCCTAACATACCTGCATCCTTCCGTTCTTCGCTCCTATCCCAAGTTGATGTATTCAAAGACCATGCCCCTATCTACCTACAAGTAGGCGGAGGCTGACAAGGGTGGAACTTCGCCCCGAAGGGTTACTAGCAACTTGTCGCGGAGTACCGTTGGTTCACCCCTGACTACCTGTACACAGGCGGAGTCTACTTGGTACTAGTCGATGAACCTGAAAATATTCAACTCGTGATATTTGCTAGGATCAGTTGGTACGTGATATGGAAGGCGGGGATTTGGGCTCTGCCTTAAGGTGTTCACACACACACACTCAAGTACCCTCACTCAGCCTGAAAACAAGGTTGGGGTTAGTCTCCCGCAAGCAGAATTTCCAATTTTATTGCATTTTTTTGGTCAATAATGTTAGCAGTCCCGATTTTAAGTTAAGTTTTCACTGGTTTAGTCCAATCCACACAGCACGCCTATCGTCCAGTCCCAATTTCCTTTAACTTAAGTTGGAAAACTAAGAGAGAGAAATCGAGAAAAGTTGATGCACGAAAAACAATGATGCTTATGCTGAGTGAAGAATACTTACAGGATCCCTTTGCTTTTATGCAGGATGCAAAACATAATCGAAATCTTTTTACACTACATGCAAATGCAGACGACAAAATCCGCTCCTAGACAGACCGTTTTATTGGCGAGTGAAGCATATGTTGATTTGACTAGATCTGCGATCTAAGTGCGTCTTTTAAGTGGTTGTGTGGTCCTAAAAATTACGAGCACAAGCAAACCCTAGAGTGGCTCGAGGAGCTGCTAGTGCAATCCTATTTTAAAAATTCAAACCACACAGTAGACGGGGACACGGTTCCACTATGTTTACACTTGCGAGAACCCAAACGAGAACCGTTGTAAATACAGACACTCTTTTTTTTACAAGTTAACAAAAACTTTTTGGCATCTCAACAGCCGACTTGATCCACGAATCGTCGGTCTCTGATGCACTTCGAGATGCGTCGACTTCAAGAAAGCCGCTCCAAGTTCACTGTACCCTCACAAAAATGATAAAAATTATGTCAGAAAGAGATATATATAGAAATGGTCAGAAAAATAATTAAATAAAAAATAGATAATTACAAGATGGCTCGGGGGTCAGACTACCCGAGTGAATGGAAACCGTAATCTAACTTTCTAAAGTGATCCTTCCATTTGATGAACCTCGGATGTAGCCTTTTAATGTTGTCTAATTGACTATTTCGTTGCAGTCGAATAAATCCGGATTGATAAAAAATAACCGCACAAATCGATGAATCCTCAAATGAGTTTAATATGCGGTTTTATGTTTGTTTAACCTGGACAAGCCCCAGGGTCGACTCAAGGAGGCAAAGAAACAACTCGGGATCAGATTAGATGGATTAGATCGTTGTTTTCCAAGTGAGATTTTTTCCTTATTTTTTTATGCAATAATGCCAAATGCAATGATGCGAATGCACTAGGTGATTAAGAAAAGCAACAACTTAGCCAAATTTAATTTTAATATTAAATTAGTCCAAATTGTCCAAATTGTATTTTTTCTATAAACCTAATTCAATGATTAATGCAAAATGGATTTTTTTTTCGAATTTTTGGATTTAAAACGCATACATGAAAAAGGCAAACCTTTTTGGGGTTTTCATGCAATTTTTCGTGCAAATGATATGCAAAAATAATGAAAAATTTACTGGAAGATAAACATGATGAAATTAAGCTACATTTTTTTAGAATTTTCTGACACATTTTGATTTTTTTTATGAATTTTTTACTGAAAAAAAGTAATTTTGAGTATTTAATTCCTAATTAATCCATGAAATCAAATTATCCAGAGAGCTATTTATCTCAAATAGATATTTTAATAAGGAATCCAAGAGAGTTAAAATTTCTCAAAAATCATATTCTAGAATTAACTAATAATCAATTACAGAAATCACTCTATAATTTATTTTATGCACAAGACAACTCCAAATTGGACAAAATTTGGACTATAATTAAAGCACGCTTAGAGGCATCATTCACAATATTTTCACAATTTTTAGAGCAATAAATGAACATGTGCGAATTTGAGAGCTGAAATGGGTAAAATATCACTAATTTTCAATCTCTGATTTTTAATAAATATTATAATGCTTACAAAAATGTAAATAAATAGCAACGCGATAAATAATTAGTTTCCCTACAACATGCTAAGGGCAGTTTTGAAAATGAACAAATAGAACGGACTTAAAATGCAATTTTCACAAATGTAATAAAATAAAAAATGCATTCGTTGGGTTCTAACTTGTAACCCAAGTTAGGGCAGGGCACGCAGAGAGGGGGCAGCAACGCTGGGCAAGGTGGCGCGCGTCGCGGCGGAAGGCGGACGGGCGAAGGGCGGCGTGGTTCACCACGACGGCGCTACGGCTGCGCCAGAGGCAGCGCACGCGGAGGGGGCGTACGGCGGGTCGGGGATGGCGGCCACGTGTCGTGGCTAACGGCGCGGGGGAACGGCAACGCGCGAGGCGCGCGACGGCTTGCCGTTGAGGAGGTGCGGGCGGGGTGGTGCTTCTGGAGGCTGGAGGCTACGCACCGCTGCGGGGTAGATGGTGCAGGTCACGACCTGATGAGCGGTGCGGAGGACATCGAGGAGGAGCGCGCGGCTGCGGCAGGCGGAGCGGCGGTGCACGGGTGCGGGTGCTGGCGTCAGGGTGCCTGGAGGCGTCCTAGAGGGGTGCGGGTAGGATGACGGCGACGCGATCGACGATGGGGCTGGCGGCCTGGAGCTTGGCAGTGGGGAGAGCACTCCAGGAGTGCGAGGCGGAGGACGACTTATTGGTGGGGTAGGCGGAGGGGCGGTGGTGCCGCTTCTCCTGTTTTATTTTTTGTATTTTCTTTTGCATTTTTTTGTATTTTCTTTGTAAATAGCAAACAATGGTAGAAATGAAAAAAATGGTGAATGTGGTGCTTTAGTGATAGTGATGATGGTGGTCGTGTGATTTTTATGTGATGATGATAAAGTGATGAAACCCGATTTCATCATCATAATTTCCAATTATTAACCTCCTTGCTTAAGCTTGGTAATGTCATTTAATTAACAGAGTCTCAAATAAATTAAAAACCACAAAAAATGGCAAAACAAAAATCTGTGTTATTTTAACCTTAAAAATACCTTCAAAAAGATTTGGTGTCTACAGATGACCTCCTCTCCACTTTTGATCAACATGAAACTTGTAGATCTCATCGAGATATACAACTTTCATGTTTTGAGTTTTCTCAAGTTCGGCCAAATTAACCCTCAAAAATAAACTTTTTGCTCGGAACAATGTGATTGGGCCACGTGGCCCGTTCTGGGTGAGCCACGTGGCCCGCCCGCCATGTCTTATCCATTCGCGCCCTCAGCTGTCAGATCTCCTCCTGAGATCCAACGACCCTAAGATCTCCACGCCGCTCTTGGTCCATTACCATCCAATCATGCCCCGCCTCTCATCATCACCCTCCATCAGCGCCCTTCCCACAGCTTGCCACGTGTCACTTTGTGCGCCCTTCGATCACACCTTCCATTTTCAATCACAGCCGTTGTCTCCAAATTGATTCTCACCCCTTAGATCAAACGCCTCTTCTCATCTAAGGCGTCCGCCATCGCCGCTCCCGCAGCTAGACACGTGGCATCTTTACGAGCCCTCCGATCTCGCCTCCAGCATTAAATAACCACCGTTCATTCCTACGTCATCTTCAACCGCTTGATCAACCCTAGCTTCTCATCCAAGCCGTTCTCCTGCGCCGCGTTTCCAGCTCTCCACGTGGCACGTTTTGTGCCTTCCGATTGCGCCATTATCCCTCCTTCTCAGCCGTTATCTCCGCACCCATTCTCAACCATCCGATCACTTCCCAGATTTCATCTCCATCAATCGCTAGCGCCTCGCGCATCGTCCGCCACGCGGCAGCTCCGAAGCCCTTAGATCGCTCCGCCCTGATCTCATCTTAGCCACTCACTCCCGCCTTAATTTCCTTTTGACACGTGGCTTCATCATCTCCATCCGATCACACAGCTAAGATCTAATCCGAACCGTCCCAACGTGCCCTCACCAGGACCATTGGATCTCACGATCCTATGGTCTGGTCCTCGTCTTCCTCCTCCCGCAAGCTCCGCCCGAACCCCACGCTTCGCAGACTTCCTCCAACCTTCTATTTTTAGCCGTTTCACCTTACCACCTCTCCTCTCTCTAACCACCCCACGACCAAGCCCATTCACCCATCTTCCTCGCGCATGCTTCCACGTTCCATGATTCTCGACCAGTCGCTCAACATCTACCCTCGAAAACCACTACTTCACCAGCCCTCTGCCATCTCTGCCGCTTTAAATACCTCGCCTCCCCCTCTGGTAACGATCGTCCATCTTTTGATGGGGCATAGCCTAGCCCTCCACCTCCTCCCTGTGACAGGGGGAGGAGCGTGGATCGAGCGAAGATGACGTGCCCCCGATGAGACCCACCGCCTATCACGGCGGTGCTGCGGAGGCCCAAAGCCCTACCCGAGCTCGCTGGGACGGCCGCCCAGTATGTGCGACGACCCCGAGGTCCTCCGATGACCTCGAGCCCAGGCCACCCCCTCCATCTTCGGCCAGGTAAGCTCTCTGATCTTCTCTATTTTTTCTTCTTATTTTACATAATTTTCCAGGTCTCTACAAACACCCTCGACCTCCATTAATCATCCCACGAGCTCCACCCATCATCAATCACCCTCGCCGGCCCTTCCGATCACCCCCTCCTCCGTCACCACCTCCCTCATCCCAGGCTTTCCCCTCCGCCGGAGGCAGAGGAGAACCCACCAAGGGCTCCGCTTCCTCGCCTTTGCCAAGCCCTCCGTCCGCCCCAAGCTCGCACGCACACACACCTCGATGTTCATCTAACCCCCTTGCAGGTCAACCATCGTCATTGGCCGGACCTCGGGCGGAGCCAGGTTCTAGAGCTCCGCCTCCGGCGATCGAGCGAGGACAGCACACTTCAGATGCTCCTGCAGCTTCTCCGACCTCGGATCTTCATTGCCAGACCTTCAGTGTCTTTCCCCGACCTCCATCGAGCATGGCGAGGTGCAGCGGAGCTCCAGGCCTTACGCCGGAGCTCCAAAAGCGCTGCCAACCATCAGGGGAGGAGAAGAGCAGATACCGTCGGATCTCGCCCCACGACGGAGATTCAACAGCCCTGGAGCAGCCACGTCTCCATCCCGAAGCGCGGAGGCTCGGTGGGACCGAGCCTCGCCCGAGGCAACCTCGAGCCGCCACGTGTCCCGAGCCACCTGCTACGGCTGTCCGAAGCAGCGTTGAACCTCGCCCCCACCCGAGCCTGAGCTCACGTGCCTCACGCACGTGGTTTCTGGGCTTTTTGCATCGGCACCCTCGCACCTTCCGCATATTACATCCAGGTCCTGATACCACGTGGTAGTCCTTGAGACTACCCCGAGCCTCATCGACACCAAGCTTGGAGGCTCGTGTATTCTGAGCCAACCCGAAGCAGCAACGCGCCTCTGTCGAGCCCGAGCCGCCCTCCGAGCCTGGATGGCGCGTGCATAGCATGTGCCAGCTGGGTAATTTACGTAGAAGCCCCGCCGACTTCTCTAAATAGCAAACGGGTCCTGATGACACGTGCAGACCACGTGCGCAGGGGGAAATTTGCATTGAAACCCTCACAGGGTTTCAAAATTGCAAAAATACCCCTATGTGTGTGGGTAAATTACAGGGAGGTCATCGCACTTGTTCATATTTACATTTTAGTCCCTCCCAGGGACCTGTTTATAGTTATCTTTTCATGTTTTCTTTCATTTATGCCCTACTTTTCTTTCTTGCATATCTTGAGCTACATATATCCGATTGAGTTGATTTCAGTTTCATTTTTGAAGCTCTTCTCGTCACCTTTCTTATGGCATGCTTAACTTTTAGTTTTGACATTATGATCTATAACGCACTATTTGATTAACTAAGTGTCCAGATTTCTATTGCCTAGATGCTATATAAATGAAAATTGCTTCATTAATTGATTCTGTTTGACTCACATATTTTATAGCTCAAGTCATCATCATTTCGGGCATATTTCCATTACATCACATTGCATTTATCTGCATGATAAAAAAATCATATTTAAAAAAAATGCATGTTTGTTTTAATGCATTGTTGTGTCTGCATGCATGATTTGATCTATATGATCTTCAACTCAACACTTAACTAGATAGATAAAAACCCGGATAATTCGAGAAAGGCTCGTATCCCTGAGTTCGACCTTGGTTTCTTGCCAAGTAAAAAAATATACGACCATCTCATTTTGATTGATATATTTAAATAAGATGGTCTTTGATAGACCAAATTCGGCCCGACTGCTACGACAATTCCAAGTGCTGATTCCGCACTATTAAAGGGCTGAATTTGCGAGTCATCAAATGGCACCGTTGCCGGGGACACAACTCATTTCTTATATTATTTGGAATATTGTTTATTTAATGTAGTGTTTCTTTTATATATGTCAATTTGTCAACGTGTCTTGCATCGTAAAACTTTCGTCTCTATTGATCTCTAACCATTGTTTTTGTGGCAGGACCCTTGATGATTCAAGGAGGCGAGGAACTGGAGCTACCCGCTGTGAGGAGCCGCAAAAGCACGCTTGGAGCACGTCCATAAGAAACAAAAAAAATGTCAGTGTTGCATCTCATTTTATTTGGTAACAATCGTCTTTACAGCGGTCTTCGATCGGAGGCTCGCGGTTGTAAATGAACGACTATATGTGGTTGTGTGGGGATCGTCCCCACTTGAGTATCGACCTAGGACCAGGCACACGGCTCTTCGAGCTTAGTTTAAAATTCTTATTTTTATGTGCTTGCTCGTAGGTAGGACACACATTATTTAAAGACGCACATAGCATCGCCTCACTTAGCCAAATTTAAAAGAGATTCTTCACCGCTAATAGAAGCATGTTAAGGTGCTGCTTTTTGATCGACTTGCATACATATTGATTTTGATTTTCAAAATAGCCCAAGTTTTTCACGGATTTTCGCCAAGTCACTGCTATTTTATCGCCTAGCCTAGATCGTGGTTTTTATCGGATACATGGTTTTTCTCGGTTTCTCTTCCTAGCTTGATCACCTAGGATTAATGGAAAATGGGAATGAACGTTAGACGATGAATGCTTGGTTTATGTGCTCATCTTTAATCAGTGACAATCAAAAGAAAAATTGGGACTGTTAATTGCAAGTCAACCTAAAATGGAGTAAAATTTTGGTGTTTAACCTCCTTCCGGCTGCCTTACTCGAGTGATTTGAGTTTGGCCATCTTCTTCGGAGCAGGACAATCCTTCATTTTGCTGATCGATCGATTAAGTGGCCGAAGGGGATGTTGATAGACGTGGTCGTTACCATTCAGGGCCTGAAATTCCCCGTAGACTTTGTTGTATTGGACATGGAGATCCCTGAGTCGGTGACAGATGCCCCCATCATACTAGGACGACCATTCTTGGCCACGACCAAGGCAGTGTCCAACCATAATAGTGGGAAGGTGTACTTTCACGTAGAGGGTGAGAATATACAAATAGAGACGATCGACGAGATCAGAGCGAGAGATTCAGCATGCTCGGAGCAGAACAGGGATGCAGGGCAGATGACAGATGCAGAGTTAGACGTCCACCAGGAGTGTGATTTTGTGATGACCGATGATGAAGCAGTTTGGGAAGAACCAGAAGCACGAGCCCTCGCCTTTTCTACAGATTCAGAGTCCACATTTTTCATAGCAGACGAGAGTTCGGAGAGCACACCCTTGGCAGAGGGCACTATACAGGTTGACAGTTCCGTACTGAGTGGTGACATTGATGTTTGTTCTGATTCAGATCCCTCGGAGGCAGACTTTGATTGGAAGGATTTTGATGCATATTTTCCATGTCTGTTTCCCGATGAGCCGACAGATAGGACGGAGAGCGAGCCAGCACAGATGATAGAGACACCAGCATGGTTCCCTTTGTCAGATGATCACATACAGCGAGAGTTCTCACATGCAGACCTGGTAGCTTTTACACAGGCATATCAGAAGCCAGATTTGCCAGCTCCCACAAAGCCAGAATTGAAGCCTTTACCGCAGTCGCTCAAGTATAGATTCCTTATAGGTGAGCCAGAAATGCACCCAGTCATTATCTCAGGAGACTTGACTGGAGAACAAGAATCTCGTCTGATGGAGGTTCTTGAAAGAAACTGCAAGGCAATAGGATGGAGTGTGGCTGATCTCAAGGGGATAAGCCCGGCCATGTGCTCCCACCATATCTACCTCGAGGAGGACGCTAAGCCTTCGCATGAGTTCCAACGACGACTGAACCCGAATCTGCGAGATGTAGTAATGAAGAAAATATCTAAATGGTGGAGCGTCGATTTTATCTACCCCATCTCCGACTCCAAGTGGGTTAGTCCTTTACATGTGGTGCCCAAGAAGACGGGTATCACTACAGTTGTGAATGAGTCTGGAGAAGAGATGGCAACCCGGGTACCTACTTCTTGGAGGGTCTGTGTGGACTACAGACGATTGAATAAGGCCACCAAGAAGGATCATTTCTCGCTACCATTTATTGATCAGATTATCGAGAGGCTAACTGGGAAGAGTCATTACTGTTTTCTTGATGGGTACTCTGGATACAATCAAGTGGCCATTGCACCCGAAGACCAGGAGAAGACGATGTTCACCTATCCATTTGGGACTTATGCTTTCAGACGGATGCCCTTTGGTCTATGTAACGCCCCTGCTACATTCCAGAAGTGCATGTTTTCCATCTTTTCGGACATGATAGGTGACTGTTTGGAGGTCTTCATGGATGACTTCTCGGTCTATGGCGACGGGTTTGATGCTTGTCTCGGCTGCCTAGACCGAGTGCTTCAGCGCTGCATATAGGTAAACCTTGTACTATCTTGGGAGAAGAGTCACTTTATAGTAACTCAGGGGACAGTCCTTGGTCACATCATCTCCAACAGGGGCATGGAGGTTGATCCGTCCAAGGTGGATATCATTAGAAAACTCAATCCACCGTCCAATCTGAAATAGTTGCGGTCTTTTCTAAGGCATGTCGGTTTCTACCGACGGTTCATTCAGGTTTTCAGTCGAATTTCCCGACCGCTTATAGATTTATTTACTAAAGACACCGAGTTCCTCATAGATGATAAGTGTCTTAAGTCCTTCGAGACTCTCAAGAATTTAGTTGTCGAGGCTCCTGTCCTTCAGCCAACCGATTGGTCTCTCCCATTTGAGATCATGACTGATGCTTCTGATTATGCCATTGGGGCTGTGCTTGGATAGAGGAGGGATGGATTACCTTATGTAATACACTACGCTAACCGGACAGTGGATGCAGCTCAGAGAAACTATACAGTAACTGAGAAAGAGATGCTAGCGGTAGTCTTTGCTTTGGATATGTACATATCTTACATTCTTGGATCTAGAGTGACAATATTTACAGATCACATTGCCATTCGGTACTTGATGTCGAAGAAGGATGCCAAAGCCAGATTGACCAGATGGATCCTTCTCCTCCAGGAATTTGATATTGAGATTAAGGATAAACCTGGAGTTAAGAATGTTGTGGCAGATCACCTCTCTCGCCTAGAGAACCTTGAGGAATCTGAGCCCATAGCACCTATTACTGAGACTTTACCAGACGAGGCGATCCTTGCTATCACCTCTCTCCCATGGTATGCCGACATTGTGAATTAACTTGTTGCCAAATCTATTCCACAAGGTTGACCCAGACAGCGGCTTGAGACCTTTCTTGCGAAGGCCAAGTCGTACCATTGGGAGGATCCTGTTCTTTATCATGAAGGAGGGGACAACATCTGGAGACGGTGCATTCCTCAAGAAGAGCAGCATAGCATCCTCACATACTGCCACAAGCTTGAGGCAGGAGGACATCATTTTGGGAGACGGACAGCACATAAGGTGCTCCAATCCGGCCTTTGGTGGCCTACCCTTTTCAAGGATTCCGATGACTTCGTGAGAAGGTGTACTGACTGTCAGAAGATCGGTACTTGCGGACAGAGAGACATGATGCCCATGCAGCCCATTCACTTTTGTAGGGTTTTTTACGCATGGGGGATTGATTTCATGGGCCCATTTCCTAAAAGTCAGGGATTTGAGTATATTCTCCTTGCTGTAGATTATGTGAGTCGTTGGGTTGAGGCCATCCCCGCCCGAGCCGCAGATGCTAAAACCGTATGTCGTTTCTTGAGGAAAAATATTATCTCACGGTTCAGGGTTCCTAGAATTTTGATTTCAGATGGGGGGTCTTACTTTATTAATGATAAGGTTAGGGCCCTTGCAGACGAATTCAGTATTGACCACCATGTTGCCATGCGATATCACCCTCAGACTAATGGTCTTGCTGAAGTATCGAATAGGGAGATTAAGACAATTTTACAGAAGGTAGTCCGCCCAGACCGAAAGGATTGGTCGCAACTTTTGGACTCATTCTTGTGGTCCTATCAGACTTCCTTCGAGACTCCATTAAGGACATCCCCCTTTCATCTCGTCTATGGCAAGTCGTGCCATTTACCAGTGGAGATAAAGCATAAGTCACTTTGGGCAGTTACAGAACTACTATTGGATCCTAAGAGTGTAGGAGAACAGAGGAAAGCAGAGTTGGCAGCCCTAGAGGAAATGAGAGATACAACCTTTGCTAGCAGCCTACAGTATAAGGAAAAAGTGAAGACATGGCACGATTCTCATATCAGCCACAAACGGTTTGAGCCCGATCAACGCGTATGGTTGTTTGATTCTAGGCTGAAATTATTTCCAGGAAAATTATAGAGTAAGTGGAAAGGACCATATGTGGTCCGGAAGGTGCATGATAATGATAGCATTGATATATTCAAACCTTCATTATCCACTTTTAGAGTCAATGGCCAGCGCTTGAAACCATATCTAGATCATGACCCGCCGACCATTGATGTTGCCCCGATTCATATGGTATGAGATGTGCTCTTCTACTCACACTTTCTGCATCTCGTACATGATTATCACTTCTATCTTCCTCTGCATAGATCCATTTGTCCATACCATTAATTCTTTCATTCATTTGTCACCCCGTTGTCATCCTATGATTTTGCTGTATTTAGGACATACCTTGTCCTAAGTATAGGGGGGTGTACATGCTGAGTTATGATCTGTGTATTCGTTTTCTTCTTTTCTTCTTTTCCTTTTCTATCTTGTTTGTCTATCAAAAAGGTGTCACCCCTTTTTTGTCAGTCTTCTATACTTAGGACGTACTTTGTCCTAAGTATAGGGGGGGTGTGCACCCCGAGTGGATTCTATTCTTTGATCCTCTCCACTGTCTCCTCTTCTTGTCTATACTTAGGGATATCTTACCCTAAGTATAGGGGGAGACAGTCTGAGTACGATCTGTTTATTCCCTCCCTTGACCCTCCCTGTTTTCTGTACAGTCTGCTATACTTAGGATTATTTCATCCTAAGTATAGGGGGGACGGTCAACTTCCTATTCATTCATTCCTTCATCCCTTAATTATTTTTGGACTTTTCTATACTCAGTACGAGTTATGTCTTCTTTTTTCTCTCTGATCTATGAGGACATAGCTCAAGCTAAGTATAGGGGGGTCGTATATACTGTATATATACTTTAGCCATAACTCATACTTTAATATTTTTTCTATAACTCAGTATACTTATAAAATTCATTAAAAACCTTAATAAAAAGATGTGATTATTCCTCAAATTCTTTTTTGTACATACTTATTAATAAATCAGGTGAAGAAGCTTTGTAAAATGTTTGAAAAATAGTTTGAAAATCTTTGTGAAAAATCTTTTGAAAACTATTTGAAAAACATCTTGTTACATGTTTTCAACCGTTGTAAAAACATTTTGATTGTAAAATTATTTTCTTTGTGTGAAATAAAATGTTTGAAAAATGATTTGCAAATAGTTTGAAAAATGGTTGCAAAAATATTTGAAAAACCTATATATACTGTTTGGAAAACCTTTGCAAAATAATTTTCAAATGTGTACATATTTGTAAAAGCAGTTTGTAAAGATTATTTTGGACTATAGTTTTCAAAAATTGTTTGAAAAACCTTTTCAAATAAGTTTGAGGAATACATACATCACACCTAAAATTCTTTGTATATCCCTATAAAATTGACCTCTTACCCTTGTAAATTCTTGAAATCTACTGCTTGTAAATAAAAGATGCATCCCCGTGTAAATATTTGTAACTAGTTTTTGGCCAAAACCTTTTTATTTTCAAAAATCTCAAAAACATTTGCAAAATTAAAATACCAAAAACAATTGAAAAAGCTTTTTGAAAAAATACAAAAAATGCATATGCATCATCTTTTCAAAAATCCATAAAAAGTTCAAAATCTTTGAAAATTGCATCACAAAAATATTTTCTGCATAGCATTTGCATGGCATATGAGCATTTTTTCGGATTGAGTTTGATAATTGAACAAGTCCAAATAAAATATAAAGATTGGAGCTTGGTTGGACCATTAAAATCTACCTAATTAACAAGAACCTTATATGAGCTGGAATTGAGGTACTTCGGGTCTAGTTGACTTAATTCTTTGAGGATCATGGGACTTGGTTCAATGGATTATTGACTGCCTAAGTAGAGTGTTTCGGAGCACACACATGACTCTTGTTGATAATGACCTAACTTGGACACCTGCACCTTTCACTTGGCTCAACTCAGTTGGAGTGGTGAGGGGGTTGGATTTGCCAGTATGAAACACACACAGGTGGAAACACTTGTCCTCCTCTAGGGAGGGAAGTGCACCCCAACCCATCCGGTGATGATGAGTTTCAAGGATAGGAGATTGTGGGTTGTAATAAAGCTTCAAAAGAGGGACAATCTACTGGCTCAAGAGAAAAACTCCCTATGTAAATGCTGTTGTATATAGTATCAAAAAAATGTGCAAAAAGCAAAAACTCCAAAAAAGTGGACAAGCTTGTACAAAAATAAAAATGCCTGCCGGAGTGTATATATGTGTATAGCCAATAAGCAAGCTTGAGCTTCAAAGTCAAATCATGTGAGCCTGCAGCTGGATGACTTGACTACACTGGTCTTGCATCCTAGGATAGGTAGCTACACTGGCTACTGTCCATTCTTCTCTTCACCCCTCCTCTTGAGTTTGTTGCCACTTGAACTTAGAAGGGAATACCTTGCTCCTTGAGAAATGAGTTGTTGGATTGGGGAATCATTGGGTTGTCATATTGGAGAAGTCAGTCTCTTTGTCATTTCAGTTGGAGAGAGCCACCATCACTTACACTGTACGAGTCAGATTCATAGTCGTAAGGGTTTGCGTATGAGTTGAAGTATTCTGAGCTGGCTATTGAGGAGACTTGAGCAGAGTTTTGGGATTCTCGAAGGCCGTTGGATTTCAAATACGGTTCTCACTAAGGTTCCGCCTGCACTAAAATTCCAAAGGTACGACTTAGGCTCCAAACTTTGATTTTGTGAAGACAAGTTTGATAATTAAAATCAATCCATCTTTCTTCTTTTTCTTTTCTTTGTTTTCTTCTCTGCACTTATTGCATAAGTGTTTGCTAGGGACTAGCAAAGGCAAAGTATAGGGGGATGATGAATCCACAAGTCATCATCGTTATTCTATCATTTTGGCCTCAAAAACCTTGGCAAATGCATGTAAATATCATTAATTCCCGCATCTTAGCAGTTATACAAGTGCATAGAAATAATGTATAAAATATTGTTTTTAAAGCCAAAATAATATAATAAAGAAAAGAAAAGGAAAAGAATAAAATATTGTAAATATGTTATGACCCGAAACCCCGAGACCTAGGCATCTTGATGAATAGGTCGACAAGAAATAAAGTAGGGGGAGATAAGGGCCAGAATACAATAAAAATACCTATTCATTTTATTCATTCTTTATTTTTGGACCTATTTTTTGGTTTCACTTTTTATACCTCAAATAAAGAAATTTTGTACATAAAAGATGTATATAATTAAATAAAGAAAAATACAAAATTTATTTCACTCAAAAATACTGTACAGATAACAAGTTATGATTTGACTAAAAATCCAAAATACCAACTCCCCAGACCCGTATCTATCAAATAAAAGCTTGAAATGCATCAAACTCACATTTAATTGTATATAACTTTAAATAATCTATTTAATAAAGGTGGTTTCACATTTGGCGGAGCTGCGGTTTGAAAGTTGAGTTTTGGACCTCTATTGTATACTTGTACAGATTAAAATATTCATTTTATTATTTATTCATTATTTTCATAATTTTATATTTTTATAATTTTGTAAATGTTATTTATAATAATTATGTGTATTAAAATCAGAATAAAAACTCAAAGAAAACACAAAATAAAATACTTGTATAAATAGCATACCTAGGTATAATACCTATACATATACCTATAGAATTATTATTTTTATTTTATTAAGTATACAAAACACATTATAAAAATCCAATAAAAATATATTTATTGTATAAAAATAGTCTATAAATTTATAAAATAAGAAACAAAAATAAATAGAGTAAATACACAAAATAAAAATAAAATAATAAAATATATAGATATACATACCTATATAGGGCATAAAAGGTAACTTGTAATTATATACCTCATAAAAATAAATAAAAATCACCATAAAATTTTTTATAAAATAAGAAACATTTTTTATTTTATAACCTAAAATTAATAAATTCATTTACTATTTTATTTCGAATTTACAAATAATTTTGACCTGCATTTTTCTGATTGGTCCACGTGGACCAACCGGCGCCAGTCAAGTGTTGACCTCGGTCAACTGCCTGACCGAGGTCTGCCACCTTTTGACAGCGGGATTTCTTCTCGATTTCGCCAACTTTCGAGCCGATTCTCTTCGTCTTCTTCCCTCGATCCCTTCTTGGGAATTCTTCCTTGATCTTCACTCAGCCACGCCATGCCTTTAGATCACGCAAAATCTCCATCATTTGTGCGTGGCCCTCGCTTGAAGGAGACACCACCACCATGTATATAACCACCCTGCCATCTTCGAGCTTCGTTTTGAACCCTTCTTGGCCACCAATCCTTCTCCCTGTTGCACTCTGCACATTGCTGGAGGTGACAGCTCCTCAACCGTACCCTCAGGCGAGTCGAGGAAGCCTCGAATCAGCTCCACCATCTCCGCCGACCTCCGGCGTTGAGGTTCCCCCTCCTCTGGTTCCGACCATCGAGGTATACCCCTTTTCCCCTTTTTAGTTTCGCTTTTTATTTCCCTTAGCCGTAGGATCATTTCCCCCCTTCGATCTTCGAGTTTCATCCACCGACTCGACATCCATCGATTATCACAGGCGCTCACCGCCAGCCGAAGCTCCTCCACCTCCCATAGACCATCTCCGATGCCTATTCCACCTTCGCGGGGTCCAGGCAACTTGCCCTGGTCCCCTTCACCATTTTTTGCAGGTGAAAGCACAGTCAAAGCGATTGGAGCTCATTTTGCGTGGTTCGTCGGAGCTACCTGGAGCTCCAAGCTCTGTCGCCCTCTCTCCAGCGCCACAACGCTCTCCGACGAATCCGAGACCTCCAGCACATAGCCTGACCTTTCAGGAGCACGCCCGGCTATTCTTCATGCCTCCAGACCGTCGGAGACCCGAGATCGAGCTCGGGGAAGTTCGCCTCGCCGGTGTTCTTCCCCGTTCTTCCCTTTGGCTTCTCCGCTGTTCGATCGAGCCACAGCTCCAGTTCTGATCTCAGCTGTTAGATCGTGCCGTGCCACCACCGTCGGATCTTCGTCCAAAGATCTAATCTCCACCGTCCAGCGCGAACCGTCATCGTGCAACCTCGAAGCGCCACGTCTCAAGTGGGCGCTCCCCAGTCGTTCGATCACTCACGAGGATATTAGGTGTGGGTATTTTGCACCTACACCCTCGCCAATTTTGCATTTTATTTTTAGTCCATAAACTTTAATTTGTAGTTTAAATATTTATGTAATATTTGCATCTAGACCCCCGTACTTTCATTATTTGCATTTAGGTTTGAGCCACGTCACCTCACGTGACACACACGTGGGGTGGTGGGCATTTTGCATCGAACCCCTAGGGGTATGTTTATTTCATTCCAGTCCAAGAACTTTTTAGTTATATTTTGGTAAAATTGCTTATTGGCCCCCTGGATCTTTGTACAATTGCAAAAATACCCCTATCAGGTCACCTTCTCAGTGCGCGTGAGTTTGGACATTTTGCAGCGAACCTCCTCCGGGTTTGGGTATTTATTTTAGTCCAGAAAATTGTGTTTAACGTTATATATTTTTGGAAAAATTGCAAGTAGGCCCTTGGACTTCTGTGTATTTACATTTATGCCCTTGCCAGTGCTGTGTTTTTGCTTGAAGGTTTGCATTTATTTCATGCATCATTTTAACTCGAACAATTACCAAAAAATACCATAGGCTCCTGTTGCATTGTAGTTTAATGTATTTTTATTTGCATTTTTATTGCATTTTCATATTTATTAAAAATAAAAAACAAGCCTTTTTTTATCACTGTTTGCATTAGAAAATACATAAAAATTATAAAAAGTCTTTGAAAATTTCCAAATAATATATTTCATGTGCTTTATTCTATTTTATTTTTTGACCAAAAATCCCTAAAAATTACAAAAGAAAACCCTTAAAAATAGCAAAATTCTCAAAATCTTCATAAAAATCTAAATATTTCATAAAAACTCTACAAATTGTGTTTTCTATCTCTGAAATTTCCTTATCTTGTTATCTATCTCTAAAAATTAATTTGAAAAATTTTCACTCTGGTTTGCTATTTTATTTCTATATTTTTATCTTGTCTATATATTGTATTCACTGTTTACTAATGTTTTTGCCCTTGAAAATACAAAAAATTAGGAAAAATCTAGAAAAATCACAAAAACATTAGAAAAATATAAAAATCACAAAAACATTCCATTTCCTATATTTTGAGCATTTTCCCTTATTTGTATCCCTTTCTTATCTCTAGTGTACATATATATTCCTTATATACATTATATCTTTATTAAAAGAAAAAGAAAATATAAAAATACAAAATATAAAAAATGTAAAATTCAAAACCCACAAAAGAAGATAGCACTTGTAGGCATTTAACCACTTTCACATTTTTGAGCATTATTGCCTTATTCTACATGTTTGCTTCCTGTGTTCGACACTCTAGATACTTGCACTATACACATATTTTGTAGAGTTATAATAAATTTTAACTCCACACTTTGATTTCCATTGCTTGATATTATTCGTGGGTTAATTGTTGACTTAGAGAGGATTTACCGAGGGTCGCCGCAGCGACTATGTCTCCGCCTTATCTGATATATTTAAACCCTAGTATCTCACGGTTAATCGATAGGTGGTCATCTAAGAATCCTTAAGATTCTCTAATTAGGAGAGGTAATCCGTCACCACATTCTTGACTTCAGGTTTATCCTTGATCTTAATATCAAACTCCTGGAGTAGAAGGATCCATCTAGTCAAACGTGCCTTGGCATCCTTCTTAGACATTAATTACCATATGGCGGTGTGATCTATGTATATTGTCACTCTAGATCCAAGAATATATGATCTGAACTTATCAAGAGCAAATACTATGGCTAGCATCTCCTTCTCTGTAACAGTATAATTCCGCCAGGTGGCATCAAAAGTCCTGCTAGCGTAGTGTATGCCAACTGGTAATCCATCTCTCTTCTGTCCAAGCACAACTTCTGTGACAAAATCAAAAGCGTCCATCATGATCTTGAATGGGAGAAACCAATCGAATGGCTGAAGGAGAGGAGCCTGCACAACCAAATTCTTGAGAGTCCCGAATGATGAAGGAAACTTATCATCTATAAGAACTCTGTGTCTTTCGTGAGAAGATTAGTGAACTTGAAAATCACCTCTTTAATAATAAGAAATTGTAGTATAAGAGACGGAATTTGGTCTATCAAAAATCATAAATTTTGAATATTGTGGAGAATTTATACTTGGTAAGTCTAACAAGGTCAAACACAGGGAAAAATGATTTTAAGTTGCATGATTTTAAATTAATTTAAATAATTAATTAATCACAATGTTAATTTCTATGTCGAGAAAATAAAGGAAAAATATGATGACATGAAATGCAATGCAAAGGAAATAAACAAAGAAAAAGAGCGCATGATTGATGATATTATACGATTTAAATTCTCAATGAAATTGATCAATTAATACTTGAAATTTATCACATATCGAAAGAGATTCATGAAATGAGTTTTCATTCAAATTTAGCAACAGATGTGGAAAGTAAATAATGAATAATCCTACAGATATTTGAACTTCCCTATAATCTAAACCTTAAATAAATCAATTTTTAATCACATGAAAAGTAAGGGAAAATAATTAATTTCACCTCAAATGACTCCTGCAGAAATTAGATCCTCAATTTAAAATCATAGATAGTCAAAATAGAATTAATCAAATATATTCCACAATCGAGCCTCCCTTCAAGGATTAGTTCCTCAAAGATCATCAATAGATATACTTAGTAACTTAAATTTTCTTCATTACATATCTAGCAGAATAAATCATTAATTTTCTTGATATAATAACACATGCACATATAAAAAATCAAGCCTAAATTTATCAAATCACTCCCTAAATAATAAAAAATAATAAATGTCTTCAGATCAGTCTATAAAGTATATAATTTGATAGAGCATAGAAAAAGCTTCAAAATAACATATTATACGCTAAAATTGGAGTTCAGATGTAAAAGATATGGCAAAATGAAGTTGTGGGGACTATACGATAAAATTAAGAGTTTTATATCAAATAGTCCCTGGGAGGACTTATTTGCAAATGTGAAACACATGTAGGGGTGCCTCTGTAAATTACCTAGCACACATACACCGGGCACATGATCTGAATAGTGGGGGATTTCTTGCAATTTCGAGAACTGATGGGGGTGTGTATGAAATTTACCCAGCTAACACGTGCTCCTCACATGTTTTGCTAGGCAGGATCTGGTGGTAGGTTCGAGAACTCTAAGGCAGAGGCTCGGGTACAGACCTCTAGGTGGCTTGCATCTGGAGGCTCGACGACCTCGAACCACAAGGCGTGAATGGAGGCTCGGGAGGAAACATGTGGCATGTGGTAGGCCATAGGATCAAAGGCTTAGCCTGATCCAACGACTCAGATGATGAAGGGGAGAGGCAGTGGTCAGACCGAGGGTCATCGCGGGTGGTGGCATGAGCTTCTAGGTGGAGGGATAGGCAGCGGGGCCCATGAAGCATGGTCGACTACGAAGGGCACGACATGCGTGAGGAAGGACCACTGCTCGAAGGCGGTGGTGTATTTGGCCAACCAGTGGAGGTGATGAGCAACTATTCGAGTATAGAGTCGGGAGCTAGGCATGGAGACGCTACTCCAGGTGAGGGGAGTGCGGACGGTGGCGGGGATCGTACGATCATCGGGCAGTGATGCACGGCGGAGTGCATCGTAGCTAAACACGAACCCAGGAAGGAAGGCAGATCTGGGTCACTATTGGTGAAGAACACGGAGTGGATCTCCGACCTTTGCAAGGTTGGAGGTGGGGGAGGGTGTGCAATGTTTGGAGATGAAGGGAGATGGGATCAGAGGTGTGCAGACTAGAGGTGAAGATGTGACAGTGGCGAGGTGATGAAATAGGACAGCAATGGGAAGGTTGAGCGGGGGCAGTCACATGTGCTTGGAGTCGTACCTGGGACTCCGGGTTTTTATCTCTATGAAGGCGGAGGTACCTTTAGAGCTCTTATGCGGTCACAGACTCGTAGGGACGAAGGGATTGCTCCTTTGGATCACGTTGATGGTCATTGTCACTCGAGACTCCAAATCACCGTTGTCACTGGTCTACTGAAGGAGATGCGGGCTTTTGTTCTTAGAAATGGCAGATGGTTGAGATGGAGGGTGTAGCTGGAGCTTTATAGGCGGAGGTGGTAAGAGCTGGCGGGGTGGCGACAACGTCTGAGGGGCATTATGCGGGCGGAGTGGTGGTGCGTAATAACGAGGTTGATGGCGGCAGAAGGGGAGGGGGCGTTGGAGAATAAAATAGTTGATGGAAGAGGAAAGGGGTTACGTGCTAGGCACATGACATGGGGAGGAGAGAGGATAAAGGGAGTGGGGTGCCATGTGGCATACTGAAGTTTGCTACGTGCCACCTCAAAAAAAATCGAAATTTAAAAGGAAAGAAAAATAAAAAAAGAAATCGAAGAAAATCTTGGATCAAAAATTTTTCTTCATGAAAGTTATTTGTCTGGACGAGATTTACAAATTTCATGAAGGAACCGGAACAAAAAAGGTCACTTGTAAAAATGGTATTTTTGGTGATTTTCCATGTGCATAGAAAATCGCTTTTTTGGAGTTTTGTAATTTTTTGATTTTAAAAGAGGATAAAAATATAGAAAAATATGATAAAATAAAAGACACTTCATTACACATTAATCTATTTTTAGGATTTTTAATAAATAGGAAAATAGGGAAATAAAATAGAAGTACGAAATAAGACATTTTTGTACATACTAATAGAGGTCACTCGGATACAGTTGGTTTCTTTGATTTCAGTCTTGATCTAGATTTGGACTTTTATGCTGCTTGATAAAACTTTCATCGAAGAACACAATGAAGAAGAAATAAAATCAAATGAATTAAATATGTACACAAAAACTCAGGCCAAAAATCAAAGAAGGATAAAATACGCAAAAGAGGTCCAAAACCCAACTTTCACATATGAGTTTCAATTTTTATGAAATTGATCTTATTTTGAAGGTATTTGAAAATGGAGTACTTTAAAAGTAGATTAAAACCGAACAATGTATGAGGAAGATATACATGTTTTAGTCTGTCTGATGTGAAATTAGATTTTGGGTTTATTTGTTACTTAATTGGGTTAACATTTTATGTATTTTTTATTTATTCTTGTTAGTAATATCTAAACAATGGAAGTTGTTTCAAGTCAATCAGAGTTAGGATGAATTCATTAAAAATAGGAGAAGTTAGTAGCTTTTTAGGTCAATTTACATTTGAATTTTTTGTTCCTTATTTTATACAGTTTTGCATGATGAAATGCGGATATTATTTACACATGTATGAATGCTAATGATGCTATATTGTTAATTAAATGCATGTGGATTTTGGGGAATAGGGCCTCATCGATCCACTTTAGCATGTTGAATCTGAGATTCATCATACCCCTATACTTAAACCATACTCGACCCGAGCATCAATGAATGAATGACTTAGTTGGATAAATATCTGACTGTACATGTGAATTTTCAGAGCTTAATTCATCGAAGACCCTTAGTTTGAGTGATCCTAAAATTCTGGGCTCAATCATGCTTTAATCAAAAGGAATCCAACTTCTCTATTTATCAGACTCTCTATTTGAACATATAATATAAGGATATGACTTTAGTGTACTGCATTCATGAGAGTCGAGCCAAGATGTCATCCAAGGTCCCAGTCCAGGCATCTCTCCTCTAGACCTAATCTGCAGCAATAGGGAATAAGTCAATTCTTGCATTCAATCCATCGTATCGTTAGTTTGCCAGACTTGAAAGTGTAGATGGATGACCGGATGATGGAGGACATATGATTGTGTATATTTTTCTCTCCCTCACATTAGAACAAGGGACCTTTCGAGTGCCTTATTACTCAACACAAGTATATTTTTATTTCTTGATCAATGTGTTCGTCAAGAGAATTCAGAGTTGTCTGCACTTGTCTTCCTGGGAGTACACCGGGGTGTGTCTCTTTTGAGTATGTAAGATACCTTCAACACCCAGACTTGTACAATATATGATGTAGAGCCCTTTTTTGGTTCTAGCTCGACTCCTTGGTCTTAATAGCATTTGGTCCTAGTGGACAGTTAGAAATGATTGGGAGTGCTTGCCTTTAATGGAAGCTCTTTTGAATTTGTATTTGTAATGATGGAGCTTATTTTTTCTTTTAATATTTCTTTCTTTTCTTTTCTTTTTGGGCTAGCGCCACTACTTTTACCAAGAGTTGGCATACACTGTCAACAATTAAATCATGTTTCATTATATCCTGGCACATAGGTCAATATCAAACAATAGAATACAACGTCAATGGCTGAATCCATTTGTGTTGTTCATGGATGAATATACCCCTGTTTATTAGGGACTTGTTTTCACTTTGCCCATTCTTCATCACATGTTGCCTCCATGTTTCTCCCACCTTGGCGGTTCCACAACGGGTTGCAGAGAACACAAGAATGCTCCGAGCAACTCTCGTCCAGACGTCGACGCAGCCTGGAGTTCAGCACCGTCCCACTTAAAGCTCCTCCACTCCTCTTCACCCATTGACAATTTAGGTAGAACCCTGATCTTTACTTTCCGATTTGAGTGTCGAAATGGTGTTTGTGTTTTAGGGTTTGAGATGGGACGGGTGGTGAGATGTACAGCCGTTGTTCCACGCGCTTCCTCATGTATTTACAATCCACATGCGAACCCCAGTTTGCGAGGATGAATGCTAGGACTGTTCTGGGGAGTTGATAAACAATGTCATCCTATTGTTAGTTGTAGAATCAATTAGGGACTGTTCTGGGGTGTTGATAAGCAATGTCATCCTATTGTTTGTTACATAATCAAAAATTAGAAGATCAGACCAAATGTCTGAGACTTTTATTGTTCACTGTATTAGTTGCCTTCTGCTCTCAAAATTCTAGAGAACATCTATGAGATGGATTGAAGAAAAATATCATGAACTAATGTATTAGTTGCCATATGCAATTTACTGTCGTCCAGAATTCACTGTCCAATTCAATTTACACTATATAAATTCCATCAATAACACTATGTGATGACAAATATCATGAAGAACTAATGTAAAGCTTTCTTCCACAGCCGCCAGGGGGGAAGAGTCCGAGCTTGATTCCGGGATGCCGGGATAAAGGCCTCCACAACTAGACTTTCGAATAGAATACCTTCGCCTTCGGCTTCTGGCTTTCTTCCCTTCTATCTATAAGTAAGTGAGGTTGAGGGGCTAAGGTTTCAGTTCTCTCTCCTTTCCCTTAACCAATGGGAGAATGATAAGGGGAAATGCCAACAATCTTTGACGGGCTCATTTTCTCCTTTACCAGACCGCTAGGGGAAGTATAGAGAGTGTGAGAATCCGAGATCCTAGTCTTCGGCAAATCATCAAGAGCTAGCTTGCCCGACCTTCCGATTAATTCAAGTAGGTCAGCTCTCTATGTGATTCAAGAATACCACAATCCATGTGGCACGAATATAGTGTTTTAAGGACAACATGTTTGTGGTTGGATGTTGGATGTTGCAAATACTGTCTATATATCTTGATTCAAGTGAGAATAAATGGGAACATTAGACCCGTTGAAATCAATTTGGGTAATGCACCATGATTTTTTGAATGTAAGATTTTCATCAAGTGATTTTAGTTTGTGATTTGGTTCTTGGTTAATTAAAAAGCTTCTTGTTGAATTTCCAAGTGATAAAAAGTATTGAGGAGAAGTTTTTTTTTTCATTTAATTTTAGGAAATGATGTTATCCTTATCCTCGTCAAGACAAAATAGGCCAATGCTTCATAGTAATGAATTGGTAGAGTATGAGAGAGTTTGATAGTGTAAATGTGGATTCCAAGCTGCACTACGAAGTTCTTGGACCGATAGAAATCCAGGTCACGTATTTTATGGATGTTATCGATATGCCGATGGCAGTTGTGATCACTTCTACTGGTTAGATCCGCCAATTTGTATGTGCGGGAAGGATGTCATATGCAAGCTTTTAAGGGAAAATTGAATGCTTAGTTCTTAGTTGATGATGCCAAAAAGAGTTCAAGGCCGTGTTCAAAGTAACTATTGTAACAAGATTAAGCTAGTTATTTTACCGTTGTTTCACTGTTGTGGCAATATTTGTATTCTTCTAAGAATTGAATATCATCCTGACATCAACAATTATCAAAGTAACATTGACTCAATTTGCAATTTGTAATCGAATTTGATACCATGTGCGAGAATATGCTTCCTCAATTTATAGTGCTCTTTGGAATGGATCACAGAGACATTGCTGTAAAATGAAGACTTCAAAACCATGAGACGTTTTGATCTGTTAGGTACCAAGTGATCTGAAACCTAGTTGTTATTTGACAAACATTCTTATATATTGAAGTCTTAATTTTAGATTTTCTTAAATGTTGTTAAACTTCATTTTCAGCTTCGAGGTTCGACAAAGAGTATCTCTTGCAATGGATGGAATTCATTCATTTGTGTCACATGTCAGGAACTTAAATTAGAGAATGATAAGCCTTATGCACTGCTAGCCATTTCATCTCCATATCCCAATGATGGGAACTTAAACAGCTTTTCAAACCAAGAAATATCGTAAAACATAAGAGTTCTCAATAGGTAAATAATCTGAATTATGCAGTGTCCTAAAAAGAGAAGGTAAAAATACAGTGAAGTGAGGATCAAAAGCCTTTTTCTCTCAAAATTGTTCTTGATCTCTACCACCTTTCGGTTGAGCATTCACAATGCTGCGACTAGGAATCTGTATCTTAGGAGCAGTAATTTGCTTTGTAGCTGCCAACTTCTTCCCTTGTAAATCAGAGCTAGAACTTTCATTCTCCATCTGTTTACCAGCTACCTAATAACATGTTCATTCTATATTGTGTCCAATAACAAAACAAGTAGAAAAAAGGTATGTAGCTTCTCATAAACAAAGATGCTTTATTGAGCATGCGTATACTATAATATTTAAGTTAGAGGTATGCCAAAACACAACCCAGTTTAGGCCTCACTTACATGGTTAACATATACAGAAATGCAACATTGTCATCCTCTAAACATGTGAGATTGCCCACCCAAAATACAAATAACTAATGTCATCACACCAACCCATCTGTCTATCAGTCGTCTTCACCAAGCATCCACCTCTGGCATGGATCTCCTCCCGCTGCTATCTCCTTTATGTTGTTCCCCTCGCAACATCGATTACTTTGAGTAGGTCCCCTCCCAACTCCTTAGAAGATGTATCATGTGAATGTAAGTTGACTATTTTCTTTTGTAACAATATGCAGCCTTTTCAACTCAAGCTTGACGGAAAATGTTAGAGAAAGCCCCACACCTATTATAATGGGACATTTATGTATCGGTGTGGCTATATTAAAGCTCCACACATATTATAATCTGTAAAAATTCATTAGACCATTTTGTAGCAATCTCATGTGATTTCATCTTATTCCTCTGGGAGTTTTCCACATAAAATTAAAGTTGTTCTTGTTTCTTTTTTCTGCTTATCATATTTTATTATTTTTTACACTATACTTTGAGAAACATTGCCCAGTTAGTATATGTCGTTATAACTGTCATTATCATCACCAGAACATTGGAGGTATGAGACTTTTGTAATCCTAAGAATAACAATAATGACACATAAAATACAATAAGATTACGTTCTCTTATTTTAATGAAATAATATGCCGTCGTTAACAAAGTAAAGATTAAAATTTCAGGCACAAAATGTTACGAAATTTTACCAGAACTCATTTCTAGAATCCTCTGTATAATTTACTCGAAATGACAAATTCACTAAAAAAACAGGAAATTCAAACAGGACGTCCAGCATGCCAACTGGATCATGGTTGATCTAAGAGTAATCACCATGAATGAAAAATGTTCCCAAACAACTATCATCTAAGAACCGATACAAATTTTCTTTATCAACTATGTTTTTGCATTGTTTATGAATTCCCTATAATACAATATGAAACAATTACATGGAATGTAGCCATATGGCCAAACAATAGCTAAAACTAGTATATTTCTCTGTATGCACCAAAATAATTGAAATGCTTTTGTCTAATTGTGAACTGTTCATAAAACTGAACAATTTATGTGCACTTTAAGATTCTTTCTACTATTGCATTTGTTAGGGGAGTGTGAGAACTTTGGTAGAGATCAGTCATCGTCCTTCACAAGAAGTTCAACAGGATTCGTCTCTGCCCAAGTTGATGCATCCAAATACCCGAGCTCGAAAAGCTCATCAAGAACGTCTTCCTCAGCTGGTTCAAGCGCCCAGTTAAATAGCTGAAATCCATGATAAACATCAATAAAATGTACCACGTGGGAATCAAGACATGCTGTCAGATATCAATTATTATAGAAAACCTGTCGAATGGTTGCTCTGTTCTCTGGATTGCAATGTGGACTTATCCCGATTCCTTCCAGTCCAATTTTATTAGCCGGGAAGGCACAAACACGAATCTGTGTTTTGAAGGAGGAGCATTTCATAATTACGAGGTAACTATGAGGAGTAAAAAGTAATCCAGCAGGTGGATTAGAAATGCAAATACCGTTTCTGAAGCAGAAGTTGGAGGCATAAACAATGTCAGCCCACCGTCTATGCAAACCCGCTTACGATAAAGAGTCACTGGCCTTGGTTCTAGGTAGCTTTGTAATCAATCAAGAAAAATAAGTTCAGTGTGTAACTAAGAGGTGAACTAAATCCCAGAAAAGCAATAATTAAATATGACAACTTTCAGACCCAGGAATAAATGAAGATGTGATGACTGCGTTAA
The DNA here is from genome assembly GCA_037367405.1 of Ottelia alismoides. Classification (NCBI taxonomy): domain Eukaryota; kingdom Viridiplantae; phylum Streptophyta; class Magnoliopsida; order Alismatales; family Hydrocharitaceae; genus Ottelia; species Ottelia alismoides. The sequence goes on along the minus strand of JAZKJV010007254.1, from coordinate 81,774 downwards.
TAAGATCTTCCTTCGAATCAAAGTTATCCACAAGCAATCCTCTAGGCTTCCAAAGTAGCTCGGTCACTGCAACTATTGAAGATTAATAACAACTTTAGCTCCCACAATGAAAAGAATGAAAAAAAAGCTGCTATAAAGATGGTGATGAATTACATCTCTGTTCCCTTGCCTCAGGGAAGCAAATGCTCCTCGACAATATGGGCAGGACTCAAGGTCAACACAGCTGTGTAAATTAGAACGAATTTGAAGTCCATTTTTTTCAAAAATCGTTTCAAGAGTGACTGTATATTAGATCTGGCTAAATTTGTCACTATCTGATTATCATAGACTTAGCTTTGCAAAGTTTCAGATTTTTCTAGATGAAGCAACTTTTATAGTCATTAGGGTTTCAAAACTGACTGAGAAACCATACATGCTCACCTATAGATCTGCAGTGTTCAAGTGAATAATAGGCTAGTTGGCTATGCAAAGAACTTTCCATTAATTCCTAAGCTGAAACCCCGGTCTAACAAGAGCGAATTACTAAAGAAAGGATTTGTGGTGCTTAAAATAGAAGGGGGACGGTATAAGAGGAATAGCTACCGGGCCACCCTTCAGCAATCAATGTCAAGATAAAATACAATACCTCGGATCCTTCCATTCGACTTAACATGCACATCCTCCGGCAGAAAATTGGTTAATATGTCTCTCAGGACAGCCTGCAGATTATGAAAACTTCCTTAATACATCACACATAAGGCACAAAATAAAACTACTCTCTCCGAATTAATGCTAGTATCTGTTTTTTTTGGAATGATATAAAAGTAAAGATTATTAAAGGGTAACCTTAAAGATTGTAAATGAACTAGTCTTTTTTCCTAAAAAGGGACAGCACCCAATGGTCTACGCTCAATCTATATATTAACAAATAAAAATTCCATTACAAGAACCATGCCTCAGATGCTGCATTTTCTCCATAAACCTTTCATGATGGAGACAAACCCCTCAAGTGCTAGTGAAAGAACCCAACAAAAGTGAAACAACTTCATCTGTAGCTTCAGTGACAGGAGGCTGGCTGTAGAGGCAGAGCAAGAGGTGGAGGTTGGGGAACCTCCTGGACAGCAGCTTCACTGACAGGAGGAGTCGCCATAGCCCTTAACCGGGCAGTAATTTTAGCGGCCTTTTCCTCATACAAACCTGGAGCACATTGGATAATACTTCTTTAACCTCAGCACGCCATGCATGGTGCATGGTCCCGTGAGCGCATATCCTTTGACCGATACCTCCTTGAATACCGTGATATATCATCATATTCTGAGGATGATGCTTTGATACCAATTGATGCAAATGAAAAAATTACGATGGTGGAAAAATACGATGGACAAGAAATTAAAAGGTGGAAAAAAAGACTTGCCGGATGCGAGAGATTTGGCGAAGAAGAATCGTAGAGATCGCCTGGAGGAGGAGTGGGATAGTAGAGAAAATACCAATTTTAATTAAACTTCAACTGATTAAAACAATGAGCTACCATCCCCTTATGTAGGAGGAGTGGGTACAAAAATAGAAAGAGAAGAAAAATCAAATGCTAACAAATTCTACTTGGACTCAAAATTTTTCTAACTGACTAACTAATTAATTGGAGATCATATGCGATCTCAAAAAATTGCAATGGACGTAAATAAAAAAACCTTATAAGATTACCAACACTAAAACCCTAGTTAAAAAAAGGACAAAATAAAACGGATGAAAAACCTGATTTTGCCCTAATTCCTATTCAGCATTACATCAGCTAGGAACGCATTGGTATTCAAAGGAACTAGACAATATATGGAAAATATATTGGTGCATGCTTCTAATATCTGTAACCATCGGAAATCGTTCTTGTAAATAGTTACACTTGGGAAATCACCAACAAGTGGTGACTCTCCCTTGTTCACTTAAAAAAAACCCGCAAAAAGGAAAACAGTTTCATCTGCTCAACCACTGGCTTGTCATATCAAGGGAATCCAAAAATCCGTTAAACTTGAGCAATCTAACAATTCGATGAAGCTCCTTGCCAAACCCTTCTAGCTTAATCATAGGTAATAAACAAGAGGGAAACCCACATCCACCCCTTGGACAATCTTAGCTCTATTCACCTTTGTCATTATCTCCTCTGTTAGATCAACCACAGAAACTTTTAAGCTCAGATTAGCCTGCATCCCAACCCAAGTCACATGGATTAAAGACCACAGGGGTAAACATAGCTCTACAGGCCTTCTTAACTGATAGGTCACCATAAACCCAAGTCCCATGGTCAATCTCAAAGGCCCCTTCAATCGACTCAGAGGAATCCCCTGTTAATTTTAGAAATGTCTGCATTCTTTATTCTGATTAACAAGTATGAGATCTACAAATCTCACGCTACACTAGACCAAGCTTCTGCAATGCTCAACCCATGGTTGGGCGCTAAAGTATAGAGCCTTGTGAATAGATCACTTAACACACCTTCCTCCAAACAATGTCTATCCGAATTCAAACGGAGCTACCATCACCAAAAATCAGGTGCAACAAAGAAGAAAGCTCAGGCGGCGGAGAAAACACCTCTCCAAAATGTTGATGGTGAACTGGCCCAATCCATCAGATCATAAAGACGGGATTTAACACCATAGGTGTCCCTAATCAAATGGTAAAGTGGATCCTCTCCCTCCTCCCAAAGCCTAATAACCCACTTCGCCAAGAGGGTCTTGTTATCTATTTAAGACGCAACAGACCTAGACCACCAGCATCATAAAGGTGCATCATAAACTCTTAGTCAATCAACAGGAAACCCTGAGTATCATGCTTCGAGCGCCCAAAAAATCTCTTCATGGCACAATAACACTATGTTATACAATCATAGCTATAATCCGTAGGTGAATAACCTACATTATGTTTCTTTTATTATCATGCGACACCTTACAGGAAGGTACCACTACACTGACAATACGCTGCAGTTTGAATGCCATAACCTTTAGGCTTCGTTAGGTTGCAGGGTTGGGTTGGGGTACACCAGTGTACCCCTCCTTCCAACCTCCCAACTCTCCTCGCAGTTTACTATTCACAAGGGTACCCCAACCCAACCCAGCAACCAAACATACCCTTAATCCTTCACACAACCAAACATACCACTCGATTGTTGCTTTCTCCATCACGGCAAGCTCCAAGCCCGCCCCTCCAATCTCCCTCGCCTTCTCTCCAATCGTAGAAAGCGGTGAAGCGTACAGGCGGCGGTGAAGCTTTTCCTAGATCCATATGGAACGACTCCTGCGTGAGTAAGGGTTCCCTGATAGGGAACCCTAAAGGCTTCTCGTGGGCGTGCTTAAGTGGGTTGATTTCTTTAAAAAAAATGAATGAGAGAAAGCAAAGGAGAGGTTCGATTTTCAACAAAAAACTGCAGCATCAAAATAAAAAGGCTGCTTTTGTGGGCCTTAGCAGGGTCGTGTGGCGAGAAAAAAAAATAAAAAAATTCTGAAAAGGCGTGTACAATAAAAAAAGTCGTACGCAAAAGATAAAAAAGTTGCAAAAAAAGAGGGAAAAGAAAATGAAAAGCCGAGAAAAAAATTTACTGACCGCTTAAATATAATGACTTGAAAAAAAGGGGAAAATGGTACCTGCTATTAAAAAAATTTGAATGAAATAGCCGGGAAAATGAAAAAAATCCTGATTAAGAAAAGTCGAAGAAAAATACGACGACTGGTTTTGCTTTCTCCCCATTTCATTTGTTTTCTCCAAACATTGTCGATGTCTCTGTTTTCCGACAAGTATGGGAGAAAGGGGGAGTATTGTATAGAGCCAGAGGTCTATTCAGATGTCAGATTCTCCAAACTAACCGGTTGTTCAAACTCTACAGTTTCTCAGATATTCAGACTCGACGTCAGGTTCCAAGTCTGCAGTTCAAGATGCACGAGTGTGCGAGCTTCAGTTTCCTAGTCCCCATCATTCTTATTGTTTCGTCTAGACTTTTCATGTGTTCCATAGGGACTCCGAAGTAGAGATCTCATTCCATATGCCATGTTGGCTGGGGTTTTCATGTGGTTCATAGGGACTCCAGAGTAGAATATCATTCTCTGTGTCAGATGGGAGAGACCCGATGTTCTCCGACGAGGAGACTATTATAGACTCCATTCACCAGCGACTGTGGACTCCGATGAGGATTGCATTCCACGACTTTTTCAGTTCGACCCTTTTCAGAGATAGAGCAGTTGTCCACATGTTGTGGCATTCTACAGTACTCTGACGAGGAGGCTCATTCCAGTTGCAGTGACTCTGGCAGGCGTAGTACAGAGCACATGCTCTCCGATGAGGAGATTCAGTTGACTCACACTCCACCCCGTTCGTCTTCCTCACCTGCATGGCATGAGAAGCAATGTCCTCGACAGCAGACGACAGTTGTGCACATTGAGTTGATATTGTCTGTAGTCTTATGTATCGTGAGTTGAGTTTCTTTCTGTTTCTCCAAGCTGAGCATTGCATGCTCCAGCTCGAGGGGGAGTGTTGGAGTATTTGGTTGTATGCTACTTATGTAATAGGAGGGTAAATGGATCCCTCCGGGATCCATTAACCCTATCTTAGTGTTTTATCCCACATCTACCAGTGGTGGGACTTGGAGGTTCTGTGGAGGCTATATAAGGAGCCCCACACCTCCTGTATCCATTGAGAAAGTTGAATGCAACATATGTCCCTTTGAGGCCTTCTCCTGTGATTTCATCTCGTTCCTTAGGGATTAGGGTTCCACGTAAAAAACTTGTTCTTCCATGTTTCACATTTCTTTATTTATGCTTTGTTTATCATTCCGCTTCCGCATTCCGATTTTCTAACAAGTAACAACGGATCGGCCAAGATGGACAACACTGTAGGATGTGAACTATTCCCTATCACTGCAGATGCTCCAAAGTCCATGATCCATTCTGAAACGTCAGCACCGTGACATTTGGTAAGTGCATAATATGTACTTGAGCACGAGTGGAGACAACAATGTCAGATAAGGTCAAAGAAATAATAGTAGAAACACTAGAAAGAGCCATAATCTCCTTCAGACATGAGACAAGATAATTGTACTTCTATTGGGCTCAAACTGGTTAGCACCATGAGCAGATACATAGCGACCATACTTCTGATAAAATGTATCCTCGAAATGCCCTATACAATTGCAATATGTGCACTTCGAACGAGGGTGTCCACCTCCTCTATCGCAAACACCATGTCCTCTGAACTATACCGAACCTCCTCTACTACGATATGTGGTCATATCATAACAAAAAAGGTTTGAGTAGTAGTTGTAAGAAACATTTTGATCCTACTCATTCTGTCGTAAGCATCCTCCATGGGAGGTATGGAAGTCCTGATAAGGAGTTGGCTACGAGTGTCATTGTACAGAGGATCAAAAGACATAAGAAACATACCCACCATTATGGAATTCTTGTACGTCATCTGTTGCTCGCTACTTGCATTCATAAGCATGAAGCTATGGAGCTTCTCGAACATGCCCCTCAACTACGAGTAGAATGTATGGAGAGGACGATCATCGTGCTTTGCTATAAAGATGTCATATCGGAGCTGGATGATCATCGTCTCATTCTCCGCTTGAATATGTGGCAATGAGAATATCCCACAATACATGGAATTATGCAGAATATCATTTTCAATCTATCTCGTAGGAATATCAAAGAGCCAAATACGCCCACATGTGTTATCTTGCTCCCACGAAGTATTCACTTCAATCTTATCGGCCAACTCAAGTTACATCAGGATATTTTCTTTATTATTGCTCTCCATGTTACTCATGAATTGCATTTTATATAGTTCATAATTGGTCCTATCCATATTGACAATGGGAACTAGACATTTGATAGCCCCAGAGAAGGATATAACAACCTTGTTCTCTGCCATGACGAACGAAAGAAACCAGTAAGGACGTGACTGGGAGATAAAATGGTATGATTTTTGTCTACATAATCATATATGAAATAAGTTGTGTGTGCAAACTCAGAGCGCAATCTTTCCCATCAACTCCATAGGTGCTCTAGAGAAAGTGGATTGGATTTATATGAAATCACCCTGGATTGTACAAAAGTCAGGACATTTGCAACGGGTACGCATCATCACGCAATTCTTAGAGGGCTAGGGAATAACCAAGGCCTTTGTGCAGTGATTGGTTATTACTATGGTGTGCTAGGGGCCTCTGATGGGGGTGACAGTTGGGGGCCCATACGTGGTGGTGGAGCAACGGTGGGTGGTGGCGAGGTGTCACGGGGCAGTGGCTAGGTACCATTGTGGGAGCGCGGAAGCCCACTGCATGGTTCCCGAGGTGGAGGGTGATCCCTAAAGTGGCATAGGTAGCGTTGGATTCGAGAAAAAAGGAGAATAAGTCGGGGGTGGAGTTAGGTTGTCATGGGGATATCGGAACTCTATTACGATACCACGCGGAATGAAATGAATGATTTGTTTATTTTGTTATGATAGGACCCTTTATATAGAGGAGAAAATAAACCTAGATGGCAAATAAGCAATAGGAAAATTACATAAAGAGGAAATAAGAAATGCATAAATACTATTTCCTAAACAAAAGGCATGATTATGATTTATCTTCTGAGATCTTGTAGTGTATGAGAAGTATAAATTGAAAAATCCAACAAAATTTTGTTTTATGTAATTCTAATATCTTTGCCTCTACCACTTTTTAGCAAAAGAGGACCGTATGTGCTATCATTTTCTTCTGAAAAAGAGATTATTAATTCGTTCCAATTTGTTACAAAAAAATCGGAAAAATTAATTTCATCTTTAGAAGAAATTGGGCATCTAGTGTACTACTATAATATAGAAGATGGGGATCCAATAAATGAACATACCCCAAGCCGAAAAGCAGTCCCATTAGATCTGCAATCTTCAGCTAATATCTTTGTAACTTCCAGTGTATCTTGCATACTTTTTCCAGAGGCAATTACAGCACATATTATAGCACCAGCAGATGACCCAGCTAGTGGTGTTGTCTCCTGCACAAAAAAATGTCATTCACCTTGTCAAGAAAAGGGTGAAGATCAAGAAATGGTTACAAAACATGGGTAGATCAGGGGTGATTCAAGATAAAATTTCTGCCACCAATTTTTGGATTCTCAAATTATCAATAAATTTCCTAAAACATACAGGTTACATCTCCCAAGAGCTCTTTGTAAATGCTCACTAAAGAGCCAATGATTTGCTCAAAACCCTAGTTTTCTACACATAAATTTGCAAATGAGATCGAAACGAAGAGTGATTCTTTTGGATATGAATTTGTAAAGATCTCAGTAAGTGTTTTTTGTTCGATAAAGGTCTCATTCAGAGTTACCGAAGAAAGAAAAACTGATCCTTCTGGACGTTAGTGCATCAAGATCTCTGGAAAGTATTTTATGAAGGTTTCAGTAGGTATTATCGAAAAACGGGCCTACTACTTTTATGCTTATGCATGTCCACAGACAGTTAAACATCAGAAGTCTGAGTTATTGGAGAAGTTCAACCATTTACCCAAACTGGTTATACAAAACGAGGTCGGGACCATGTGAAAATAATGCTAAACCAGGATTTTATGAATCTAGTTTTTGTCCAACATAAGCTAAAATTTGGAATGAATTTGTCAAAAAAGTTTAAATGAGCATAAACTATGTAGGAGTTAATCTCATTAAAATGACGGCTGACTCTAATAAACATGTTTTAGCAGACCTAGTTTTGGAGTGACCAAAAGGCACATTGCTTGAACAAAAAAACTTCTTATACCCCACAACTCACTATTTCGATTGTGTTTGTCAAAAATGTTTATATGAGCACAAACTATGTAGGAGTTGATATCACTAAGATGAGGGCTAACTCTAGTACACATGTTTTAGCAAACCTAGTTTTGGAGGGCCCAAAAGGCACATTGCTTGAACAAAAAAAACATCTTATACCCCACAACTCACTATTTGGGATGAATTTGTCAAAAATGTTTAAATGAGCACAGACTATGTAGGGGTTGATCTCGTTAAGATGACGGCTAACTCTAGTAAATATGTTTTAGCAAACCTAGTTTTGGAATGCCCAAAAGACACATTGCTTGAACAAAGAAAAAAGCTTCTTATATCCCACAACTCAGTATTGAGATGCTTCTGATCCTAACATGTAAGTTAACGCTATAGTGCTTCAAGTCGGCAGCCACCTTTGCAACTTAATAGAACTCCCATGACATAGATTTGATAAGTTATCCATTTATAATCTTCATTTATTTTTCTCCGCATTGTGACGAACAATTTACGGTCACCCAGACATAACTTTATTAAAAATGAACATCGTAAAATATATGTTTTGCGAGCGTGTTTTATCTCTTCTTGCTTCATATCCTTAACATAGATTAATTTTAGCAAATTAATCCTGAAATTCTATGACGAGATGGATCCAAACAGGTAACTACAGATAATAATGCACGCTGTGATTTTGCAACAGGACCACATTGCACGAGATCCATGGGAAAAAAAACCTCAATCATAAGCAAAGGAACTTTTTTTTGCTTGTTTATACCTTGATATACCCCTTCTCGAGCAAGAACTGAGCAACCCCAAGATGGTAAGGAAACAGCAACCCCGCAGCGGAGAAGCTGAAGCCGGGGCTCGTCACCACCCTCCTCTCCATCTCCCTCCCCACGTCCACCCCCCTCTGTTCCCACACCACTGCCCCTTCCTCCACCCCCACCGCTGTCCCCGACCCCTCTAGCGCGTCCTCCACCGCTGCCTCCGCCGTCTTCCGGTTCCTCAAAAGCAAAGACGCCAGCTTTATGAACGCCTCGCCCGTAGCCACTGCCAGCGACCTTCGTTCCGCTGCAGCCGCGGGCTCGTCACCGCCGGAAGCCGCAATCGGGACCTTCCTCGGGAGGGCGAGGCGGGAGGATTTTAGGTTAGGTTTTTGTGGGGGTCTAAAGCGGGAGAGGGAGGAGGAGGCCGGGGAGGCGCGGAAAGAGAGGGAGGTCGTCATCGTCGGACGGGGAGGCACGTGTTGTCTGTCAAATTGGGAGGGGAGATCACGTGAGCGGACAGTTGGGAGGTTTTTTTGGTCATGGCGGGGGAAGGATGGTGGTTTGGATCCGAACATTGGTCACAACTCTCCGTTGAAGAGGGATTGTAGTCGTATCATAAGAAGAAAATTTGCCCTTAGGATGGGGAAAATTTTATTTCATCATGTACCATAATGAAGTTGCCTCCACCAATTCCAAAGGTGACTCTTGTGTTAAGGCAAGCTGTCTCTCGTGGAAGCAGCTTACATTTGAACTCTGAATACAACCACATCTGGTGTAGGAGGCATCTTATAAGGAGGTGAATGGAGTATGACAAGTTTAAAAAAAATCGTGGAATACTACCAAGCAATATTATCCAAACAATATACCAATCAACCAGATAACAATTACAGAGCACACAGGATGTCTACGTGGAAACCTTTAAGTAATATTCCATTTCGAGAAGATGTCTCATGACATCATGCTCTTAACTTGTTAGCCATACAACCATGCAGAATCTTCTTTTCAGTGACTTGTCAAACAAAATTATGTTGGTACCTTTCCATTTATTTTAATTTTAATTCCCCAGTCTTATCATGACCACTGCCTCTCTCCTCTAAATATAAAGAGACTCATGATCGATATTTCAAGCCACGCCTATTCCCTCATTAGAAACTTCTCTCTTTCCAGGACAATATCAGTCCCAGCCTAATCGATCATCCCTAATCAATTGCCAGTTCTATCCTAATCGGCTATATGTCTCTCCAGGTCCCCATTTCCATGATTTCTTCATCTTTTTTTTAAGTTACTTGTTCCAACAGTATGCAAACCTCTTCAAGATTCTCTGTTGTACATTAATGGCACACATGAAATTGAAGAAGGGATGTTCATATCATCCTCTGCCCAAGGCTACCTCTTTGACTTTTTCACATCTCACCCTCTTGTCTTATAGGCAGATTCTTTGGAATGTTTTCAGAGATCACTTCCCATAATACCATAACAACTTCATTCAAAACACATTCAATCATTTTTTTACCCCCACTTACACAAACTTGAAAGATGCCAATCCTTTGAACTGTTGTCCAATCACGCACGTTCGTGGTGGATGCTTTCGTGATCAGTCATATCTTAGGTTTCCTCGACTAAGGCCCGCACCTAAGTGACATAATGTAAAATCTTAATTACTATGAATTCATGATTCATTGATGTAGTTGCAAGCTTTGATGAAAGCATGAGACTTGACTCAACTTCATGTATTAATGCATCTAAGGTTTTGGAAAGAGTGGAAAGAGCAATAATTCCATCAAAGTAAGTCAAGCAGAGATTAATGCCAATCTGATGGCATCCCTACAAGCCATGCATGATCATTTGAGAGAGGAGGGAGAACTAAGGAATGAATCGGGTACACAAAGGATACATAAATATAGATAGATAAAGAGATGATAGACAATTTCATGTTATGTTCTAGGAGTTAGAGAACACATATAATTGAGAGGATCATGAGCAAATTTTTCGATGAGGATGAAGTGTAGATTCATAAGAGGACTTTATGAGATTTTTATAATCTAAGTAAAAGACCAAAACCAAATCATGGATCCATCCACCTGATATCCATGGGTCATTTGAGCTCAGATCTTAACTATTCATATTCTCCTAGAATTCCATAGAATCACTACCGAATGGATATATGGTTCATAAATGCAGATAGATAGCCTCACCAACTTACCGTTTATTGTCTTCCTCTCAGTCCCACTATCCGCAAACATTGTGCCTCTTTCTCATCTTCCATGGTCTCTACTAGGAGATGTATGTCGCCACACTTTTTCTCTCTCGGCGCTATACAACTATATATCTAACAACTTTAACTAGATGTCAACCATCTGTGACTCCTTCAATGATCTTCCTGATTTTCACCTGATCCACGAAGCCAACCATCTTGCAACACGACCTCCTGCGCGGTCTTTGGAGTTTTGTGGTCTACCTTGACAATGAACTATTATAAGAAAATGAGACCCCACTTATGAATCTCGTATTCATCATGTTAAAAGTCACTAACTAAACCCCTAGCTTAAATAATCCAATGAAAATGATCAATAATTCCTCATTATAATATTGTATTATATTGTGTATAATTAGCATATAATTATTGTACATAATAACTATTATCTAATTTGTAATTATTTTATTATCAAAAAACCTTAAAAATTAGGTTGATTAATTGTCTATAATTTCCTAACCCTTAAAATTACCAAAAAATACAAAAACAATTCAAAACCCAAAAATTAGTGTTTTTAACTCCTTAAAAATACCCCCCAAAATACTTTTTGTACAAATGACCTCTTTTGGTTTTTTGTCCAACGTGAAACTTATACATCTCATCGAGACCTACAACTTTCATGTCTTGATTTTTTCCTAATTCTGCCTCTAACTAATTCTTTTTTATTTTTCTTTGATTTTTTATTTATTGATATTTCTGGTGCGGCCATGCGGCGCCCTCTGGGCCGCCCATGTGGCCGCCTCCTCCTTCTGCCACCTGACACCCTTCTAAGCTGATGGATCTTCCGTAAATGCCTCCATCTTGACCATCCAATCCCGCCTCACTCCCAGCCGCTTGATCTGATCCTAGATCAGATCACCACTGCTCGCTTCCGCTCACATCACAACCGCTCGATCTCTTCTCATCCTACGCCTCTCATCTCCCCATGTCACCCCTTCTCCCCAGGCCATTGGATCTCCCCCATCTCTCCATCATAGCCGCTCGTTATCGCCTAGACCTCAACCGTTTGATCAGTTCCTCGGATCTGATCGTAGCCATCCGCCCGTGCTCTGATCCAACGGCTCGATCATCGTCCCCTACCTTCGTAACCCCATTCCCTATGTTTCACCTCTCGCCAGCCACACCCCCTTCCAATTCTGGCCACCATCTTTGACCTTCCCTCCTCGTCATAACACCACCTACACGTCAACTGTTCATTCGTTATCCTTGCATCCCACTTCACTGCCCCACCTTCAGTCCACCATCAACCCAACAACCGTTCGAAAACCACCAACCTATCACCTAAAACACATCTCCTCCTATAAAATCATCCATCTCCGCCATCGAGCAAGCCATACACCACTCTAAGTTGCTTTGGCCTAGTCTTTGGCCCTTCGGTAATAGCGGAGAGGCCCGATGTCGAGGCGTTGACGACCCTCGCCCTCGGTGAGATCCATGGTATCTGCCATGTAAGCTCTGCCCTCCGGCTGATGCACGAGCTTTGCGGACTGGCCGACCAGTTCATGCCACGACAGGAGCGCGTCCCAAGTGCTCAGCCCAGGTCAAATCCTCCATAAATCGCCTGGCTCTGCTTGTTATTCATTTTCTTCCAATTTCTTCGATTTTTCTCATGGCATACCACACCTCTCACCATTCCCTAATGTTCTGATCAGCTCCGTCATCCCTCAAACATCCTCGCCGACCCCCCTCCCTTCTTCAGAACCCCTATCACTCCACCTCACCTCCTATGCTCTGCCGGAGAAGAAGCTCTGGTCCCCCCGCTCTGTCACCTCCACGGGACCCCATCCCACCTTACCTACTTACTCACACTTCAACTATTCAAGACTAACCCTGTAGGTTCCTGAGTTGAATAGCTCGAATGTAGGTGAAGCTCACTTCACCAGCTCCTCCTCCGACGAACATCCATTGACAGCTCACACCTAAAGCTTCTGCGCCCTCTCCTCCGATCCAGCAGCTTCGCGGAGTTTCCAGGCTGCTCTCAAGATCCTTACCAAAAGCCATGGATGGCGGTGGAGCTTCATGGAGGTTGCCGGAGCGCAGCCTCCTTCGGCGACCCACGATAGAGCACGGAAAGCAGTCACCGGCAGATCATCTAGATTGAACGGTCCCGATGCTGACACGTGGATGCCCGAGCCTCCAGCCAAACCTCCGGGCTTGGGTATACCGAACCTCGCGCCGAGCATCCATCAAGTAACATGTGTCCCGAGCCAGCTGCGACTCCCAAGCCTGGCCTCCTCACGTGCCTCGCACGTGAGGGCTTGAGCAATTTGCAACGAAGACCCAGGAAGTTTTATTATTTACATTTTGGTCCCCAGGTGCATGCCTTACGTGCATGCTTGGGGTATTTTTCAGGGATGCCCTAGCAGCTTATGGAAATTACAATTATGCACCCGTGTCCATGGAGAAATTATATATGGGCCCAAGCGATTTTGCAGAATTGCAAATAGGTCCCTCCAGGGACCTATTTGGAATTATTTATCACTTTATTTCCTGTATTTTATCTACATTTATGCCCTTGCTTGTTTTCTTCATAGCTTGAGCATCATAGGTCTGATTGCATGATTTTAGTGTCATTTTGATCCTTATTTCACCATCTACTTCATGGCATATTTAATTTTCTTATCTGACACCATTTTAAGTGAAGTGGTTTTTTTTGTTAGATGAATTCTTTTATCTACATGTCTTTGCCCTCAATAGTTGATTGCTTGTACTTTTGTGCTCAATCGACTCTGATTTCGTATTTTAATCAGTTGCTCAATTTAAGTGATATCTGTAGGGCATATTTGAAATGGACAATTGCATACATCACCCTTGAATTTAACCTTGCATTATTTTCATGCACTTTCCTCTATTTGCATTGAAAAACAACTAAAAAATACATGCATCATTTAACTGCATTATAAATTGCATGAAGACCTCGCATTTGGAATTTATTCACACAAGCTCTTAATTGAACAAAATTCAATAGATAAAATAAAGTAGCTCGTGCCCCTGTGCTCGACCTTGGTAGACTTGTCAAGTAAAAATATTCCACAACATTCAAAGATTGGGTTTTTGCTGAACCATTTTACTGCTTGTACTACAATAAAATACGATAATTAAAGTGGTAAAAATGACGCTCATCAAATGGAACCGTTGCCGGGGACATAGCTCAACTTTGTTTACTTATTGAATTTTGATTTATTTATATGTTGAATATTTTCAAGATTCACATGTATTCCATTCATGAATTATTTTTGCATCATTTCTGCTTATTAATTTCCTCTCTATTTTTCTAACATTGCTCTTTTGTGGCAGGACCCATGAAGATCGAGGATGCTTGATCTCCATGGACGCGTGGAGTTGGGAGCTTCCGCTGAAGAGACCGCAAAAGAATTGATGGAGAAAATTTAGGATTATTTATCAGTCTGCTTGAATTTGCATACTGAAAAAAATTGTTGCATGTGTATTATTTTAACAGTCCTCATTAGAGGGCTTGCATGTTGTAAAAAAAGAGTAGATCACTAGATGATCTACCCACCCCCCACATTTGCACATATACACTCACCCCCCATCTCCCTCCTCTTTGTATATTTCACAATCACTCTCTCTCTCTCCCTCTTACACCTTAAACTGAACACATAGCACAAACCCCCATCTCATCCTCTTATGTAAAAACACCCCCTCCTCCTTGTATCGTAGTGTAAATACTCCTATAAACACAGACAACCCTAACTTAGATCCTTTACTTAGGCTATTTGTACCTTAAGCATAGGGGGGACCCGCCTATTCATCCATCCCTCCCGATGTCTTTTTATACTTAGGTCTGTCTTTGACCTAAGTATAGGGGGACCCTCCTCCTCAGTTCCGCTATATCACCCGATATTTGACTAAGCCATGACTTCATATCCCTTGTGCTATGAGGACATAACAAATGTTAAGTATAGGGGGGTATACCGTATACTATTGTATATTTACTTTATCCATAGGTCGTATTTTTAAACTTTTTGAAAATTCTTTTTCGGGCTTGATTGAACTAAGTATATAAAAACCCTGTAAAAATGTTTTCTTAAAAATTGAGGGCTTAATTTGTGTAAATAACCCTTTTTCCAAAATAAAAAATAAAAAATAAACTCCATAAAAATTTGAAAAATAAAAAACCTTTCTTTTAATTAGACTTTGGCTACTAGGCTTAGTAGATACATTTATTGAGGGAACTTCGGTCTTCCTTAGCATAGTAAGTGGTTTAAAGGACAATGTATATGGCTCTGTCCTTAAGAAACACATGTCCGTCTAACGGCCCGTACTTACACCCATACTGGCTGAAAGTAGATACTTTTATTCATATGAGTCTGGGCCAGTTATTGTCTCTCCAAAGAATTAAAAAAATGAAAAACTAAAACTCATAAAAATCTACAAAAGCCAAAAATCAAAAAAACATTCTCTAATTAAGGAGTTGGTGTATTCCCAACACATTTACATTCATTCAAAGCTTGGGGATTTTGAGGACACTGGATTTCTGTGATCTTGAGAGTCTGAGTTAACATGCCTTAGTCATTAGGATTTTGAACTTAATAATCCATACTTCCCTAGTTTGAAAGATTTGAGCGTTATATTGCACTCTTCATCTCTAACTTCAAAAGAATATGATCAGCACAATCACTTTCAGAACTGCATGATTGATGAGATGAGCTGAGTTATCACTTGAGGAACTAGGACTAGAGATTTGAGTTTAGACCCGAACTAGTGATATTAGAGGATGGGATAAATTTAATGAAGGCTTCAGAAAGCCTGAGTGTCAGCAAAAACCTATCCAGTATGTGAACAAGTTCATATTCTATCTCTTTTATATTTACCTATGTGTCAGGGTGTGATAAAACTTAATGATAATTGTTGATCAATGTGTGCCAACTTTTGGTAAAAGCAGTTGAGATAGCCAAAAAATGAAATGAAAGAAATGTCAAAGAAAAGCTCTATCCTCCAAAGTCAAATTACAAAAGAGCTTTCACCAATGGCTAGCGCTCTCAAACATTTTTAAGTGTCCACTTGGACCAAGCACTAATTAGGACCAAGGAGTCGGGCTGACACCAAAAAAGGGCTCTGCATTGTAAATGCTACAAGTCTGGATGTCGAAGGTATCTTAGATACTCAAAAAAGACACACTACAATGTACTCCCAAGTGCAGATGACTCTAACTCTCTTGACAGACACATTGATCAACAAGCTAAAAATATGCTTGTGTTGAAAAATAAGGCACTCGAGAGGCCCTTGTTCCAATGTGAGGGAGAGAAAAATAGACACAATCATACACCCTCCATCATCTGGCCATCTATCTACACTTTCAAGTCTAGCAAACTAATGAGACGACTAATTGAAGCAAGAATAAACTTATTCCCTAGTGTTGAGGATGAGGTCTAGAGGAGAGTCTCCCGGATCGGAACTTCGAGTGATGTATCGACTCGACTTTCATGAGATGCAATACACTAAATTTCATATCCTTATATTATATGTACAAAAAGAGAGTATGATAATTAGAGAAGTTGGATTCCTTCTAACTAGAGCATGGATAAACCCAGAATTTTAGGATCACTTAAATTGAAGGTCTTCGAAAGATTGAGCCTTAAAGTCTTCAATTGCACTGTCAAGAATTAATCCAACCCCTTCATTATTGAGATGCTCGAGGACGAGCATGGTTTAAGTATATAGGTATGATGAATCTCGTATTCATCATGCTAAAAGTCACTAATTAAACCCCTAGCTTAAATAATCTGATAAAAATCATCAATAATTCCTCCTTATTATATTGTATTATATTATGTATAATTAACCTATAATTATTGTATATAATAACTATTATTAAATTTATAATTATTTTATTATCAAAACCCTTAAAAAATTAGGTTGATTAATTGTCTATAATTTTCCTAATATTTAAAAAAGAGTAAAAATGCATAAAAATATCAAAAGCTAAAAATCAGTGTATTTGACCCCTTAAAAATACCCCTAAAAATACTTTTTGTACAAATAACCTCTTTTGCCTTTTTATCCAACATGAAACTTGTAGATCTCATCGAGGTCTACAACTTTCATGTTTTTGACTTTTTCATAATTCCACCTCTAACTAATCCTTTCTAATTTTTCTTTGATTTTTTATTTCTGAATATTTTATTGGGCCACGTGGCGCCCTATGGGATGCCCACATGGCCCGCTCTCTCTCCGCCACCTGCCTCCTCTTTCCACCGTCCGATCTCCTTCTAGGGCTTTCCATCCTAGCCGCTCATCACACGCCCCATATCAGTCATCTGATCTGAGCCGCCCCCTAGCGCCTCATTCTCAGCCATCATATTCCCCCTAATCCTACAGCCTATATCGCTCCACATCATCCCTTCTCCCCAGGCCGTTAAATATCCACCATCTCTCCATCATAGCCGCTCGTTAGCGCCGAACTCACAAATGTTAGATCCAAGCTTTGATCTGATCTCAACCCTTCAACCTTGCCCTCATCCAAGCCGTTGGATCACTAGATCCAACATCGCCCAATCATTGTCAACCTCCAACCCAGTCACCTCCAACCCTTATGACTGGAAATTCATGCACTCCCTTTCCATTTCTGCCACCATTTCTGGACATCTCTCACTGATTTAAAAGCCACTCCCATGCAGCCGTTAGACCCTACATCTTCGCGGGTCCCCCAGCATTGCCAGCCATCACTACATTCTCTTAAAATCGCCCTTTCAAAACCATGCCTCACCCCCAGTAATGTCTGACCTCTTCCCTATAAATTCACCTCCATCGCCTTCGTTAATTTCCATCCACCATTCTCGAGGGTTTGGAGCAGCTCCCACCGCCCTCTAGTGACAGCGGAGGGCGGTGGTTCATGGCAACGATCACCATTTTCTCCTCCAGTGAGATCTGTGTCTCTCCAGCCATGTCGCGGCGCCTCCAGGCCCGCTGAGCTCCGAGGTACGACTGGACTCGCCGGGCGATGACCAGAGCGCCTCCAAGGTGCTCAGTCCAAGCCGCTACCTTCACCAATCATCTTGCTCCTGTGAGGTGACTTTTCTTATTTTCTCATAATTTTCTCATTGTAACCCGCCATCTTCATCATCCACCGACCGCCCGATAACTTCCGACCTACCACCAGCACCTTCGCCACCACTTCGATTTCCCCCTTACCGTTCTTCAGAACCTCTATCACCCCTATCACCTTCTCCCCAGCTTCGCCGGGGAAGAAGCCCCTGGGACACTACCTCCCGATGCCCCACGGCCCCCATCCACTCAAAAATTATTCACGCACATCACACCTTGGCTATACTAACCCTGCAGGTCTTCAATAGTCAGACATTACGCGTCCTCGCCGTTCTAGAGCACCCACTCCGACTATCTGCCACCACCTTGACTTTCCAGAAATCGTCGGAGCTCCTCTGCAGTCCGAGCTTCAACGCGAACCCCTCATGAACTTTCTCAACCTTCAGACGGGCCCTCGGAGCTGGGTGGAGCAAATGGAAGGTCGCTAGAGCCGCGCCTCCTCCGGCGGTCTGTAGTGGAGAATGAAGAGCAGATACCATCCGATCATCTGGATCGGACGACCATGATGAAGACACACGGACAACCCCCTCGACATGAACCACCGGGCTTAGGTCTACCGAACCTCTCCCCGAGCTTCCATCACATGCCACGTGTCCCGAACCGACGATGCCTTCTAAGCCTAGCTCCTCACATGCCTAGCACGTGAGGGCCTGGGAAGATTACAGAGAAGACCCCGATCCTTTTGGTAATTGCACTTTGGTCCCTAGGCATGTGCTGCTTACGTACGCGCTTGGGTATTTTACAAGAAGGCCCTCAGACTTATGGAAATTACAGATATGCCACCGCGTGCAGTGAAAAATTATAGAAGGACCCAAGAAATTTTAGCTTATTGCAAATAGGTCCCTCTAGAGACCTATTTGTAATTATTTATCATTTGTTTCCACATTTTGTTTACATTTATGCCCCTGCATTGTCTTCTTCATAACTTGAGCATCATAGATCCAAATTGCATGATTTTAGTGTCGTTTTAATCCTTGTGTCTTCATCTATCTTATGGTATATTTAATTTTCTTATCTAACACCATTTTCAATGAAGTGAAATTTTTATGTTAGATGAGTTCCTTGCTCCACCTGACTTTGCCCTGAATAGTTGACTGCTCATATTTTTATGTGCTCAATCTGACCCTGATTTCTAGCCATAATCTGTTGCTCAAATTTAGTGATCCTTTTAGGGCATATTTGTAATCGTCATTTACATACACAATCTTGCACTTAATACTTCATGTTTCTCATGCATCTTCAATCGCACGAAAAACAACAAAAAATGCATACATCATTTAACTACATTATAGATTGCATGAAGACCTTGGAATTAGAATTTATTCACACAAGCTCTTAATTGATCAAAATTCGATAGATAAAATAACGTATCCTTGTGTTTGACCTTAGTAGATTTGCCAAGTAAAAATATCCCACAACATTAAAAGATTGTGGTTTTTGCAGAACCATTTTCACCACATGTACTACAAAAAAATACGACAATTAAAGTGGTGAAAATGACCTTCATCAAATTGAAGGTCCTCAAAAGATTGAGCCTTGAAATCTTCACTTGTATTGTCAGGAATTAATCTGACTCCTCCATTCTTTAGATGCTTGAGGACGAGCATGGTTTAAGTATAGGGGTATGATGAATCACGTATTCATCATGCTAAAAATCACTAATTAAACCCCTAACTTGAATAATCCAATGAAAATCACCAATAATTCCTAATTACTATATTGTATTATATTGTCTATAATTAACCTATAATTATTGTAGATATTACTTAATTTGTGATTATTTTATTATCAAAACCCCTTAAAAATCAGGATGATTAATTTTCTAACCCTTAAAAGAACTAAAAAATACAAAAAACAATTCAAAACCAAAAAATCAGTGTTCTTAATCCTTTAAAAATACCCCCAAAAATACTTTTTGTACAAATGACCTCTTTTGCCTTTTTGTCCTACATGAAACTTGTAAATCTCATCAAGACCTACAACTTTCATGTTTTCACTTTTTCTTAATTCTGCCTCTAACTAAGTCTTTTCGATTTTTATTTGATTTTTTATTTATCGATTTTTCTGGTGCGACAATGTGGTGCCCTCTAGGCCGCCTCCTCCTTCTGCCACCCTATACCCTGCCGTAAGTACCTCCATCTCGACCATCCATTCTCGTCTTACTCCCAACCACTTGATCTGATCCTAGATCAGATCACCACCGTTCGCTTCCGCTCACATCACAACCGCTCGATCTGTTCTCATCCTACGCCTCTCATCTCGCCACGTCACCCCTTCTCCCCAAGCCATTGGATCTCCCCCATCTCTCAATCATAACCGTTCGTTAGTGCCTAGCACTCAGCCTTTCGATCAAATCTCTGCCCGCGCTCCCCATCCCGTCGTTGGATCGTGAGATCCAATGGCTCGATCATTGTCCCCTACCTCCTTAACCCCCTCTACGGCCATTTTGCCTCGTACCAGCCACTCCCCCTTCCAATTCTGGCCACCATCTTTGACCTTCCCTCCTCGTCATAACACCACCTACACGTCAACCATTCATCTACTATCCTCGCATCCCACTTCACTACCCCGTCTTCACTCCACCATCAACCCAACATACGTTCGAAAACCACCAACCAATCACCTGAAACGCCTGCTCCTCCTCCTATAAAATCATCAGTCTCCATCACCGAGCATGCCATCCACCACTCCCAGGGCCTTCAGCCCAGCCTTTGGCCCTCCGGCCCTAGCCCCCGGTGAAATCCATGGCATCCACCATGTAAGCTTCGTCCTCTGGTGGATGCACGAGCTTCGCTAGACCAGCCGACTAGTCTGGGCGACGACCAGAGTGCCTCCCAAGCATTCAGCCTAGGCCAAATCCTCCATTAATCGCTTGGCTTCGACCAGGTACTTGTTATTCATTTTCTTCCAATTTCTCTGATTTTTCTTACAGCATACCCCACCTCTCACCATTCCCTATACTTCCGATCAGCTCTGCCATCCCTCAAACATCCTTGCTGACCCCCTCCCTTCTCATGAACCCCTATCACTCTGCCTCACCTCTTTCTATGCTCCGCTGGAGAAGAAGCTCCAGTCCCCCGCCCTGTCACCTCCACGGGACCCCATCCCACCTCACCTACTCACTCACGCTTCGGCTATTCAAGACTAACCCTTTTGAAGGTTCCTGAGTTACATAGCCGGAATGTAAGTTGAGCTCGCTTCACCGGCTCTGCCTCCGACGAACATCCATCACCAGCTCACACATGGAGCTTCTACGCCCTCTCCTCCAATCCAGCAGCTTCGCGAAGATTCCAGGAAACTCTCAAGATCCTTACCAGAAGCCATGGATGGCGGTGGAGATTCATGGAGGTCGTCGGAGCACAACCTCCTCCGACGACCCGCGATAGAGCACGAGCCTCTAGCCGAACCTCTGGACTTGGGTCTACCGAACCTCGCACTGAGCCTCCATCAAGTAACATGTATCCTGAGCCAGCTGCGACTCCCGAGCCTGGCCTCCTCACATGCCTCACACGTGAGGGTTGGGCAATTTGCAACGAAGACTCAAGAAGATTTGTTATTTACATTTTGGTCTCCATGCGCGTGTCTCACAGGCGTGCCTGGGTATTTTTTGGGATGCCCTCGCAACTTATGGAAATTACAATTATGCCCTCGTACGCATGGAGAAATTACATATGGGTCCATGCGATTTTGTAGAATTGCAAATAAGCCCCTCTAGGGACATATTTGTAATTATTTATCACTTTATTTCCTCCATTTTATCTACATTTATGCCCTTGCATTGTTTTCTTCATAACTTGTCTTTGCCCTGAATAGTTGATAGCTTGTACTTTTGTGCTCAATTCGACTCTAATTTCATATTTTAATCATTTGCTCAATTTAAGTGATATCTTTAGGGTGTATTTGAAATAGACAATTGCATACATCATCCTTGCATTTAACTTTGCACTATTTTCTTGCACATTCCTCCATTTGCATTGAAAAACAACTAAAATTGCGTGCATCATTTAACTACATTATAAATTGCATGAAGACCTCAGATTTGGAATTTATTCACACAAGCTCTTAATTAACCAAAATTCAATAGGTAAAATAAAGTATCTCATGTCCCTGTGTTCGGCCTTGGTAGACTTGCCAAGTAAAAATATTCCACAACATTCAAAGATTGTGGTTTTTGTTGAACCATTTTCACTGCCTATACTCAGATAAAATATGACAATTAAAGTGGTGAAAATGATGCTTATCAAATGGCATCGTTGCTAGGGACACTAATCAACTTTGTTTATTTATTGTATTTTGATTTATTTCTGTGTTGGATATTTTCAAGATTCACAGGTCTTACGTTCATGCATTATTTTTGCATCATTTCTGCTGATTAATTTCCTCTATATTTTTTTAGCATTGCTCTTTTGTGCCAGGTCCCATGAAGATCGAGGACGCTTGATCTCCATGGAGGTGTGGAGTTGGGAGCTTCCGCTGAAGAGGCTGTAAAAGAATTGATAGAGAAATTTTAGGAATATTTATCAATCTGCTTGCATTTGCATATTGTAAAAATATTGTTGCATGTGCATTATTTTAACAGTCCTTACTAGAGGGCTACATGTTGTAAAAAAAGAGTAGATCACTAGATGATCTACACCCCCCCCCCCCCCCCGCACACACACTTGCACATATACACTCACCCCCCATCTCCCTCCTCTCTGTATATTTCACACACACACACACACACAATCTCTCTCTCTCTCCCCCTCCCCTCTCATACCTTAAACTGAACACATTACACAAACCCCCCTCTCATCCTCTTCTGTAAAAACACACACCCCTCTGCCCGTGTATCGTAGTGTAAATACTTCTCCAAACACAGACCCCCCTAACTCAGGTCCTTTACTTATGCTATTTGTAGCCTAAGTATAGGGGGGACTCGCCTATTCATCCATCCCTCATGTTGTCTTCTTATACTTGGGTCTGTCTTTGATCTAAGTATAGGGGGACCCTCCTCCACAGTTCCGCTATATCAGCCGATATTTGACTGAGCCATGGCTTCATATCACTTGTTCTATAAGGACATGTCTTCATATCACCGTATACTACTGTATATTTTTTTTAGCCGTAGCTCATATTTTTAAACTTTTTGAAAATTCTTTTTCGGCTTGGTTGAACTAAGTTTTGTAAAAACTTTGTAAAAATGTTTTCTTAAAATTTGAGGGATTAATTTGTGTAAATAATCATTTTTCCAAAAAAATAAAAAATAAACTCCATAAAAATTTGAAAAATTAGAAACCTTTCTTTGAATTAGACTTTGACTACTAGACTTAAAAGATACATTCAACGAGGGAACTTCGGTCTCCCATAGCAGAGTGGGTGCTTTAGAGGACAATGTATATGGCTCTATCCTTAAGAAATACGGGTCCATCTAACGGCCCGTACTTACACCCATACTGGCTGAAAGTAGATACTTTTTTTCATATGAGTCTGGGCCAGTCATTGTTTCTCCAAAGAATTAAAAAAATGAAAAATTAAAATTCATAAAAATATGCAAAAGCCAAAAATCACGTAATATGAGTTTTATCACCCATACCATTTCAACTAAGGCTTGACACATTCACTCAAGGCTTGAGGATTTTGAGGACACTGGATTTCTGTGATCTTGAGAGTCTATATAATTAGTGACTTTTAGCATGATGAATATGAGTTTTATCACCCATACCATTTCAACTAAGACTTAGGACCTGACTTGAGTCCCCATCAACATCTCCATACATTTAAAATAGTTAGTGAAACTATAAATTATGCCACTATGTCGTTTGATGTGGTCATAATGATGGCTTTTCCTATTTCTTTAGTCGACGAGGCATTATACTAGTTGAAATATGTAGAAAAATCATCACCACATGGGAAAACTAAGGACTAAATTTCTAAATAAATACCACCTATTGGGATGCACGACTACACCTATGCTGCAGGAACTCACCTCCATTGTATAGATATTAGTAATAAAAATAAATAAAAAATATAAAAATTTACTAACTTAAATAAGTATCAAATCATCTCAAAGTTTAATTTCACATATGATGGACTAAAACACGCATATCTCCCTCGTACAATATCCGATTTTGGTCTACTTACTTTTAAAGTACTCCATTTTCAATACCTTCAAAACGATACTAATTTCATAAAATTCGGAGCTCATATGTGAAAGCTGGGTTTTGGGCATCTTTTGTGCATTTTATCTTTTTGCTATCTTTGACCTGAGTTTTTATGTACATAATTAACCCTTTTAATTTTATTTATTCTTGAATTATGTTCTTTGATGAAAGTTTTATTAAGCGTCATAAAAATCCAAATCTAGATCAAGACTGAAATAAAAAAAAATGACTGATTCCAAGTGTCTGTTGGGGGTCTGTACAAAAGTCTCGTATTTCATACTCTTATTTTATTTTCCTATTTTCTTATTTACTAAAAATCTAAAAAAATAGATTAGTATGTTATTAACTTTCTTTTATTTTATTGTATTTTTCTATAATTTTTATCCTCTTTAAAGACAATCAAAAAATACAAAACTCCAAAAAAATCGGTTTTCTATACACACGGGACCACCACAAATACCACTTTGTAGAAATGACCTCTTATGCTCATAGATCCTTCATGAAAGTTGTAGATCTCGTCAAGATAAATAACTTTAGTGAAGAATTTTTTTTAGTCCGAGATCTGCTTCTATTTCTTTTCTATTTTCTTCCCTCTTATAATTTTGAAAATTTTTTGGGTACCACGTGGCAACTCCTAGGCATGCCATGTGGCACCCCACTCACTTCTCTCTCATGCCACCCACCCATGGTCACGTGCCAAGCACGTGACCATCTTCCTCTAGCCGTTCCTCCTCCCCAGCCCAAAACGGCTGCCTCCCTACCACCCGCAATGACTGCTGACCCGTGTAAAGCCTCCGCCATGCACAACGACTCGCAGTCGTTATGCCGGTCCTCCTCCTCGTTGTTACATTCCTGACCTCCCTATAAAAACCACCCCTGTCAGCCTTCCATTCCATCCTACATCATTTCGAGTTCATCATAAGGGCTGGTGACAATGGCCCTCCATGCCATCTTCGAGCTGTCGGCATGATCCAAAGGGCTTACTCCCTATTGCAGAACACCATCATTGTTCTGCCGAGCTCGAACCTCCTCCGCCAAGGGTCCTTGATCAAAGACACCCAATATCTGCTCCACTCCTCCCCTTCAGGAGAATCGACACCTCCTCCGCCTCCTTCTCTCGATCATCCACCATCTCTCCTCTCCATTAAACCCCGTCGCCCAAATCCAACTCGACTCTTGTTAAGAGTTGAGCTGCGAATCCTCCATCTTCTCTGCTCGCATAGGATCTCCTCCTTGGTACATCCGCTTTCCATCGTTGGGCTTGAGCTCAAGTTTTCCTCACTCGCCTCATCGTTTTGTTTATCCACTAACACTACAGGTCTACTCTCAACGAGGTTAGCTACCGAAGCATTCGCACCTCGCTCTTTGTTGTCGCCCTCCGGCGCATGGCTATCCCACGGTTGATCACTTCGACCCACCTCAAGCTCCTCTCTCCGAACTCGACCATCCTCGACATCCCTTCACCATAGCACCGCCTCATCTTCACCGTTCACCACTGTCTGGATCAACGAGCTCCAGCGCTCAAGCTCGCATTGTCGCCATCTCAAGGCCAGGCCTCGGTCAGTGCCCCTCTAGCTGTCTCGCGGTAGTGACTCCATGCGATCCCACCGCCATTCACCTCCAGCCGACCTCAACCACTGCCCACCGTTGGATTGGGGGATCTAATAGTTGCAACACAGTTACGTTCTCTCACCTGAGCCTCGACCCCAGCCTTGAGGCTTGGGCCTTCCAGACCTTCTTCATGCACCACGCGTCACATCCCAAGCCTCGACCCAAGCCGTAAGGCTCGGGCACTCCGAAGCAATGCTACGTAGACATGTTGCCCCCGGGCCTGTTGATCATCCACCGAACCTCTAGGTCACACGTTATGCACATGCATATGCAAAAATGCAAGAGATCCCCTGAAATTACAAAGAATTACAAGCAGGTCCTTCCACCCCTAAGTCACACTCCGCGCAAGTGTCGTGGAGGGAAAATTGCATGAACCCCCTATACATTTCGATATTTGTAGATAAGTCCTCCAGCGACCATTTTGAGAAGAAAATATTTATTTTTATTACATTTTAGCCCTCAGAACTTCAATTTAGCATAACTTTCTCATTCGATCTTTGTTTCTAGCACATAATATGTCATTTTGATGATTTATGGACAGATCCGAGGTTGTTTCTTGATGATCATTATTTGGGAGCATTTTGATTTATGCAGGCTGAAAATTGACATATGTATTCTACTTTATTGAGAAAAGTTGATCTAACATGCAGGAACCCATTTGAGGAGATCTTATCTGATTAAATCTCTCTTGTTTATTTATCTTCTTAATTAACAAATTAATCTTGGTAGGGGTATACGTAAGGAAGAGAAATTATTCTATTTCCTTGATACTTATTTGAGGAATTGTTGAGTAGATCTGCTAACGACTGAATTATTTTGAAGGAATTCAATATGTTGTTAAAACTCGTGATTCCCCTGATATTTGATATGATTAAAGGCTATTATTTTTGAGGGGTGATTTAGAAGGAAATAAAAGGTCAGAGTGTCTTAAGAAACTCTTGCAGGATAAAACTTTGATACGTTGATTTTTTTTTGGCCAGCATATGGAATTAATTTGATACATCTACCTATATTTGATGACTTTTGATCTGTGATTAAATTTTGAGGATATGGATTAATATATTTTGGATTAAAAATCACATATCACAGATCTCGTGCTCCATCATATGCTCTAATTGTCCTCACATTGCATCATCATCTCATTTGCATTATCATATTTTCTCTCTATTTTCTGATATAGAAATTAATTAAGAAACTAATTAATTATTTAATTTAATTTAAAACCACACAACTAAAAATCATTGATCCCTGTGTTCGTCCTTAGTAGACTTGCCAAGAAAAAATTCTCCACACATTCAAAGATTTTAGTTTTTGACGAAGCGAATTTGCCTCATATACTACGACATTCCCTGATTATTAAAGAGGCAAATTTGATGTTTGATAAACCCAAAAATCAAATTATCATGTATTCCACACAAGGCGGGAACACAGTCGAAGTGTTGACCACTCAAAATCCATATCTAATCAACAATGAACCCACAATAATAAATCAAGCAATGAAGACTAATGTGGAGTCAAATTTATTTTTAACTCTACAAACAGATGTATAGGTGTAAGTATGTAGAGAGTTCGAACACAGGGAGTAAGGCATGATAGATCAACAATTGATGCACAAAAATGTGATGTGATTAAGTGTCTACAATAATGCAAGTTTTTGTGGGGTTTTAATTTTCTATATTTTTTATTTTATTTTTAATTTTTAATTTTTGTATTTTGGTTTTCTTTTTACTGATTTTGTATTTTCTTTTTATATTTTATATTTTTATATTTTCTTTTTAATAATAGAATATATATACAATATAAGGAAGAGAGGGATAGAGTATTTATAAAAATAAGTAAAAATAGACAAAAATCAGGGAATAAATTATTTTTAGTCTTTTTATATTTTTAAGATGTTTTTGTGATTTTTGGGGAATTTTCAGAATGCTTTTGGTATTTTGAAAAGTCAAAATAAAGGATAACAGTGAATATAAGACAAGCTAAATATAATTTTTTTTTGGAATTTTTCAAAACATTTTTATAATTTTTATGGATTTTCTAATGCAAACAGTAACTAAAATGCATGTTTTTTATTTTTAATAAATATTAAAATGCAATAAAAATGCAATGCAAAAATATGGTGTGATTCAGTAAGTTAACAGAAACCTATGCTATTTTTTTGAGAATTTTTGAAATTACAATGATGCGTGAAATAAATAGACAACGCATACAAAAATTACACAGCCTGGCAGGGGTATATATGTAAATAGACAAAGGTTTCAGGGAAATAATGCAATTCGTCCACAAAATATACTGTTGCAATCAAACTTTTATGGACTAAAAGTAAATCACAAAACCCGTAAGCCCTTCCACGCAAAATCACCAAGACCACGTGCCAGAGCACGTGCCCCAGTCAGGGGTATAAGTGTAATATGCAAAAAGTCAGAGGGCTGAAAAGCAAAATTTCCACAAAACTAATAACTGATATATAAAACTTCTGGACCAAGCACCAATAGCAAAAGCTGCAAGGACCTTGTCCGCAAAATACCCACGAGCACATGCTCGCGCACGTGCGCCTAGCTGGCAAGGGCTAAAATATTAATACGAAAAATTGCAGGGGGTTTTTAGCAAATATTACAAATACTAAAACACGACAGATGAATGATTTAGTGCTAATAAGATATTACAAAACTCGCGGGGAAAAATATGCAAAATACCCCACTTAGGCGAGATCCAACGGCGCCAAAGATTTCACTTGAGACACGTGGCGATGCCTGAGCACCCAATGCCGGTTCGCCTCAACGCCCAGGATTAGATGATCGTTAGATGATGGACGGCTGAGGGCGAGCAAATCGGATGGCAACTGGCGCATGCGAAGAACAACGCTTGATCGAACGGCTAGGACGCCTGGTAGATGAACTGGGAAGAACAGAGGGCCGGGCGATCTTCTCGGAGCTCGCACCTCCTCTCCCGAAGCTCTCTTGATGCACGAAGATGTTCCCAATGTTCCTGGAAGGGTCCCCGACCTCACGGCTGGGCTAAAATGGCTCGCTGAGCCCAGGTGCGCCTCAGCAAGGTCGGAGATGCGATGGGGGTCCAGGTACCACATTCTGCAAAATTGACCCTCCAAAGAGGGTCTGCTGCCTCCTACGTCCTGCAAAAAAAGTTAGGGGAGGGCGCGGGCAAAGTGCCTAGCCCTACCCAGCAGCGGAAGAAAGTGGAGAATGGCGAGGGAGAAGCTCGTCGGAGCAAGCTCAGGCGAGGGGAGTACGGTGGTGATCGGTGGATGAATGGACGAATGGCGAATGGGGATGCGATCCTAAGGCTACTGCGACAATAATAAAGCAAAAAAAAGGATAAAAATGTACCTCAAGGGTATACACCGAGGTTGATACCTCACGGCCACGAGGTGTCCGGAGATGGTGGAATCCGTCCTTACAGGCCTCACCGCACCTCAACGGGGTGCAGGGGTCAATCCCCTGTCACCGGAGACCCATTCGCGACATCCTGGAGGTCTGAAGCTCAAAGAGACGGTTCGAAAATGGAAGGGAGGACTGGGGGGTCATTTTGAACAATGGTGGACAGGGCTCGAAGATCAAGGGACAACGGGAGGAGTAGTGATGCTCTCCCCGAAAAAATCAATGGGCGAGTAGGAGGGCTTCTTGAGGAGAAAAAGTCACGAAGAAATCATCATGAAAAGAGGAACAAGTAGACCTCGAAAAAAACCGAGAAAATGGGTCAAAACCCATTTCTGACACAAGGCAGGGCGTTGGGCAGAGAGTTGACCCGAGGTCAACTCTCCAGCCCTCCTGGTCGGTCCATGTGGACCAACCAGGAAAAAGCCTGGACAAAATGTTTTGTAAATTCAAATTAAATTAGTAAATATTTTATTTAATTTTAGGTTATTTATTAAAAAATGTTTATTATTTTATATAGTATTTTATGGTGATTTTTAATTATTTTTATGAGGCGTATTTTTACAAGTTCCCTTTTATACCCCTTGTAGGTATATTACCTATATATTTTATAATTTTATTTTTATTTGGTATTTTTAATTTCTTTAATTATGTTTATTATTTTATGAAATTATAAAATACTTTTATACACTTAATTAAATTTTTATTTTATTTTTCGGATGTGTTTTGGATATTTAATAAAATATAAGTATGTAGTACTATAGGTATGAGTATAGGTATTATGCCTATGTAAAGTATATACATGTATTTTATTTTGTGTTTTATTTAGGTTTTTATTCTGATTTTGATACACAATTATATTATAAATAATATTTACAAAATTATAAAAATATAAAATTATAAAAAATAATGAATAATAAATAAATTGAATGTTTTAATATGTACAAGTATACAAGTAGGGTCCAAAACTCAACTTTCAAACCGTAACTCCGAAAAATATGGAACTACCTCCATTAAATAGATTATTTTATGCTATATACAATTAAAGGTGAGTTTGTGCATTTCGAGTTTTTATTTGCAAGATACGGGTCTGGGAAGTTGGAGTTTTGGAATCTTATTCAGATCATAACTTTTTATCTGTGTATTATTTTTCAGTGAAATCAATTTTGTATTTTTATTTATTTAATTATCTACAACTTTCATGTACAAAGTTTATTTATTTGAGTATAAAAAGTGGAACCAAAAATAGGTCCCAAAATGAATAAAGAATGACTTGAAAACAAAGGGAATTTTATTGTATTCTGTCCCTCATCTCCCCCTACTTTATTCCTTGTCGACCTATTCATCAAGATGCCAAGGTCTCGGGGTTTTGAGTCATAAAATATTTACGATATTTTTATTATTTTTATTTTCTTTTATTTATTCTACAATTTTGACTTTAATTACAGTATTTTATACACTATTTGGATGCACATGCCTGAATGCTAAGATGATGGATTTAATGTTATTTACACGCATTTGCTAGGGTTTTTGATGCCAAAATGATAGAATAAAGATGATGAAATGTGGCTACATAAATGTTCATCAGAGAACTCAAGTTTTCTCAGTGTAGCTCGATCATTTTCACTTCCTGGAGGTCGATGTACCTCAGCCAGTTCTTTCCTTTACTGGCTCTGTTAGAGTGAGCCAAGAAGCTCTGCATCATCTAGAGATCTGCTACCATAGTGGAAGAATCCACTAGATCTCGTTGTGGATGAAGGGATTTATGGTGTTGTCGCTCGAGCTCCAGATCTTCGTGTTGTCACTATGAAAGGGGGAAATATGGGCTCTTTCCTTCTCTTTTGAAGAATGGAGGATGATCAAAGAGTGATGCGAGGAGTGTGACTATATATGTTTTGTCAGAGGTGAAAAGGACGGGAGTGAAGGCTAAGGGTGATGGTTGACAGTGGAGGTTATATGCAAGGGGAGAATCAACTAGAATCAGAGGTGGGGTTTCAGTGTTCTCGTATGTAGCGGTTGGGGTTAGTTGAGTTGACTAGGGAGTCATTGGGCAAAGGGTTTTGATGGGCTAGAAAAGAAATGAGAGAGGGTGTTGGTGCATGGGCAAAGCCAGTGAGGGGAGGACGAATGAGATAAGGACACATGTCCTTGGTGGTTGAACAGACTAAAAAGGGGGGAAATCAAAATCTAATATAAAGAATGGTCAAAATAAAAAAAAGTGGTCTTCACAAAAAATGCTTATGTTGAGGCGATATACTACAAATAACAACAAACATTAATACATTTTTCTATTTTTAATAATTATAAAAGGGAAATAAAAATAAAGAAGGATAAAAATATATATAGTATATATATGATCACAATACACCATTTTCTTTTATCTTTGATATTTTTTGGCCTTTATTTATTTGTAGTTAGTTAAAACACAAATTAAATTAAATTAAAGAAAAAAATAAAAAGTTTAATTTTTGTACATAAAAGAATAGGTTAAATATCAAATTTTTTATACAATATACAATTCGGTCCAAAAACCTAAGTTTCACATAGGATCTGATTCTCTGATTTTGATATTGCTTTATAGATAACTGAGAGAACATTAAAACAAAGGTGAGTAGAGTGTCATATGAGATTGTATTGATGAGATATTGAGTTTACAACTTTGAGTCTCTTAAAGTAGCATTTCGATTTATTAGTCAGATATACAAGTTAGTGTTTTTATGGTATTTTTCCTTGATTAAAGTTAGTGGGAAGTACATAATGAAGTTGGTTTTAGCCAATTTGGAGTTATTGTGAATTAATTAAAAATCAACGAGATTTGGCTTATTTATAAGTTAATATTTACACAAACACATTCCATATTTTGTAGCTTTTCACACAAGAATGGTAATTAGTACAGTTTAGTGGGATCAAAATAAATGTTAATTAGGGTTTTATTAGGTTAATTAATCAAGTATAAGAACTATGATCATGTATTTAGAGTAGATAAATTGCAGATTATCACTATGTGGACAAGTGTAGAGAGAGAAGAGAGTAGAGAGAAAGAAAGCGATGAAGGCAATAAGGAAGAGGATGTGTAAGAGGATGAAGGCAATAAATGTTAACCATGAAGTTGAGCTAGGTTGACTTGAGTGTTGAGGTGGAAATGAGGGATATAATGTGTAAGTGACACATGTAAATGGTTGATCAAGTTGGACCATGCACTAATTAACAAAAAGAAATAAATTAAAAATACCAGATATACTTATATGCAAAAATGACCAAAATGAGACTTTAGATCTTACTGAAATCTACAATGTTCATGAATGACTCAAAAGCAAACAGACTCAAATATGCAAGATGTAATTTTTTGATGATAATTTATAAATATAAAATATTAAACTTCTATAGTTTTTATTTCTTTTGATTTTTTGTATAGAATGCATCCATAATAAAATTATCTAAAATGCTAAATAATGAATGCAACATGAATGTCATTTTTTTTGGATTTTATGGATAAGTAAATTTAGAAATAAACTAGAGAGATGGATTATTCACATGTGAACTAGTCAAAATTTACAAAGTTAGATTGGATTTTTACTTTGATTTTATAAATAAAAATAAGTAAATTAAAAATAATAATTGGAAAAAAGTTAAATATGTACATAAAATAATATACTAAAATCAATCGATTTTGTACAATACTTAGATAAATAAATTTCTAACTTGAACTTTGAAAGTGGGTTTGGTCAATTTGGAATTCATACCGAGTGGAAATTTAGTTACGATGTTGCACTTTACATACTTTTTTGGTTTAAGATTTATATGTGTTTATTCATAGTGGAAATTATTTTATACTTTTATATTTTCCTTTTTATTTTTTTGTCCATGTTAGAAGAATTAAGTCAATTAGAGTTAGTGTAAATTATAAAAAATGATGAATCGATACAATACTTACAAGTTATTTCTGAGAAAAAAACGTTTCTTTTTTATGCTTTCTTGGATTTCCCTATATCAACCTACTTTATTATTGGTCGAATGATCCCATACTATCTTGGACTATGGGACTAGGGTCAAGTCATTATATATATACACATCATTTAAATTTTGTTCCTTCCTTTATTATTTTATTTTGGTAAATTAGTGATAAAAGCACACTTTTGTTCTTGAGCACTCTTTTGTAAAGAAAATGATTTATTGCATAATGAGATGTGTTTAACTTTGGAATTTAGATGAAATGAAAGAATAAAGGAGATGAATGCTTTCTAGACTACTGAAACGAACTAAACCCCTGAGCATTTTGTGGTAGGGTGGATGGGTATGAAAATCTGCATCATGCGATCGTATAAATACAAGGATGGTCTCTCATGGTCCCTTGGTACTAGTTGTACAATACTCCATTAACATCCATAACTATCTCTTGTTGTGGATATTATGAAATGACTATATGAATCGGTTGGGTTTGATACATGACCAGATGACTCCCGTAGTTGTAGATCAACTACGGTTGATGGCTCTATGCAGCTATTAAACTGAACTAAGATGGCTCTTAATGTATATGGTAGACATGTTGCATTGTTTGATATGGAAGGATTAAGATTACCTTCTCTAAATCTCCCACGATTTCATCTTAAAAAGCGTGAAATTCTTTGTTTCATGAAGGCATGCGATCTATGTCTTTAATTCATCCTTTTGCATCCTCATCTCATTGATCTTGTTTAATTTATCTAGTTTCTCGTATTATTTCTCTAATGCTTCCACTTTGGTCGATTTGTCACAAATAATTTCCATAACTGTAGAATCTAGCTATTGCTAGATTTGTGGAAATCTGTACTACCGTGTGTTTTCCCCCATGTGTCCTATGGTTCACGTATGCACTAGACTGAGAGAGAGTTGCATCCTCAAAGATACCCGAAACTATGCCTTCATACTTAGAAAAATAAAAATCACCAAATGCATCATTCATCAATCCTTGGAGCTCAAGTATAAGCCCACAAAAGAATTTCTTGACTAAATTGGGCTTTGAAATCTTGTGATGCGGATAACGCTTGAAGAGGTCGTAAAAGTCATCCCATGCTTCATGAAACTGCTCATAGGGATTCATCGTAAAATTGGAGTTAGGATGAATTAATTAAAAATAGGAAGGTTAGCAACTTTTTTAGGCTAATTTACACTTGGATTTTTTATGCAATTATGCATGATGAAATGCGAATATTACTAACACATGCATGGATGCTAATGACGTTATATTAATGATTAAATGCAAATGAATTATGGGGAACAAATCCTAATTAACAAATTTTAGCATGATGATACAAGATTAATCATACCTGTGTACTCAAACCATGCTCGTCCCCGAGTGTCAATGAATGAATGACTTAGCTAGATAAATCCCTAACTGTGCGTGTGATTTTTCAAGGCTCTATTCATAGAAGACCCTTAATTTGAGTGATCTTAAATTTCTGGGCTCAACTATGCTTTAATCAAAAGGAACCCAAATTCTCTATTTATCAGACTCTCTGTTTGCATGTATAATATAAGGATATGATTTTTTAGTGTACTGCATTCATGAGAGTTGAGTCGAGACATCGCCAAAAGTTCCGGTCCAAGAGACTCTTCTCTAGACCTAACCTCAACACTAGGGAATAAGTCGGTTCTTGCATTTAATCAACCTTCTCATTAGTTCGTCATATTTGAAAGTGTATATGGGCGACCAGATGATGGAGGACATAGGATTGTGTACAATTATCTCTCCCTCACATTGGAACAAGGGGCATGTCGAGTGCTTTATTACTCAACACTTGTATTTTTATTTTGTTGATCAATGTGTCCATTAAGATAATTTGGAGTCGTTTGCACTTGTTTTTCTAGGAGTACACCGGGGTGTGTCTCTTTTGAGTATCTAAGATACCTTCGACACCCAGACTTGTATAACTATATGATGCAGAGCCCTTTTATGGTGCTATCCCGACTCCTTGGTCCTAGAAGCGTTTGGTACAAATGCACATTTTGAAAAATAGTTGGGAGAGATTGCCTTTGGTGTAAGATCTTTGTAAATTGACTTTGAGGAATAGATCTTTTCTTGAAATATTTCATTCTTTTCTTTTTGGCTGGCTCCATTGCTTTTACCATAGGTTGGCTCATACTGATCAATAATTATTTAGTTTCATCACACACTGGCACATAGGTAAATATCAAAGAGATAATATATGTACTTGTTCACATACTAGCTAGGGTTTTGCTGACACGCAGGTTTCTTGAAGCCTCCATTAACTTTATCCCATCCTCGAGCATCATTAAATCTGGTCTAAACTCAAATCTCTAGTCCTAGTTCCTCAATTGATATCTCAACTCATCTCAATCATGCAGTTGTGAATATGTTGTGCTGATATTCTTTTAAAAGGTAGAGATGAAGAGTGCAATATAGCGCTCAAATATTTCAAACTATGGAAGTGTGGATTATTAAGTTAAAAAACCCTACTAATTAATGCTAGTTAATTCAGTCTCTCACGATCTCAGAAATCAAGTGTCTTTAAATCCTCAAGCCTTGAGTGATAGTGAATGTGTCAGGAATATACCAACCAAGGAATGTATGGATGCATGAAATGCAAGACCATGAGTGATTTTCTTTAAAAGATTTATGTTTTTTTGTTTTTTTGAAAACCGGATATTATTTACAAAAAGAATTTAGTATAATATACATAATATACACTACTTGTACCCATCCCTGATGTTAGATGAAAACCATTAAAGTACGAACTATGGATAAAGTAAGTAGAAAATATACAAACACCCCCTATACTTAGCTTGTGCTATGTCCTCATGGCACAAGGGGAAATGCAGACATAGCTCGTACTAAGTATAGATGAGTGAAAAGAAGAAGAATAGAAGTGATGTATAAACAATGGTACCGGTCCCCCTATACTTAGGCTCAAGTTAGCCTAAGTATGACCGGATAATCATAGGTGGGGGCTCGAGTAGATGAGTAGGTTGATGGATACACAAAAACGTTATGGTAATTGAAGCGATGGTTTATCTGGGCAGTTTGAATTTTTCATCAAGTACATCGCCCTAAGTGAAGGAGATCTGTTCTACTTGCACTAACTATTCACTAGATTCGATAAAGTATTAAGCAACTGGCCATTGACTATAGAAATATGCATGTTGTATGCGGTCTTTGAGATCTCAACACTTCCGTTATTGTACATCTCTCTTACAATGAAGGGTCCCATCCCTTGAAAAATTTTCAATCTTGCATTAAATAACCATACTTTCCACCCTGGGACAAAGGTCTTTGTTGGAATGTTCTTGTCGTGCCATTTCTTCACTTTGTCCTTGTAAATGTTGTTGTTTTCATAGGCATGATTTCAGGATTCATATAGTTCATTCAAATCAATCTCTTTGTTCTTCTTTCCTTGGTGACGGTTTCGATTTATCTTTTTGATTGCCCATTCTGATTTATGCACGATTCTGCAGGAAAATGACATTGCTTCCCGTATACTATTTGAAACGGGGACGTGCCCAATGGGGCCTTGTAAGCCGTCCGGTAAGCCCATAGAACTTGGTCTAGGAGTTGGGACCAGTTCTTCCTATCAGGGAAGACTAGCTTCTGTAAAATTCATTTGACCTCCTTATTTGACACCTCGGCCAAGCCATTGGATTGTGGATGGTAAGGACTCGCGACACGATGCTCGATGCTGTATTCCTTAGTCAACTTCTTCACCTCACAGTTGACAAAGTGTCTACCCTCATCAGATATTAATACTTTAGGGATTCCAAACCTCGAAATAATATGATCTTTCAAAATTTTGCATACAGTCTTGTTGTCTGCCACTCGAGTAGGGATAGTGTCCACCCACCTAGATAAATAATCTACTGCGAGAAGAATACATTCAAATCTTTGACTATTAGGGAATGGGCTCATAAAGTCTATGCCCCATGCATCGAATACATCACAAATGATTACCGATTAGACATGCATGGCATCTTTGGGACCAATGGTCCCTCCCATTCTTTGACAGACCAGGCACAACCTAACAAAGTTGTAGGCATCCTTAAACAAGGTCGGCCAATAAAATCCACATTGTAGTATCTTCTCAAGGTCCTCTTCCCGGAGTGATGTCATCCTGCCTTCAAGGTATGACAGAGATTGAGGACACTGTGGTATTCCTCTTGAGGAATACATCTCCTCCATATACAATCCGATACTTCAAAGAAAAAGAACAGATCCTCCTAATGGTAATGTCTGGCTTCCGACTTGAGTTAGTCGATTCTGTTCTTGGGCCAACCTTGAGGAACTCTTGGAGACAAGATAGTTCATCATATCAGTATACAATGGGAGAGAGTCAATAGAAAAAATTGATTCATCTGGGAAGGTTTCACGTATGGATTTAGACTCAGGGATTTTGTTATGTTCAATCCATGATAAATGATCAGCCATGACATTCTTAACTCTAGGTTTATCTTTACTCTCCAAATCAAATTCCTGAAGCAAGAGTATCCATCCGAGGAGTCGTGCTTTTACATCTTGTTTCGCCATTAAGTATCAAATGATAGAATGATCTATGTAAACTGTCACCGTAGATCCTTGAAGTATAGATCGGAATTTTTCCAAAGCAAAGACTACTGCAAGCATTTCCTTTTTGGTCACAATGTAATTTTTCTGAGCGGGATCTAAAATGCTTCTTGCGTAATGAATAACATACGGGATTCCATCTTTTCTTTGTCCTAACACTTCCCCGACTACGAAGTCTGAAGCATCTGTCATGATCTCGAAGGGAAGAGACTAGTCGGGGGATTGTAGGATGGAAGTCTCAATGATCCTCTTTTTGAGAAGCTCGAAGGCTTTAAGACACTTATGATATACAATGAACTCGGTGTCTTTCCATAAGAGGCCAGTCAATGGTCGGGCAATTTTTGAAAATCCTTAATAAATCTCCTATAAAATCCGACATGCCCAAGAAAAGACCGCACTTGTTTCACATTGGATGGTGGCTCGAATTTCTTGATCACATCCACCTTGGCACGTCAACCTCCATTTCCTTCTTGGAGATGACATGCCCCAATACAATGCCCTCTTTGACCATGAAATGGATTTTCTCCCAAGAGAGCACCGGATTCACTTCCCTACATTTTTGGAGGACTCGATCTAGGTGCGCTAGACAATCATCGAATGAATCACCATGGACCGAGAAGTCATCCATGAAGACCTCCAGGAAATCTCCAACCATTTCAAAAAAAACCGTAATCATGCAACATTGAAAAGTGCTGGGGGCATTACAAAGCCCAAAAGGCATGCACTTGAATGCATATGTGCTGAAAAGACATGTAAAAGTAGTCTTTTCTTAGTCCTCGGGGGTGATGGCTACCTGATTGTAGCTCGAGTACCAGTCTAAGAAATACAAGTATTCTCTCCTTGTCAATCTCTCCAAAATTTGATCAATAAAAGGCTGCGGAAAATAATCATTCTACGTTGCGGCATTCGAGCGCTTGTAATCCACACATACACGCCATGACGTGGGTACCCATGTCGTGATCTCCTCTCCCTCCTTGTTGGTGATAATATGAAATCCCGACTTTTTCGGGACGACATGCAAAGGCGACACCCTTGGAGTTTGAGATGGGATATATAAAACCAACCTTACACTCAATCCTAACCACTTCTCGTAAATTTGGATCCAACTACGTTGGCGTTCGCAGGAAGGTTTAGCCTTATCCTCAAGGTAAATATGGTGTGAGTAGAGGGCTGGGTTAATCCCTGGAAGATTTGGCAATCTCCAGCCTATATCCTTGCGATTTTTCTCTAAAACTTTAAGCAGAAGATCTCCTGCTCTTTGGTCAGATGTGAGATGATGATGATCAGAATTTGACCCTTATTTCCTACAAGGAAGGCATACTTAAGAGTAGGCGGTAGTGGTTTGAGATTGGGTAAGTTTGTATTGTTCACAGAATCTAGCTCTTTCATTGTTGTTTTTTACTATGATGTGGATGTTTGATGTGTATCAATAACAACCACTATCTTAGTTGTTTTGGGGATCGGGTTGCTAAAGATGGAATTTGGTGTGGCAAGCACCACATATGATCTATGTACCTCACTATGGGATTGTCCATAAGGAGAATGGACTGACATGTCAAGAGGGACCTTTGAGTTTCTGGGAGTATAGGTAGATGCATGGATGAGCTGGTAGACTAAATAATCAACAATGTCCTCTCCAGATGAGGGTGACTCTATCATCGCGGTTGGGTTCTGTCTCCAGGGCCCAACTATTGATTTTGTATTTTCTGCCTCAGGTTCTGAGTTTTCAGAGTCGGTGCTAGACTCAGTGTCAGGTTATTGAAACCTAGTTTGCTCCATTTTAAGTTCAACTTTTCCAAACTGGATTCTCCCCATGTGTAAATTAATACAGCTCCCGCGGTCCTAAAGAAGGACTGCCCTAGTATCATTTGAGTCTTTCCAATTTCTAAGGACATCCATGTCAAGTACTGTGAAATCTACTGGGTAATTTTGTCCCTCTATGTTGATGATAACATTTGTAATCTCCCCCTTGGATATCTTAGTTGATGTATCCGCGAATTGACGTACAATTGTAGACTTCTTAAGAGTACCTAGATTTAGATGCTCAAATAGAGTTGTGGGCATGAGATTAATGGAGGAGCCATTATCCAACAAAATTAGGGAAAACTTGATTTCATTGATCTGTCTAGTGACAAAGTGAGCATCCATGTCTCTTTTCATCCTTTGTAGATCATTTTTTAGCAGGTGAGATGCAGCGATAGAGAGTATGTGCTTCTTTGTTCGGTTAGGGTTTTTTTGCTGGCGCTTATCGGCGTGCATCTCACCTTAAGGTATTTTCGAAAAGCCGGGTCTCTTTCCATCATCTCATCTAGGAACAGAGTGACCTTGATGTTTTCTCTACAGATATGTGCCATCTATTCATCATTTTTTTTGTTTTTTTATGTTTTACTTCTTTCCTGTCATAAGAGCACGGGGGAAAGGAATATACTCATTGTGATCAGAAACATCACTTTTATTGAATGAGGAATGAAACATATTTACAAGACTTGGACTAACTGATCTAAAAGCAGGGAAATTGGTGGACAACTGTTGAAGATGTCTTGGTGATGCTTCATTGTCAGGTTCAGATGCTGATTTTCCGGGGGTCCTCAGCAGTGAAGTGTTTGACGGGTGTTGTGGGTGGGACTTGTTCTTTTTCCTCGTATCTCTCCTCCTCAATTTCCCTAGGATTGTGCGACTTAATAGACACTGGGGCTATGTTAATGTGATCTTTTGTTCGATCAAGCATGGTTACGGTCCTTCCGCTCCTAAGAGAAATATGACAAGTGTCATCATGCGAAAAGATCTCATATTCAGGTAAGGAATATTCAGAGATTAATACCTGATTATATTCGAGGCTATTTGGGTTACCCTGGACTTGAGTTGGAATCACGATTTGTGGTGCAGTCACCTCGTCTCTCCATCGATAGAGTCGATTGATGTCTACTCTCATGACATGAAGTTCGTCCAACACTCGCTGGAGTTCAGGAGAGATTGAAGAAGAGGAGGACCCCTGCCTCTACTTGGCCTAAGACTATTGATATTGTCTGAATTGGCCATGCTGGCCCTGGCGTTGATACTGTTGCTGCTATGGTTGTGGGTTCTAATAACTTGTACAATATTACTGATGTCGTTCTTGATGTTGTTGCCGAGGCTGGAAGATGGGTTGATCTTGTGGTGGACGGGGGTTCAGAGAAGAGTTTGGATCTGATCGATTAGCAGGTTATTAGGTATACCAGACTCCGTTTATCTCCATGACTTGTGGAGGTTCCTCGTAATTAGTTTGAGCAGAGGTTTCTTCAGTTTGATGGGAAAAGACTTGGTCTCCACCCCAATGGCTCTGTTGCCCTAACCCTTATCCTTGAATGCAGTGAATTTGGTATGTGGGGGCAGGGGGTGAAGTCAGGGTAGGTATCTGCATCTTAGATATCCTGTCAGCCAATTCCTCCATTTTCTTAGGCAATTTAGTCAATTTCTCTGTATCATATGATTTATGGAGTTTGTTTACCTTCTTATAAATCTGTTCGACCATAGTTAGCCAATCAGCTATTATTCTCAAGGCAGTGCGTTGATCGATCGTTAGATTATTCACCATCTTTTTAGAGCTGGCTATGTAGTCCTGGTCGGTGGTTTGTGCATGGTTGTATTCAGCAAGTCTCTCAGACACCTTGTAGATAGTGTCCTCGTAGCGTCCTATGTAGGTTCCTCTGCAGGATGCATCTACTAACCCTTGGGTCTCAAGGTTTAGTCCACTAACAAGACTTTGGACCGGCATCATTTTGCTTATTATGTGTTTTGGGCATTTCTGGATTAGGTCTGTGAATCTTTCCTAGGTTTCATGGAATGACTCGCTCAAGTGTTGGGTAAAGCTTGTGAGCTTGATCTCATCTGATAAATTCTACTCACCGAGTAGAATTTCTTTAAGAAAATTATCTTGAAGGTAACCCATGTGGTGACCACTTCCTCTAAGTACTTTAGCCAATAAGCTGCCTTATCAGTCATGGCGAAGGGGACAACTCTCATCCTTATATAGTCTTGACTAACCCTAGGGTGGCAGAGGTTAGCGCAGACTAGCTCGAAGTGACAGAGGAAGATATATGGTTCTTCATGATTATTTCCTCTGAACTTAGGCAATAATGCGAGGAAGTGCGGTTTGTGTTCGAACGCATCCTCGAGTAGTATCGGCCTTAACCAGTTATAATCTTCATCTAATTCAAGGAGGTACATGTCTTCCATAGCAGCCTCACTGTGTTGCATTTCTGCCATCTGTGCTCCAAGGAGTTCATTGTGTTGTTCAACAAAAGTGATCGAATAGGGTCATTGTCATTCTCGTCATCATCGAGGTTTTTCTTTGGAGGCATCATGACTTCTTCCTCTTCACCTTCATAAGTAAAGAGTTCAGAATTTGGCGTTGAAGGATGTGAAGAATAGCCAAGGATAAATGTTTCCTTAACAGAGGAGTGAAAAGAAGGGTTAGTCTGGGATTGACTGAACCCTGAAGGTGGTTGATTGAATTTTGGAAAGAGGATAACCCCAATACCAAGAGGGGTCGAGAAGAGAGTCATATCGAGATAGATTACACAAATCAAACTCTCCAGTTCACCCACTCAACACTGGTGAAGGCACGTAAAGGTTTACCCGCTTATCTTTTCAATTTTAATTTAATGACAAAACAATCTTGAAAATTAAGCGGAGTTGTTAGATGCTGAAATATTTCACAAAGACTGTCCCGAGTTCATACAAGTAGTTGCACCTACTTTCAACCAGTATAGGTGT
Source organism: Ottelia alismoides (assembly GCA_037367405.1). Lineage (NCBI taxonomy): Eukaryota > Viridiplantae > Streptophyta > Magnoliopsida > Alismatales > Hydrocharitaceae > Ottelia > Ottelia alismoides. Next base: position 39,476 of record JAZKJV010007254.1, on the reverse strand, counting down.
AAGTATGGACTGTTTAGATGGCTACCCTTGTTACTTGAGGACAGAACCTTTTGTAGTGTCATCTAAACCACCCACTCTGCTAAGGGAAGTCAGATCATAGAGCGGTTACCCGAAAACCTCACTGAGAAGTAACTAATTATTTCTAAAAACAATAGTTTGAGTGAAAATTTTTGGTTTTTGGCTCTGCCCTAAGTGTGCGATCTGGTCCTTACAAACATTGAGTGGGTTTCTCTCCACCAGACACAATGGTTAGTTTTATGTCAATTTTATTTACAATAACCTTGATTAATAGTCCTAATTTCATATTAAGGTTATCAATTAAGTTTAGATGAGCACAGAAATTCACGCCTAACGAGCAATCCCAATTCCTTTAATTCTTAAGTTGCAAAACTGAGGAGGGATAATTGAAAACGCCATTGCAAGCATAACTTAATGATGCATGTTTAAGAAGAAGACTTGCAATGATTCCTCGCATTCTTCATGTAGGATGCAATACAAGGATTTTAAATTTATACTAAATGATATGCACAGATGAAATTGCCCTAAACAGATAGTTCTATTAGTAGGAGAGAATCGATTTAAAAATTTGGCTAAGTTGAACGATCTACTAGTGAGTGTATTTAGTGAAAGCGTGCCCTAAGAATTACGAGCATAAGCAAAAATAACTAAGCAAGCATATTGATGAATCGACGTTTCATCATCTTTATTTTATCATTTTGGCCTTAAAAACCCTAGTAAATGCGTGTAAATAGGCTTAAATCATGCACTTTATCATCCATGCATTTGTGTACAAAATGTGTATAAAATATAGTTTTTAAAACCAAAATTATAGAATAAAGAAAAGAAAAGAAAATAAAAAGAATAAAATATTGTAAATATTTTATGACCTGAAACCCCGAGACCTAGGCATTTCGATGACTGGGTTGACAAGGAAAAAAGTAGGGGGAGATAAGGGCCAAAACACAATAAAAATACTTTTTATTCAATTCATTCTTTATTCATTTCAGGACCTATTTTTGGTTCCACTTTTTATATTTCAAATAAAGAAACTTTGTACATGAAAGTTGTAGATAATTACATATAGCAAAATACAAAATTGATTTCACCCAAAAATAATGTACAAATAAAAAGATATGGTCTGAATAAAATTCCAAAACCCCAAATTCCCAGACCTGTATCTCTCAAATAAAAACTTGAAATTTACCAAACTCACTTTAATTGTATATAATTTTTCATAAGCTATTTAATAAAGGTGGTTTCGTATTTTTCGGAGCTACGGTTTGAAAGTTGAGTTTTGGTCCCTACTTGTATACTTGTACATATTAAAATATTACTTTTGTTATTTATTCTTTATTTTCATAATTTTATATTTTTATAATTTTGTAAATATTACTTATAATATATTTGTACATTAAAATCAGAATAAAAACCTAAATAAAATACAAAATAAAATACTTATATTACGATACCTAGGTATAATACCTATATAATTCATTCTTCTATTTTATTAAGTGTCTAAAACACTTCAGAAAAATAAAATAAAAATACTTTTAAGTGTATAAAAATATTTTATAAATTTATAAAAAAAATAAACAAAAATAATTAAATTAATATACAAAATAAAAATAAAATGTTTAATATATAGAAGAATATACCTATATAAAAGGTAACTTGTAAATTAATACCTCTAAAAATAATTAAAAATCACTATAAAATAATTTATAAAATAATGAATATTTTTTATTTAATAACCTAAAAATAATAAAATCGTTTATTATTTTAAAATGATTTTACAAAACATTTTCCAGGATTTATCCTCGTTGGTCCACGTGGACCAACCAGGAGGGCTGGAGAGTTGACTGCGGTCAACTCTCGGACCCTAGCCTGTTCCTTTTTCAGAACTGGTTTTTTTGGCGTTTTCTCCGAATTTTGGAGAAAACTCCTTGGACCATCTCGTGTTCCACCCTTCATGACTTTTTCTCCCCTATGGTTGGTGATACACTCCCTTAGCATGTCTTGGGGATTGGATCGCCGCAGCGCCTCCTGCGTCTCGATCTTTGAGCCTCCTTTACCATTTTTTTCAAAACCCCCCAAAACCTCCATTCTCCCTTGAACCCTCTTTTGACCTTGGTTTTGCTTCTTCTCGCCGAGTTCTGGACTGGAGGCGTGACAGGCATCCACCAGCTAGAAGGAGGAGCTCAACCAAGGGCGGGGAGCGGCTCCACAACCCCATCTCCGGCCGCGGCCGTTGAGGTCCCTATCTCTTGGTTTTCCAACCAATCGAGGTTGTTTTTACCTGTTTTTCTTGCTCTTTCGTGCTGCTGTGTTCCCACTCTTTTCGCAGGACCTGAAGGAAGCATTCAAGCCTCAGATTTCGTCGAGGGAAGGCCCCTAGGTCAGCTATAGCATCGTGAGCTCCAGGGGCTAGAACACCCGCCCCCGGACATCTTGGAACCACCTGGGCGTCGGGTAGGAGTAGCAGGAGTCGAACGCGCCCTTCAGCCGTGGGGATGGTGGTCAGAGGCGAGCCCAACACTTGATCGAAACTCAGCGCCGCCGAGTTCTTTTGTGGTTCTTCCAGCTGCATCCTACGCCGTTGGATCAGGAACACTCTCCGGTGCTACAGCTGTCGTCGGATGATGAAGCGCCACCACCGTTGATCGACTTCATACGATCTAATCAAGGCCGTCAGCAGCCAAGGGGTACGGGCCGTAGGATCGCCGACACGTGGCGTTAAGTGAAATATCAACTGCCGCCGGATCTGCCAACCATGGGTATTTTGCAGTTTTAGCCCAAGGCATTTTTGTATTTGATAGTTAATATTTAAACATTCATCTTCCATGTTATACTTTTGTCTAATTTGCATTGTACCCCCCAGAACTGTGTGTTATTCCATTTTGCCCCTGCCAGGTCACGTGCCTTGTGCGCGTGACTTGGCAATTTTCCAGGAAAGCGCCTCGGGCATCTGGTATTTGTACTAAGTCCCAGCACGTTTTATTTTAGTTCTACTTTTGCAAAGAAATTGCATATTGGCCCTTTAACTTTATGTTATTCACAAATAGGCCCCTGCCTGTCATGTTTTCACGCACGTGTGCCTTAGCCTTTTTGCAAGATCACGCCTGGGTTGTTGGTTATAAATTTCTAGTCAAAAAAGTTTTTAATGATTTATATATTTTGTGGATGATTTATGCGCAGCCCCCTCGAACTTCTCCATATTTACAAAGATACCCCTTGCTTGTGTGTATTTTTTTGCTGTGGTTTCCATTTATTTTATGCATCTCTAAGTTTCTAAAAAATCCATAAAAATCATATAGGTTCCCGTTGCATTGTAGATTCACGATATATTTTTGTTTTGCATTTTTAGTGCATTTTAATATTTATAAAAATACAAAAATATGCATTTTTCAGCACTGTTTGCATTAGAAAACACATAAAAATTACAAAACCATTGTGAAAAATTCCAAAAAATATATATTTTGTGTGTTTATGTGTGTTTTAACCTCATACCAAAAATCACTAAAAATTACAAAAGAAAACTCTTAAAAATTATAAATCTCCAAAAATCTTCCTAAAAATTTTAAAAAGTCTACAAAAATCCTAAAAATACAATTTCAGCTTCTGTATTTTCTTATTTTATTGTCTTCAGTTTAAAATTAATTCGAGGAATTTTGGACACTGATTGTTATTTTTCATCCTCATTTTAATTTCGGCCAGCCACTTTATTTCCTGTTTGCTAGTATTTTTGACTCTAAAAATATTAAAAATATCAGAAAACTCCAGAAAACTCACAAAAACATTAGAAAAATACAAAAGACCAAAAATAATTTATTTCTTGATTTTTCCTTATTTTTACCTATTTTTATAAATACTCTATTCCTCTCTCTCTTATATTGTATATATATTCTATTATTGAAAAAAAATATAAAATATAAAAAGAAAATACAAAATCAGTAAATTAAAAATCAAAATATAAAAATATAAAATAAAAAATTAAAATAAAAAATATAAAATTAAAAACCCACAAAAATAATATAAATAGACAAGTCTTCACATCCATATTTGCGCATTTTTGCCTCGTTCTACCTGTCTGCTCCCTGTGTTCGACCTGTACACATACTTGCACCTATACGCATCTTTGTTGTAGAGTTATAATAAATTTTAACTCCACATATTGCTTTACATTGTTTCATCATTATTGTAGGTTAATTGTTGATTGATTGAGGTTTCGTGAGCGGTCGCCTCAGCGATATTGTGGTCCCGCCTCGTGTGGACTACCTTAGACCCTCGCCAAATCTCGATTATCAAATGACGCCGTTGCCGGGGAGCAACAACGCGTAGTTCGGCTTTTTGCTTGTGCTTGTGATTATTTACCTATTTTTTTGCCTCATTTATTTGCTCATTTATTTGATATCATTGTTTGACTTGCCTAATCACTCTTCCTTGTTGGACTTTATGCGAGGAACCACGAATCAAGGGAGGCGCTCCACCCTAGGCGCCTGGGCACCCACGTGAAGGCGGCAGGAGAATTCTGATCTAGCATCAAAGGAGGCTTGCAGGTTTTGAGCAGTCAAGCACATTTTTTAGCATTTTTGTGCATTTATTTTTTTGTGTAATTTTTGTGAGTGAGAGACATTAATTTGTAATAATACAAGACTCTCTAGGACTCTTGGACATTCGGGCCTATGTTCCAAGTGATTGTTCACTTGGGGGCTCACCGCGGTTTTTACGGTTTTCATCGCATTTTTTTTCATTTGTTTTCCGATTTTGTTTCCTTATTTTTTTGTGATTGAGACCTTAGTTGTAGGAGTTGATTAACGATAGATTAGGTCCAAACACACTAATCACCATTTTATGTACCTATAGTCTCATTTGGACTTAGTCAAATTTAAACTGCTTCTCACTTAGTCTCAGAACCACCGCACCGCGAGAGTTCTCCATACAGCGCGTGTAGGACCCACCTTGGTGGGCACCGAGGAAACTCCAAGACCGGACACTTCGGTTCCATTCTAGCATTAGCATCGGGTCTTCACGTTAATAGCAATTTCTGAACTTAGGGCGATTTCATCGGCTTGCATTTGCATATAGATAGGTTTCAATTCAGCTGAGAATCCTTGCATGTAGAGTGCTGGAGAGAAGGTGAGCATTTACGCTTTAGCATTCATCATCGTTTTACCGCTTGCATTGTTTTTCCGCTCCTCTACCTCTGATTTTGATCACCTAGGTACTTAAAGGAATCGACTCCTCGACAGGCTCGTACATTTCTTATTAAAAATCCAAAAAAAGTGATAACCAATAGAAATTGGGACTGCTAATATTACTTGACCATAAAATCAACTAAAAATAAAAAAATTCTCTTGGGGCGAGCAATCCCCTCATTGTCTTCGCTTTTACTTGCTCGCGTACACACTAAGGATAGTGCCCAAATCCCATTCAACCCCTAAGTGTTTGTGCAATTTTGGACTTCTCACCTAATTCTAAAATAGACAAGATAAAAAGACCGACTTTTCGATCTCTACCGAGTTGAGTAGGTGAATTGAGGGTTTATTTTGTACGAGTTCGCTTGTGATTGCTTGTGTGCATTCTAGATCGTCTCTGCGTATTTGCGCCTTTTTTTCTCACTCTCTTGACTTGACCTTCGTGCTCTCCCGATCATTTCCCTCTTGCTTCGAGATGGCCGACTGGAGCGTATTTTATCCGGACTTTGCGGATCCTTCGTTCACTCCAGCCGATCCACCTCCTTTTTTCCAGGAGGACTTTGCTTCTGATTTTTGTACATATCCGACCAACCCATTGTTTCAGGATTCAGACTTTGACCTTCACCAATCATTTCCACCACCATCACCCTCACATTTCGACAACCCGCTCTTCCTTGAGTATCCTGATCCGGAATGCGATTTTTGTCCACACCCACTGCCCACATTCGACACACCCGATCCTGAGATTTTGGAGTCACCTTTCATGATATCCACACTTGAGACCTTGAATCAGATGATGGAGCATATGAACTCGAGGATGAGCGATATAGTCAGCATAAATAAGATCCAGAATGTAGCTCCATTCTTTGAGGATTTGGATTCACTTGAGGATTATCATAAGAGCTTGCAATCACCCAAAATACAAAAAAATGAGAAAATTTTAAAAATCCAAAAAGAGTTCGGGAGACCCTTGCTTGAGTCGAACTGTGAGGAGAGTGCCCACTTGCCAGATTCTTTGACCACACAGCCTTTCACACATTGTCCCACCTTCGACCCCAAGGATGCCGCTGTACAGACTGCTCTTGGCATGCCTCGTGTAGGTGCTGATTCCGATTTCCTCCCTTGTATGGAGGAGGTCCAAAAATTTTAAAAAATGTTGACTGAACCCGAAGTGGTGGCCACCATTCATGAGATTATCCGTGCCCCACTTCAACAGGCCATGACTGATTTATCTGCTCCTCTTCCCAAGAAGAGAAAGCGGAGGAGCAGATCTGAGCGTCATATTTTGACCATGGCCACTGCCCACACCATCACACACCGTCCCATTCCTAGGAAAAAGAACACTGCCACACCTTTCAATAGTTGCACCATCTCTGACCATACATGTGATCACACTCTACTCGATGGCGGTGCTTCGATTAGCATATTACCCTTATCACTGGTACACTCTCTTCACTTAGGGCCTCTCAAGAAAACCAGGATGATCGTACAATTTGCTGATGAATCTATCAAGAGGCCGAAGGGTATCCTTGAAAATGCCGTCATTTCGATTCAGGGCACGATCTACCATGCTGACTTTGTCGTATTGCCCATGGATACCTCCACAGGGGAGCACTCTCCAATCATCCTGGGACGACCATTCCTCGCCTCTGCGAGGGTCGTTATTGATTATGGATCAGGAGAGATTCGCTTCCGTCCTGCTGACGAGAGCGAAGTGTTGATCACCACACCCACTGCCGACCAGAGACCTCCACCTGATGCGACTTTACCTATCTTGGCTGATCCTGAGGACCATGACCTTGATGAGACTATCAGAGAATTTTGTTGCTTACTGGATCCCACTGAGACCCAAGAATTCCTCTCCAGGAGGAAGACTTGGAAAGCATGGACCTCAGAGTTCCTTCTTCTGGGACTTGGCGTTGTGTTTATTACATCTGCGGGATCTACACGATTGACACCATTGAGCGGAGGGCAGTGTCTGAGACTAGATAGGACGGACATGATTTGACTACTTCCACTGATGAGTCCGAGCCTGTTTACTTAGACACTGATGAGACAAAGGCCGAATTTGATTTGATTGCTTTTATTCGGGAATTCAGGCCTTTTGATGAAAAAGATGATCCGGTTGAGATTATTGAGGACGAAGAGAGGTCGACTACTTCCACTGATGAGTTCGTTCCTTGTGGTTTTGACTTGGACGAGACCTCGCAGGACGACACTGAGTACACTTCTTCCAATGAAGGATGAGTTCGTCCCTTTTCACTTTGATATCAGCGAGACTTCCAAGGCTAGACCTAGTCGTACTTCTTCCACTTCTTCGTCTGTGCCTTTACACCCTAGGGCCACTGAGGACCATCACCCTGTCGACCCCGATCGGTTTCTGTCATCTGAGGACCCCGATGTCGACCTGCACCATACCAGATCTATTCTTCAATGGTCCTGCAAGAAGGTTCGCTTTCAAACTTCTTGACCATTTGCACATCCATCTTTGTTGTATATTCTCTTGTGTGTACCTCTATTCTCTCCACCGTATTGCTCGTCCACCCATTCTCATGTTTGCCTTGCTTAGGACGTACTTTGTCCTAAGTATAGGGGGGTGAACGAGCCGAGTGTTCATTCGTTGTTCCGTCTCATCGCTCCTGTTGTTGCCTATACTTAGGGCTTCTTTTACCCTAAATATAGAGGGAGTGATGCGTACATCCCTCTCTATCTTCTTCCATCTGTTGATATTTTTTCTTCTTTTCTTCTTTTCCTGTTCTATCTTCTCTATCTATCGAAAAGGTGTCGCCCCTTTTTGTCAGTCTTCTATATTTAGGTCGTACTTTGTCCTAAGTATAGGGGGGTGTGCACCCCGAGTTCTCCTATTCTTCGATCCTCTCCATTGTCTCCTCTTCTTGTCTATACTTAGGGATATCTTACCCTAAGTATAGGGGGAGACAATCGGAGTACGATCTGTTCATTCCCACCCTTGACCCTCCCTGCTTTGAGTACAGTCTGCTATACTTAGGATTATTTGATCCTAAGTATAGGGGGGACGGTCAACTTCGCATTCGTTTAATTATTCATCTATTATTCATTTATTCTTCAGACTTTTCTATACTCAGTACGAGTAAAGTCTTCTTTTTTCTCTCTGATCTATGAGGACATAGCTCAAGCTAAGTATAGGGGGTCGTATGTACTACGTATATACTTTAGCCATAACTCGTACTTTCGTATTTTTACTAATAACTACGGCTAATTATTCTTATAAAATTCATTAAAAACCTTAATAAAAAGATGTGATTATTCCTCAGATTCTTTGTGTATTTACTGATTAATAAATCAGATGAAAATATTTTTTGCAAAATGCTTGAAAAATAGTTTGAAAATCTTCGTGAAAAATCTTTTAAAAACTATTTTCGAAACATTTTGTTACATGTTTTCAACCATTGTAAAAAGATTTTGATTGTAAAATTTTATTTTCTTTGTGTGAAATTAAATGTTTGAAAAACTATTTGCAAATGGTTTGAAAAATGGTTGCAAAAAAATGTGTGAAAAATCTATATATACTGTTTGGAAAACCTTTGCAAAATGATTTTCAAATATGTGTACATGTGTGAAAAATTGTTTGTAAAAATTATTTTGGACTATAGTTTTCAAAATTGTTTAAAAAACCTGTGTCAAATAAGTTTGAGGAATAAATACATCCCACCAAAATTCACTATATATACCTATAAAATCGACCACTTACCTTTGTGAAGCCTTAAAATCTAATTCTTGTAAATATTAAATGCACCCCCATGTAAATATTTGTACGTAGTTTTTAGCCAAAATCTTTTGATTTTCAAAAATCCCAAAAACATTTGCAAAATTAAAATCCAAAAACATCTGAAAAATCTTTCTGAAAATTGAAAAAATGCATATGCATCATCTTTTCAAAAATCCATAAAAAGTTCAAAATCTTGAAAATTACATCACAAAAATATTTTCTGCATTCTGCATATCATTTGCATAGCATGAGCATTTTTTGGAGTGAGTTTGATAGTTAAACGAGTCTAAGTAAAATCCGAAGATTGGAGTTTGGTTGGACTTAAATCTACCTAATTAACAGGAACCTTATAGGAGCCGGAATTGAGGTACTTCAGGTCTAGTTGACTTAATTCTTTGAGGATCACGAGACTTGGTTCAATAAATTCTTAACTGCCTAAGTAGAGTATTTCGGAGCACACACACGACTCTTGTTGATAATGACCTAACTTGGACACTTGCACTTTCACTTGGCTCAACTCAGTTGGAGTGGTGAGGAGGTTGGATTTGCCGGTATGAGACGGACACAGGTGGAGACACTTGTCCTCCTCTAGGGAGGGAAGTGCATCCCAACCCGTCCAGTGATGATGAGTTTCGAGGACAGGAGATTGTGGGTTGCAATAAAGCTTCAAAAGAGGGATAGTCTACTGGCTCAAGAGGAAAAACTCCCTATGTAAATGCTGCTGTATATAGTATTTCAAAAAAATTGCAAAAGCAAAAACTCCAAAAAAAAGTGGACAGGCCTGTACAAAAATAAAAATGCCTTCCGGAGGGTACATATGTGTAAGGTAAAATAAGCAAGCTTGAGCTTCAAAGTCAAATCACGTGAGCATGCAGCTGGATGACTTGACTACACTGGTCTTGCATCCTAGGATAGGTAGCTACATTGGCTACCGTCCATTCTTCTCTTCACCCCCTCCTCTTGAGCTGGTTGCCACTTGAACTTAGAAGGGAATATCCTGCTCCTTGAGAAATGAGTTGTTGGATTGGGGAATCATTGGGTTGTCATATTGGAGAAGTCAGTCTCTTGGTCATTTCATTTTGGGAGAGCCACCATCACTTACACTGTACGAGTCAGATTCATAGTCGTAAGGGTTTGCGTATGAGTTGAAATATTTCTGACCTGGCTATTGAGGAGAGTTGAACAGAGTTTTGGGATTCTCAGGGACTGTTGGATGTCAAATACGGTTCTCACTAAGGTTCCACCAGCACTAAAATTCCAAAGGTCCGACTTAAGCTCAAAACTTTGATTTTGTGAAGACAAGTTTGATTGTTAAACTTAAACCAATTTTCTTCTTTTTCTTTTCTCTGTTCTTCTTTTTTTGCACTTATTGCATAAGTGTTTGCTAGGGACTACCAAAGGCAAGTATAGGAGGATGATGAATCGACGTTTCATCATCTTTATTTTATCATTTTGGCCTTAAAAAAATAGTAAATGCATGTAAATAGGCTTAAATCATGCATTTTATCATCCATGCATTTGTGTACAAAATGTGTATAAAATATAGTTTTTAAAGCCAAAATTATAGAATAAAGAAAAGAAAAGAAAAAGAATAAAATATTGTAAATATTTTATGACCCGAAACCCCGAAACCTAGGCATCTCGATGACTGGATCGACAAGGAATAAAGTAGGGGGAGATAAGGGCCAAAACAGAATAAAAATACCTTTTATTCAATTCATTCTTTATTCATTTTGGGACCTATTTTTGGTTCCACTTTTATACTTCAAATAAAGAAACTTTGTACATGAAAGTTGTAGATAATTACATATAGAAAAATATAAAACTGATTTCACCCAAAAATAATGTACAGATAAAAAGATATGGTATGAATAAGATTCCAAAACCCCAACTTCCCAGACCTGTATCTCTCAAATAAAAACTCGAAATGTACCAAACTCACCTTTAATTGTATATAATTTTTCATAAGCTATTTAATTAAGGTGGTTTCGTATTTTTCGAAGCTACGGTTTGAAAGTTGAGTTTTAGTCCCCACTTGTATACTTGTACAGATTCAAATATTTATTTTATTTTTTATTCTTTATTTTCATAATTTTATATTTTTATAATTTTGTAAATATTACTTATAACATATTTGTACATTAAAATCAGAATAAAAACCTAAATAAAATACAAAATAAAATACTTATATTACGATACCTAGGTTTAATACATATATACATACCTATATAATTCATTCTTCTATTTTATTAAGTGTATAAAACACTTCAGAAAAATAAAATAAAAATACTTTTAAGTGTATAAAAATACTTTATAAATTTATAAAATATTAAACAAAAATAAATAAATTAAATAAACAAAATAAGAATAAAATGTTAAATATATAGAAGAATATACCTATAAATAGTATAAAAGGTAACTTGTAAATTAATACCTCTAAAAAATAATTAAAAATCACTATTAAATAATTCATAAAATAATGAATATTTTTTATTTAATAACCTAAAAATAATAAAATCATTTATTATTTTAAAATGATTTTACAAAACATTTTCCAGGCTTTTTCCTGGTTGGTCCACGTGAACCAACCAGGGGGGCTAGAGAGTTGACCATGGTCAATTCTCTGATCCCAGCCTGTTCCTTTGTCAGAACTGGTTTTTTTTGGTATTTTCTCCGAATTTTAGAGATCATGCCTTGCACCATCTCGTGTTTGACCCTTCATGACCTTTTCTCCCCTATGGTTGGTGATACACTCCCTTAGCATGTCTTGGGGATTCGATTGCCGCAGTGCCTCGTGCGTCTCGATCTTTGATCCTCCTTCACCATTTTTTTCAAAAACCCCCCAAAACCTCCATTCTCCCTTAAACCCTCTTTTGACCTTGGTTTTGCTTCTTCTCGCCGAGCTCTGGACTGGAGGCATGACAGGCATCCTCCAGCTAGCAGGAGGAGCTCGACCAAGGGCGGGGAGCGGCTCCACAACCCCATCTCCGGCCCCGACCGTTGAGGTCCCTATCTCTTGGTTTTCCAACCAATCGAGATTGTTTTACTTGTTTTTCTTGCTCTTTTGTGCTGATGTGTTCCCACTCTTTTCGCAGGACCTGAAGGAAGCATTCAAGCCTCGGATTTCGTCGAAGGAAGGCCCCTAGGTTGGCTATAGCATCGTGAGCTCCAGGGGCTAGAACACCAGCCCCCGGACATCTTGGAACCACCTGGGCATCGGGGAGGAGTAGCAAGAGTCGAACACGCCCTTCAGCCGTGGGGATGGTGGTCGGAGGCGAGCCCAGCACTTGATCGAAACTCGGCGCCGCCGAGTTCTTCTGTGGTTCTTCCAGCCGCATCATACGCCGTTGGATCAAGAAAACTCCTCCGGTGCTACAGCTGCCGTCGGATGATGAAGCGCCACCACCGTTGATCGACTTCAGATGATCTAATCAAGGCCGTCAGCAGCCAAGGGGTACGGGCCGTGGGATCGCCAACACGTGGCGTTAAGTGAAATATCAGCTGCTGTCGGATCCGCCAACCATGGGTATTTTGCAGTTTTACCCCAAGGCATTTTTGTATTTAATAGTTTATATTTAAACATTCATCTGCCACGCTATACTTTTGTCAAATTTGCATTATACCCCCCAGAACTGTGTGTTATTCCATTTTGCCCCTGCCAGGTCACGTGCCTCGTGCACGTGACTTGGCAATTTTGCAGGAAAGCGCCTCGGGCATCTGGTATTTCTATTAAGTCCCATTACATTTTATTTTAGTTCTACTTTTGCAAAGAAATTGCATATTGGCCCTTTAACTTTCTGTTATTTACAAATAGGCCCTTGCCTGTCACGTTTTCACGCACATGTGTCTTGTCCTTTTTGCAAGATCACGCCTGGGTTGTTGGTGATTAATTTCTATTCCAAAAAGTTTTTAATGAGTTATATATTTTGTTGATAATTTACATGCAGCCCCCTCAAACTTCTCCATATTTACAAAGATACCTCTTGCTTGTATGTATTTTCTTGTTGTGGTTTCCATTTATTTTATGCATCTCTAAGTTGCTAAAAAATCCATAAAAATCATCATAGGTTCTTGTTCCATTGTAGATTCATGACATAATTTTGTTTTACATTTTTAGTGCATTTTAATATTTATAAAATTCAAAAATACGCATTTTCAGCACTATTTGCATTAGAAAATACATAAAAATTACAAAACCTTTGTGAAAAATTCCTAAAAAAATATATTTTGTGTGTTTACTGTGTTTTAAGCCTAGACCAAAAATCACTAAAAATTACAAAAGAAAACTCTTAAAAATTATAAAACTCTAAAAATCTTCCTAAAAATATTAAAAAGTCTACAAAAATCCTAAAAATACAATTTCAGCTTCTATATTTTTCTTAATTTATTATCTTTAGTTTAAAATTAATTTGAGCAATTTTGGACACTGATTGTTTTTTTCATACTCAATTTAATTTCGGCCAGCCACTTTATTCCTTGATTACTACTATTTTTTACTCTAAAAATACCAAAAAAATCAGAGAACTCTAGAAAAATCACAAATACATTAGAAAAATACAAAAAGACAAAAAATACTTTATTTCCTGATTTTCCTTATTTTTACCTATTTTTATAGATACTCTATTCCTCTCTCTCTCTTATATTGTATATATATTGTATTATTGAAAAAGATAAAAAATATAAAAGGAAAATACAAAATCAGTAAATTAAAAATAAAAATATAAAAAAAATCAAAAATTAAAATAAAAAATATATAAAATTAAAAACCCACAAAAAATAGCATAAATAGACAAGTCTTCACATCCACATTTGCGCATTTTTGCCCCATTCTACCTGTCTGCTCCTTGTGTTCGACCTCTACACATGCACCTATACACATCTTTGTTGTAAGTTATAATAAATTTTAACTCCACATATTGCTTTACATTGTTTCATCATTATTGTGGGTTAATTGTTGATTGATTGAGGTTTTGTGAGCGGTCGCCTCGGCGACATTGTGGTCCCGCCTCGTGTGGACTACTTTGGACCCTCGCTAAATCTCGATTATCACATATATGTTCCAATTTCCTACACCACTCAAGTTAGGTCCCAACTACATAGAAGGGGTTGAAACAGAACTGACACACCACAGAGAAGTCTAATCCGAATTATTATAAGGGTTCAGAGAGAGGGACCCTGTGAATAATGCAGAAAATAAAACTATCTAAGCTCTCTCTCACAAAATTAAAATATAGTCTTCTTTTTAGATCCTTGAATTATATTCCAATTTTTTTCTCCAAAAATTTGTGAAGAGAGAAATACAGCTAGTATGAAAAGTGAGAGAGAAATGCAAAATGATAGGCAGAAAATGAAATGCAAATAGAGAAAAAATGGCACTGAAATTAATTACAAAAAATAATTTAAAACCCTAAAAATAAGTCATTCCCTAGCAACAACGTCATTTGATGAACATCAAATTTACATCTTTAGTAATCAGGGAATGTCGTAGTATAGGAGGCAAATTTTTTCTTGGCAAGTTTACCAAGGTCGAACACAGGAAACGATGTTATTTAGTTGCATGGTTTTAAATTAAGTCCTGAGGACTAAAATGTAATAAAAATAAATATTTTATTCTCAAAACGAGCCCTAGAGGGCTTATATGCAAATATCAAAATGTATAAGGAGTTCTTGCAATTTTCCCACCACAACACATGCGTGGAACATGACTTAGTGGTGGAAGGACCAACTTGTAATTCTCTATAATTTCTGGGGCTCTCCTGCAATTTTTGCACACGCATATGCATAACACGTGACCCAGAGGTTCTATGGATGATCGGTAGGCTGGGGGCACGTGTCTACGTGGCATTTCTTTGGAGTGCCCGAGCCTCACGGCTGGGGCCGAGGCTTGGGATGTGGCGCGTAGTGCGTGAAGAAGATTCGGAATTCCCGAGCCTCAAGGCTAGGGCCGAGGCTCGGGTGAGGGAATGTAGCTGCGTTGCAGCTATTAGATCACCCAATCCAACGACTGGCAGTGGTCGAGGTTGAGTAGAGGCAAGTGGGGTCGCGCGGAGGAACTGTTGTGAGGCTGCTGGACGGGTGTTGATCGGGGCGGAACCTTTCGAGGGCGACGATGCGAGCTTGAGAACTGGAGCTCGTTGATC
Source organism: Ottelia alismoides (assembly GCA_037367405.1). NCBI lineage: Eukaryota > Viridiplantae > Streptophyta > Magnoliopsida > Alismatales > Hydrocharitaceae > Ottelia > Ottelia alismoides. The sequence goes on along the minus strand of JAZKJV010007254.1, from coordinate 24,393 downwards.
CAGACGATGGCGAACGGTGAAGACATGGAACGATGGTGAAGGTATGTTGAGGACGTCCATGGGTGGAGAGCGGATCTCGAGGTGGGTCAGAGTGCTCAGATGTGGGATAACTGTGCGTCGGAGGGCGACGACAGAGAGCGAGGTGCGGCGAGGTGTGAAAGCTCCGGTAGATGGCCTCATTGAGAGTCGACCGACAGTGTTAGCTGAGAAACGAAATGACGAGGCGAGCAAGGAAAGCTTGAGCTCAAGCCCAACGATTGAAAGCGGATGGGCTGAGGCGGTGATCCTATGCGAGTGGGGAAGATGGAGGATTTGGAGCTCAACTCTTTGCAAGAGTGAGGGGTGGATTTAGGCGACGGAGTTTGACAGAGATGAGGGAGGGTGGAGGATAGAGAGAAGGAGGCGAAGGAGGTGTCGACTCGCTTGAAGGGAGGGGCGGAGCATCTCCTAAGTGTCTTTGCTCAAGGACCCTTGGAGGAGGAGTTCGAGCTCGGCAGAACAATGATGGTGTTCTACAACAGGGAGTAAGCTCCCTGGATCCCGTTGACGGCTAAAAGATGGCACAGAGGGCTGCTATCACCATCCCTTACGATGAACTCGAAATGATGGTGGATGGCATGGAAGGCTGGTGAGGGGAGGTTTTTATAGGGAGGCCTGGAATGTAACAGCGAGGAGGAGGACCGACACAACGGCTGCGAGCCACCGTGTATGATGGAGGCTTTAAGCGGGTCAGCAACCGTTGCGGGTGACATGGAGGCGGCCTTTTTGGGTCGGGGAGGAGAAACAACTAGAGGAAGATGGTCACATGCTTTGCACATGACCAGGGGTAGGTGACAGGAGAGAGAAGTGAGTGGGGTGCCATGTGGCATGCTCAGGAGCTGCCACGTGATACCCAAAAAAAATTCAAAATTATAGGAGGGAAGAAAATAGAAAAGAAATATAAGGAGACCTCGAACTGAAAAAATTCTTTTTACAAAATTTGTTTGTCTCAACGAGATCTACAACTTTCATGAAGGATCTATAAGCAAAAGAGGTCATCTGTACAAAGTGATATTTGTGGTGGTCGCCATGTGTATAGAAAACCAATTTTTTTGGACTTTTGTAATTTTTTGGTGGTTTTAAAGAGGATAAAAATTATAGAAAAAATATGATAAAATACAAGAAAATTAATTACATACTAATCTATTTTTTGAATTTTTAATAAGTTAGAAAATAGGAAAATAAAATGAGAGTATGAAATACGAGACTTTTGTACATATTCACAAAAGACACTTGGACTCGGTCAGTTTCATCTATTTCAGTCTTGATATAGATTTAGATTTTTATGATGCTTAATAAAACTTTCATCAAAGCACACAATTAAAGAAGAAATAAAATTAAAAGGGTTAAATATATACATAAAAACTCATGTCAAAAATAGCAAAAAGATAAAATGTGCAAAAGAGGCCCAAAACCCAACTTTCACATATGAGCTCCCAATTTTATGAAATCGGTCTTATTATGAAGGTATTTAAAAAGGAGTACTTTAAAAGTGTGTAGTCCAAAATCATATATTGTATGAGGGAGATATGTGTGTTTTAGTCCGTTAGATGTGACATTAGACTTCGAGATCATTTGACACTTATTTAAGTTAGTATTTTTTTACATTTTTTATTTATTTTTGTTAGTAATATCTATAGAATAGATGTGGTTTGGGGTCAATTGGAGTTAGGATGAATTATTTAAAAATGGAAAGTTAGTAGCTTTTTAAGCTAATTTACACTTGTATTTTTGATGCAATTATTCATGATGAAATGCGAATATTATTAAAACATGTATGCATGTTAATGATGTTATATTAATGATCTAATGCAAATGAATTATGGGGTGCATAGCCAAATTGGCCTATTTTAGCATGATGAATATGAGATTCATCAGTCTCATAAGGTGAGAGCACAGTCGTCGAAGTGACCAAACATAATACTCGATTAAATCAATAATTAACATATAAGATGAATGACCTATCAATGCAAAGTGGAGTGAGCTAAAATTTACTAAAAGTGTATAGAGGGAAATTAAATGTAGGGTGTTGAACACAAGGAACATGTGGGTGTAGCAGCTATCAATTATTTCTATTTAACATATTTATGGATTTCTACTATTTAATTTATTATTATATTTAAAATTTATGGATTTTTAATGTTTTATATATTTTTTGGTTTTTTAATTTATTATTTTATTTTTATATTTTTTAGATTTTTATTTTCTTTTTTTGTGTTTTCAAAGATATAGTATGTATAGATATTTATATATATAATAACATGTATAATACAAATATATATAATAAATGGGAACAAGGAGCCTACCTCGGCGGGTGCAGGTAACTCCCTACACCCGACCTGATTTTTCATTATTTTTTGATTTTTTTGAAATGAAACCTTGTGGGATTTAGATCACTATGTATCACCAGGTTGTCATTCCAAATTCAACTTAATTCGAGACTTCTATCATCTCCATCAAGACTACCAAATTTTAACGGTCTCAGAATTGCTGAAATTGACCCCTTTTAGATGAACATGTTAGGAATATTTATTTTGCATGAAACTTGAAACACATATCCCCCTTAATATATTAAGTAAATCCTTCCAACTTTTAATCCAAAAAAATAAAAAAATAATCGAAAATGGGGGTGGGTGCAGGGAGTTTCCTACACCCCAGGGTGCAGGCTCCCTGCCCCCATAGTAAATATATAAAAAATTTAAAATATATACATATATAATGCTTTTTATTTTTTAAAAGTTGTTAAAATGTATTTATAAGTATTTATAATTAATAATAATTATAACACTAATTGATACTATATATAATATATAGGGTTTTCTATTTAAAAATATAACTAAAAATACTCAAAATTATAAAAGAAAATGTTTTTATGTTTTTAATATTTTTCCGATTTTTGTTATTTTTCTTATTATTTTTGCTAATCTCCCCATTGGGTCTCTTAGTTGATGTATTTGTGAATTGACGTTCAATTGTAGACTTCTTAAGAGGAACTAGATTTAGATGCTCAACTATCGTTGTGGGGATGAGATTGATGAAGGAGCCATTATCTAACAAAGTTTGGGAAAACTTGATTTCGTTGATCTGGCTAGTGACAAAGTGGGCACAAATGTCTCTTTTCATCCTTTGTAGCTCATTTTTTAGTAAGTGAGATGCAGCGATAGAGGGTATGTGCTTCTTTGTTCGGCAAGTGTTTTTTCGCTGGCCCTTATCGGTATGCATCTCACCTTAAGGTATTTTCGAAAAGCCGGGTCTCTTTCCATCATCTCATATAGGAACAGAGTGACCTTGATGTTTTCTCTACAGATATGTGCCATCTATTCATAATTTTTTTATTTTTTATGTTTTTCTTCTTTCCTATCATAAGAGCACGGGGGAAAGGAATAGACTCATTGTGATAAAAAACATCACTTTTATTGAATGAGGAATGAAACATATTTACAAGACTTGGATTAACTGATCCAAAAGGAGGGAAATTGGTGGACAACTGCTGCAGATGTCTTGGTGATGCTTCATTGTCAAGTTCAGATGCTGATTTTTCGGGGGTCCTCAATAGTGGTGTTTGATGGGTGTTGTGGGTGGGACTTGTTCTTTTTCCTCTATCTCTCCTCCTCAAATTCCCTAGGATTGTGCGACTTAGTAGACACTGGGGTTATGTTACCGTGATCTTTTGTTCGATCAGGCATGGTTACGGTCCTTCCGCTCCTAAGAGAAATATGATAAGTGTCATCATGCGAAAAGATTGTTAGACTTGTGAGCCCTGGGCGAACCATTCTTACAATAAATGTTATTGTAATATTTAAGTTTATCAATAAAAGTTATTGATGTTTCACTCCCTTTCTGAAATTATATGAATGAATGCACTATAAGGTCCCTCTGTACAATTAGGGTTATGTACCATGGCCAGCTTGATGATCATATAGCTGTTGTTTCATTAAATGAATCATAGAGGCTGGTGTTTGGATGAACATCTAAGGAGTTAGATGGAGGACTCATCAAACACCGTCAAATGATTGTCAAGTGGAGATCTCCAGCCTGGGTAGGAGATGGCAATCCTTTCTCACATAGGCTGATATCTGACCGACCTCTTGATGCAGGTCCTCTGCATGGGAATAGTGATTCGGAGGTGTCAGATTAGTTAGGTCAATGGGTTGACCTAACGAGATCGAGATAACTTAAGTCCTATGTTGAATGCTGTCACAGCATAGGCATGCATCCTCTGACCGGAGACAGATATATTGCTATATATCTAAGTATGTACATTTGGCAGACCAATAGGTTGATGACCTAACCAAGGTCTATACACCGGCGAGCTGGTGTGCATATAAGGGTATATGAGCAATATGATCTCTCGAAGGGATCATACAGGTTCACTTGTGAACCGGAAGACATGAGCTCACTCATGAGGTATTGGGACCGATCAAATTCCATGCATGGTCGTCGTGCTTTGGAAGCATGACATGAATTTGAAGGTATGATATATGCTTTGGGAAAGCATATGATCGATACCAAATCCCAATGACCAAGATTGAGAAACTTAATGATTAAACCCTGAATAAGACAGTGTAAAATGATCTTGATCTTCGGGTTTATCATGGGTCTTCCAGTATGCAGGATGTACAGGTATTGGGAATACCTGAAGGGTGATGTGATCATAAACGATTGTATATCCATGACGCTTCCATTCCGAGGGAGTGATGAAACAGGTCTGGATTTTAGTGACTCCTTTCAGTGGAGAAGCAATCCGATCTTAGTCCAAGTATTGGGCATTGATCTGAATGGGATTCAGATTCAATGAGAAGATTGGATTTGCGGCCTTGATTTAATCAAGCATCTGTGAGAGGTCCGTAAGATCTGGATTTGAGATGAGATCTCAACATCCAAGTCACTATACGTGGAATAATACAATCGCCCTGTCCTTATCTCCAAGTATCTGCGGAGAAAGCACATTATTCTTGAAAGGGTTCAAGAATAATTCTTTTGATGAAATATCCAAGCAAGGACTTGATGATTAAATGTGATTTAATTATCAAGCTTAAATATGAATATGATTCATATTGATTATCTAAGATAATTAAATTGGATTTAATTATCAAGGATTAAGAGAATGTGGATAACACTATCCATGATATATGCATGTTATAAATATGATTTATAATATACATATATAAGAGAGAGAATTTATGTAAATAGCATTTGTTAATTAATAATGTGAATTGGATTCACATTTGTTAATTAATTGGAAATGCAATTTACTAACTAGTTCGGGTTGTGAATATGATTCACACTATATTCAATGGCAAGAGTGAAATATTCACAAATTAATTTGGAATTAATTTAGTGAATATTTATTGTGATTAATTAAGGAATAATAGAATAAATAAAATGGAGATAGCAACCACCATCATGGGTGGCGTCACCCATGAATTCTTCATGGGTGACGCCCCCCCCCTTTTAGGAGGGTGGTTAACTCCACTTAATTTATTATATTATCTCTTGATTAATTGTTGTTATTGAACAACAAATCCTAGCCATTGATTTATCATGGACCAAGCATAGCCCTTGGATCCATGTGTCCCATGGATTGAGATCCATTGGATCCTAAACTAGTATAAAAGGAGGGCTAGGGTAGCCTCTCCAAGGTACATCATCTAGAGTTGTGAAAGACAACTTCTCTCTCTCTAATTCTCGTGTGTGATCTCTCTCTTAATTTCCAAGTGGCCGTCCACTTTGAATATTGAAGAGGAGAGCATCTTGCTTCGCCTTCGACGCTTGGATCTTCGTCAAGGATTGCGGGAAGGACGCGACTCATCATCGTGCCCGCAAGCGCATTCTCCGTGGGTCGGACTTAAGATAGGAGGATCTCTGCTTTGGGATCTCGCGATCACAACCACGCTTCAAGAGGTAATCCTTATACTTTGTGGTTTGATGAAACGATCCGAGAAGTGTTCTCGTGATCATGTGGTTTCATCGTTATGTTAAAAAATTTTAATTTCCGCTGCATCTAGCATCTAGTACGATTAGTTGCTCCGATCGTATTCGATACGATCAACACGCTTCCGTGATGCGCTTAAGGATTCACAATATCCTTCAAGTGGTATCAGAGCCAGGTTGAATAAGGTTTTGGATGTGATCCATGAACCTTAGACGATTTGGTTCTTGAAAGGGTTGCGATTTTTTTACTGCATTTCATTTTTCGCAACTCTGTCTAATTGATTTTTTCCGTACTGTTTGAAATGTTTAAACACGAAAATTTCAATTGGATTTTGTTCCCCATTAAACAAGGAAACCATAGGACTTGCGTTTACTAAATTTGGACTTTATTTGCTCAAGATATGGCTTTTTGAATATGACTATATTCACTGTTGCGGGAACTGCGGATTTGAACGTAATTAATGAGATGATTACGGTTTTAATCCGCCTTGAAATGCGTGAATTATCACTTGGGTTCTTTAATAAATCAAATATGCAATCTTTGGAAACTGAGTTTGCATTTTTTGGATTTAAATTGATCAAGATAAGTTAATTTTAGTGATTGGGGGTCACTGCTGGAAATTAACAATTTTGATCTTGAACCTTGTGATATGTCATTCAATAATCTTGATGAAAATTAATTGTTAATTTTCTGGAATAATTAGTGATAAATATTTGTGAAATATTTAAATAAATAATTATTTCATTGAATGACACTTGCCTAAACCACAATGATAAGATATTAGATCTTGATCATTGTTTCATCAACAAACATTGCTTTCATGAAAACTATAGTTTATCCTACAATAGTTGTAGGACAACTTTTACATGAAAAACCCTTTCTTTTGCTTGAATAGGATTGGGGATTTGTCTCGCAAATCTCCTTATAATCAAAAATGTTTTGATTTGTACTATATGGTATAACTTTCGGTTGAAGAACCGATGAACATCTCAAAATACATGATGGTCTATCTGGTATTATCCTTTCCCGAGGCGGATGTGGTGCCTAGTCGGAGAGCATTGGGGTCGCGGGTTGCAATGTATGTGGTCCGTCCCACTCTCGTCGGTACTGGCCATGACAGCGGGTAGGGATTGTATAATACCGGAGACAGACAATATGTATTTTTCTAATTATTAAAATTCGAATAATACGTATTTTGAGATTATACCTACTATTCAAGTAAAAGACATGTTTGTTGATGATTGGATTAATGATTAAATTAATATGATTAAATTAATCATATCCAATAAACACTCTATTTTGAATAGATGTGTTTTTCCCTTGGAAGAATTAATTATGTGAATATGATTCACGATAATTAATTATAAAATTTGAATATGAGGTGGAGGATTACATAAGTGACATCCATGGTCTCCCGTCAAGGCGAAGGGTTTCCGTCACCAGGGATTGTATGTAGGAGACGCCTGTCCGAAGTGACAGCTCCTGTATGCAAGCGCATCTGGATCGGGCTCTTTGCTTCTCGAAAGAGTAAGGCCGTATGCGTAGTGACCCCAATATCGAGTCCTCATATTATTGGGGCGATATTGGATTGCGCATAGGGAGTTCTAATCCTGTTGACGGTTGGTTCAATTAACAACGGGTCAACATCATCTTAGGGGTGGTGGGCCCGGGTGTTAAAGACCGAATTGGGAATGCAAGTTGGACTTGCAAAGGCGGAATGAGTTCCCGCTTCTTTTTATCGGAGTCGCAAGTTCTCATATTATTGGGATGTGACAAAGATAGGAAAGGAGATCCCAAATCTTGCTTGAGATATAGCGGTAAGTATATCTCTTACTTTGAAAGACAATTAGGGAATAATCTTTCAAAGTTGACCTAGCAAGACAAATTTGATTTAAAATGCCTAAATCAAATTATTCTTAAAAATGAATATATAATTATTCTAATATAGTGCATTCTTAATTTCAGAAAATGAAGTCCATGAACCCACTTAGCAGGCTTCTAGAGGTCAACCAGTTGACCGGACCAAATTATTCGGATTGGATCCGAAATTTGGATCTTGTTCTCTGTGCAGAGCGCATCTCCTACGTGCTTAGCAAGGACAAGATAGCAAACCCTGTGACTGATGAAGACAAATCATATAATGATAAATATGATGAAGATAATAATCTGGCAAGATGTTACATCCTTGGTTCATTGTCCAATGTGCTTCAGAAGCAACATGTGGAAATGAACCATTGCCAAGAGATTATGCTGAGTCTGAAAGAAATGTTCGGTGACATAAACCGCACACAGCGTTATAATGTGATGAAAGAGCTTATTCGCTGCAAGATGCAGGAAGGGACCTCTGTCAGAGAACATGTGCTCAAAATGTTTGGGTACCTCTCTGAGCTGGAAACCCTGGGAGCCTACTTGGATTCTGAAATGCAAGCTGATTTCATTCTCCTGTCGCTCCCTAAGTCTTTCAACAACTTTGTTGTGTCTTACCACATGAACAAAGGTGATTTCACAAACGCTGGGCTGTTAGCTGCATTAAAGTCTGCAGAAGACGTCTTGAAGAAGGACGGCCCCTCTGCTAGTGCAATGGTTGCACAGGCGAGAGGAAAGCGCGGGCGGAAGCAAGGTTCTCAGAAGGGCCCAGCCTCGAAGACAAAGAAGAAGAATCAAGGAGTTGGTTCATCTTCTAGTGCTTCCACACTGATGACATCGAAAAAGACCGATGTCTGTCACCACTGCAAGAAGCCGGGGCACTGGCGGCGTAACTGCCCAGACTACCTGAAGTCTACCGACAAAGGTAAAGCCCCAGCAGGTATGAAATCTACTTTCATCATTGAAACTAGCTTTCTCGTTGGAAGAGAAGGAAGTTGGGTTGTAGATTCTGGTGCTTCTGTTCATGTATGCAATTCATTGCATTTGTTTCAGGAAACTAGGAATCTGGAGCATGGGGAGATAGTTATCCAGATGGGATCTGATGCAAGTGTTGCAGCGGTCGCCATCGGGACGTGCAGACTGTCGTTATCTAGTGGTCGAGTCCTAGTACTTAAAGAGTGTCTTTATGTACCTGAAGTCAGAAGGAATTTAATATCTGTATCTAAGTTAGTTAGAAATGGATATTCCTTCATTTTCTGTAATAAATTAATCATAAACCGTTATGATAAATATATTGCGGATGGTATTTTGACTTCTGGTGGACTCTATGAATTGTGCATTGATGAATGTGTCATGAATGTTACTACCACTGATAATAAAAACCCCAAGAGATCCAGGGAGGATGGAAATCATTCAAACATGATTTGGCATCACAGGCTTGGTCATTTATCTGTTGATAGGATCAATAGATTGATAAAGGATGGACCTTTAGATTTTCTACAGGTTCAATCTTTACCTACCTGCGAACACTGCATTCGAGGTAAAATGACCAGAATACCTTTCCGTAACAAGGTTACGAGATGCGAGGGTATTCTCGACCTAATACATACTGATGTATGTGGTCCCTTCAATACCGCGACTAGAAATGGATATCGATATTATTTGACGTTTATCGATGACCATTCGCGATATGGGTTTATCTTCCTGTTACGTCATAAATCTAAAACCTTTGAAAAGTTCAAAGAGTTCAAGGCTTTGGTTGAGAACCAAGCAGACAGGAAGATTAAACGGATTCGGTCTGACCGAGGTGGTGAGTACCTCTCAGATGAATTCAAGGAATACCTTAAAGAGAGTGGAATTGTCTCCAATCTCACTCCTCTTGGAACTCCCCAACTTAATGGTGTTGCTGAAAGACGCAACAGGACCATCATGGACATGGTCCGTTCAATGATGAGTAAAGCACATTTGCCTCTTAGTTTCTGGGGATATGCAGTAGAGACTACAATATATATCCTAAACAAGATTCCTAGCAAGTCTATACCAAAGACTCCTCACGAGCTCTGGTATGGAACCAAACCTAGTGTTAAACACTTGAGGGTTTGGGGATGCTTGGTTCATGCGAAGAACGTGGACGCAAGTAAGCTAGAATCTCGCACTCGTGAGTGCTACTTCATTGGGTGTGTTAAAGATGGTATTGGATACCAGCTTTATGACCCTGAGACCCAAAAGGTTTTTGTCTCTAGGGATGTGAAATTTCTGGAGGATGATTTCCTTAAAGGTCAAGACAAGAATGAAGTAGAGGAGCTCGTTGAATCCCCTGAGGATTCTGAGATTCCTGAACCAGAAACTGAAGAGACAAATGAAGATGAATCACCCATACCTCTTCGAAGGAGTTCGAGGGTGGTTGCACCACCTGAAAGGTATGGATTCCATGTGTCAGGTGAGACTGACAATGATCCTTCTTCATATGATGAAGCACTTGCGGATCATGACATGGATAGATGGATGCTAGCAATGAAGTCAGAGATTGACTCCATGCATAAGAATGGTGTATGGACCCTAGAGGATCCACCTAGAGAGGTAAAACCCATTGGGTGTAAATGGATCTTCAAGAGAAAGAGGGGACCTGATGGGAAAGTAGAGACTTTCAAGGCACGGCTCGTGGCCAAGGGCTACACACAGAGAGAAGGCATCGACTACGATGAGACATTCTCTCCTGTGGCCATGCTTAAGTCCATCAGGACACTGCTAGCTATAGCTGCATATCTTGACTACGACATCTGGCAGATGGACGTCAAGACGGCTTTCCTCAATGGATACCTCGAGGAGGATATCTATATGGAGCAGCCCCAGGGCTTCATAGCTGAGGACGGTAAAGTATGCAAGCTGAAGAAATCCATCTATGGGCTCAAACAAGCTTCTCGTAGCTGGAACATCAGATTTGACGAAACCATAAAGAGTTATGATTTTGTGCAAAACCCTGATGAACCTTGTGTGTACAAGAAGCTTAGTGGGAGCGCCATTGTGTTCATCGTGCTTTATGTAGATGATATCCTTATCATTGGGAATGATACAGGAATGATGACCAGTGTGAATATTTGGATATCCCATACCTTCGAGATGAAAGATCTTGGAGAAGCCTCTTACATCTTAGGCCTGAAGTTGTTCAGAAACCGAGAAAAGAGAATATTGGGATTATCACAACATGGATACATCAAGAAGATTCTTGAACGATTCCGTATGGATAGTTCGAAGAAAGGATTCCTCCCCTTAGGACATGGTATCCATCTGTTCAAAGGAATGGCTCCTCAAAGTGTTGAGGAAAAGAAGGCCATGGCTGGATGCCCTTATGCATCAGCCGTAGGAAGCTTGATGTATGCCATGATGTGTACTAGGCCAGACATCTGCCATGCAGTGGGAGTGGTAAGTCGTTACCAATCCTGCTATGGAGAGAAACACTGGAATGCAGTAAAGAACATATTCAAATATCTAAGACGGACGCAAGATTACATCTTGGTCTATGGGGATGGTGATCTCCAAGTCTTGGGATATACAGATTCAGACTTCCAGTCAGATATTGATGATCGAAAGTCGACATCAGGGTTTGTATTCCTGTTGAACGGTGGTGGTGTGAGCTGGAGAAGCAAGAAGCAGGACACTACGGCAGATTCAACAACAGAAGCCGAATACATTGCCGCATCGGATGCTGCAAAGGAGGCGGTGTGGTTGCGCAAGTTCATCTTGGAACTTGGCGTAGTTTCCTCTGATTCTCCCGTCCCGTTACTCTGCGATAACACTGGAGCCATTGCCCAAGCAAAGGAACCCAGGTGCCATCAGAAGAGCAAGCACGTGGAAAGGAAATACCACATCATTCGGGAGATTCAAAAGCGTGGTGATATCATCATCACCAAGGTGGCCTCTGCCGACAACATTGCTGATCCTCTTACCAAACCTCTGACACAGAAGGTTTTTGACCAGCATGTAATGAGTATGGGTTTACGGATTGTACCTGAATGGTTCTGAGGTCTAGTGGGAGATTGTTAGACTTGTGAGCCCTGGGCGAACCATTCTTACAATAAATGTTATTGTAATATTTATGTTTATCAATAAAAGTTATTGATGTTTCACTCCCTTTCTGAAATTATATGAATGAATGCACTATAAGGTCCCTCTGTACAATTAGGGTTATGTACCATGGCCAGCTTGATGATCATATAACTGTTGTTTCATTAAATGAATCATAGAGGCTGGTGTTTGGATGAACATCTAAGGAGTTAGATGGAGGACTCATCAAACACCGTCAAATGATTGTCAAGTGGAGATCTCCAGCCTGGGTAGGAGATGGCAATCCTTTCTCACATAGGCTGATATCTGACCGACCTCTTGATGCAGGTCCTCTGCATGGGAATAGTGATTCGGAGGTGTCAGATTAGTTAGGTCAATGGGTTGACCTAACGAGATCGAGATAACTTAAGTCCTATGTTGAATGCTGTCACAGCATAGGCATGCATCCTCTGACCGGAGACAGATATATTGCTATATATCTAAGTATGTACATTTGGCAGACCAATAGGTTGATGACCTAACCAAGGTCTATACACCGGCGAGCTGGTGTGCATATAAGGGTATATGAGCAATATGATCTCTCGAAGGGATCATACAGGTTCACTTGTGAACCGGAAGACATGAGCTCACTCATGAGGTATTGGGACCGATCAAATTCCATGCATGGTCATCGTGCTTTGGAAGCATGACATGAATTTGAAGGTATGATATATGCTTTGGGAAAGCATATGATCGATACCAAATCCCAATGACCAAGATTGAGAAACTTAATGATTAAACCCTGAAGAAGACAGTGTAAAATGATCTTGATCTTCGGGTTGATCATGGGTCTTCCAGTATGCAGGATGTACAGGTATTGGGAATACCTGAAGGGTGATGTGATCATAAACGATTGTATATCCATGACGCTTCCATTCCGAGGGAGTGATGAAACAGGTCTGGATTTTAGTGACTCCTTTCAGTGGAGAAGCAATCCGATCTTAGTCCAAGTATTGGGCATTGATTTGAATGGGATTCAGATTCAATGAGAAGATTGGATTTGCGGCCTTGATTTAATCAAGCATCTGTGAGAGGTCCGTAAGATCTGGATTTGAGATGAGATCTCAACATCCAAGTCACTATACGTGGAATAATACAATCGCCCTGTCCTTATCTCCAAGTATCTGCGGAGAAAGCACATTATTCTTGAAAGGGTTCAAGAATAATTCTTTTGATGAAATATCCAAGCAAGGACTTGATGATTAAATGTGATTTAATTATCAAGCTTAAATATGAATATGATTCATATTGATTATCTAAGATAATTAAATTGGATTTAATTATCAAGGATTAAGAGAATGTGGATAACACTATCCATGATATATGCATGTTATAAATATGATTTATAATATACATATATAAGAGAGAGAATTTATGTAAATAGCATTTGTTAATTAATAATGTGAATTGGATTCACATTTGTTAATTAATTGGAAATGCAATTTACTAACTAGTTCGGGTTGTGAATATGATTCACACTATATTCAATGGCAAGAGTGAAATATTCACAAATTAATTTGGAATTAATTTAGTGAATATTTATTGTGATTAATTAAGGAATAATAGAATAAATAAAATGGAGATAGCAACCACCATCATGGGTGGCGTCACCCATGAATTCTTCATGGGTGACGCCCCCCCCTTTTTAGGAGGGTGGTTAACTCCACTTAATTTATTATGTTATCTCTTGATTAATTGTTGTTATTGAACAACAAATCCTAGCCATTGATTTATCATGGACCAAGCATAGCCCTTGGATCCATGTCTCCCATGGATTGAGATCCATTGGATCCTAAACTAGTATAAAAGGAGGGCTAGGGTAGCCTCTCCAAGGTACATCATCTAGAGTTGTGAAAGACAACTTCTCTCTCTCTAATTCTCGTGTGTGATCTCTCTCTTAATTTCCAAGTGGCCGTCCACTTTGAATATTGAAGAGGAGAGCATCTTGCTTCGCCTTCGACGCTTGGATCTTCGTCAAGGATTGTGGGAAGGACGCGACTCATCATCGTGCCCGCAAGCGCATTCTCCGTGGGTCGGACTTAAGATAGGAGGATCTCTGCTTTGGGATCTCGCGATCACAACCACGCTTCAAGAGGTAATCCTTATACTTTGTGGTTTGATGAAACGATCCGAGAAGTGTTCTCGTGATCATGTGGTTTCATCGTTATGTTAAAAAATTTTAATTTCCGCTGCATCTAGCATCTAGTACGACTAGTTGCTCCGATCGTATTCGATACGATCAACACGCTTCCGTGATGCGCTTAAGGATTCACAATATCCTTCAAAGATATCATATTAAGGTAAGGAATATTCAGAGATTAATACCTGATTATATTCGAGGCTATTTGGGTTAGCCTGGACTTGAGTTGGAATCACGGTTTGTGGTGCAGTTACCTCGTCTCTCCATCGATAGAGTCGATTGATGTCTACTCTCATAACATGAAGTTCATCCAACACTCGCTGGAGTTTAGGAGATATTGAAGAAGAGGAGGGCCCCTGGCCCTGCTTGGCCTAAGACTATTGATATTGTCTGAATTGGCCATGCTGGCCCTAACGTTGATACTGTGGCTGTTGTGATTGCGGGTTCTAATAACTTGTACAGTATTGTTGATGTTGTTGTTGATGTTGCTGCCGAGGCTGGTAGATGGGTTGATCATGTGGTGGACGAGGGTTTAGAGAAGAGTTTGGATCCAATCGGTTAGCAGGTTCCAAGGTATACCGGACTAGTTTATCTCCATGACTTGTGGAGGTTCCTCGTAATTAGTTTGAGCAGAGGTTTCTTCAATTTGATGGGAAAAGACTTGGTCTCCACCCCAATGGCTCTGTTGCCCTAACCCTTATCCTTGAATGTAGTGAATTTGGTGTGTGGGGGCAGGGGGTGAAGTCAGGGCAGGTATCTGCATCTTAGATATCCTGTCAGCCAATTCCTCCATTTGCTTAGGCAATTTAGCCAATTTCTCCGTATCAGATTATTTATGGAGTTTTTTATCTTCTTCTAAATCTGTTCGACCATAGTTAGCTTATCAGCTATTACTCTCATGGCAGTGCGTTGATCGATCGTTAGATTATTCACCATCTTTTTAGAGCCAACTATGTAGTCCTGGCTGGTGGTTTGTGCCTGGCTAGATTCATCAAGTCTCTCGAACACCTTGTAGATAGTCTCCTCGTAGCGTCCCATGTAGCTTCCTCCACATGATACATCTACTAACCCTTGGGTCTCAGGGTTTAGTCCACTAACAAGATTTTGGACCAGCATCATTTGGCGTATTCTGTGTTTCGGGCATTTCTGGATTAGGTCTATGAATCCTTTTTAGGTTTCATGGAATGACTCGCTCAAGTATTGGATAAAGCTTGTGAGCTTGATCCTCATCTGATTAATTATACTCACCGAGTAGAACTTCTTTAAGAAAATTATCTTGAAGGTTGCCCATGTGGTGACCACTTCCTCTAAGTTCTTCAGCCAGTAAGCTGCTATATCAGTCAAGGCGAAGGGGACAACTCTCATCCTTATGTAGTCTTGACTAACCCTAGGGTAGCAGAGGTTAGCGCAGACTAGCTCGAAGTCATAGAGGAAGATATATGGTTCTTCATGATTATTCCCTCTGAACTTAGGCAATAATGCGAGGATGTGCGGTTTGTGTTCGAACGCATCCTCGAGGAGTACCGACCTTAACCAATTATAATCTTCATCTACTTCAAGGAGGTACATGTCTTCCATAGTAGCCTCACTGCGATGCATTTCTGCCATCTGTGCTCTAAGGAGTTCATTGTGTTGTTCAACAAAAGTGCTCGAATAGGGTCATTGTCATTCTCATCATCACCGAGGTTCTTCTTTGGAGGCATCATGACTTCTTCCTCTTCACCTTCAGAAGTAAAGAGTTCGGAATTAAGCGTTGAAGTATGTGAAGAATTGTCAAGGATAAAGGTTTCCTTAGCAGAGGAGTGAAATGAAGGGTTAGTATCGGATTGACTAAACCCTAAAGGAGGTTGATTGATTTTTGGTAAGAGAATAACCCCAATACCAAGAGGGGTCGAGAAGAGAGTCATCTTGAGAAAGATTACACAAGTCAAACTCTCTAGTTCACCCACTCAACACTGGTGAAGGCACGTAAAGGTTTGGCCGCTTATCTTTTCAATTTTAATTTAATGACAAAACAATCTTGAAAATTAAGCAGAGCTGTTAGATGCTGAAATATTTCACAAAGAATGTTCCGAGTTCATACTAGTTGCACCTACTTTCAACCAGTATAGGTGTAAGTATGGACTGTTTAGATGGCTACCCATGTTACTTGAGGACGAACCCTTTTGTAGTGTCATCTAAACCACCCACTCTGCTAAGGGAAGTCAGATCATTGAGCGGTTACCCGAAACCCTCACTGAGAGGTAACTAATTATTTCTAAAAACAATAGTTTGAGTGAAAATTTTTGGTTTTTGGCTCTGCCCTAAGTGTGTGATCTGGTCCTTACAAACATTGACTGGGCTTCTCTCCACCAGACACAATGGTTAGTTTTATGTCAATTTTATTTACAAAAACCTTGATTAACAGTCCCAATTTCATATTAAGGTTATCACTGAAGTTTAGGTGAGCACATAAATTCTCGCCTAACGAGCAATCCCGATTCTTTTGATTCTTATGTTGCAAAACTGAGGAGGGATAATCGAAAAAGCCATTGCAAGCATAAATTAATGATGCATGTTTAAGAAGACTTACAATGATTCCTCGCATTCTTCATGTAGGATGTAATACAAGGATTTTAAATTTATACTAAATGATATGCACAGATGAAATTACCCTAAGCAGATAGTTCTATTAGCAGGAGAGAATCGATTTAAAAATTCGGCTAAGTTGAACGATCTATTAGTGTATGTATTTAGTGAAAGTGCCCTAAGAATTACGAGCATAAGCAAAAATAACTAAGCGAGCGTATATGTGCCTAATTCCTATGCCACTAAAGTCAGGTCCCAACCACACAGAAGGGGTTGAAACAGAAGCAACACACCACAAAGAAGTCTAATCCGAATTATTACAAGGGCTTAGAGAGAGGGACCCTGTGAATAATGCAGAAAATAAAACTATCTAAGATCTCTCTCACAAAATTAAAATACAGTCTTCTTCTTTTTAGATCCTTTTATTATATTCCAAAATTTTTCTCCAAGAAATCTGTGAAGAGAGAAATCACGGTTAGTATCAAAAGTGAGAGAGAAATGCAAAATGATAGGCAGAAAATGAAATGCAAAGAGAGAAAAAATGACACTGGAATTAATTTCACAAAAAATAATTACAAAAAATAATTGAAAACCCTAAAAAGAAGTCATTCCCTAGCAACAACGCCATTTGATGAACATCAAATTTACATCTTTAATAATAAGGGAATGCCGTAGTATAGGAGGCAAATTCGATTCATCAAAAACCACAATCTTTGAATGTTGGGGAGAATTTTTTTTCTTGGCAAGTTTACCAAGGTCGAACACAGGAAACGATATTATTTAGTTGCATGGTTTTAAATTAAATTAAATAATTAATTAGTTTCTCAATTAATTTCTATGTCAGAAAACATAGATAAAAATATGATAATGCAAATGAGACGATGATGCAATGCGAGGGCAATTAGAGCAGATGATGGAGCATGGGATCTGTGATATGTGATTTTTAATCTAAAATATATTAATCAATATCCTCAAAATTTAATCACAGATCAAAAGTAATTAAATACAGGTAGATGTATCAAATTAATTTCAGATGCATGCCAAAACAATTCAACGTATCAAAGTTTTATCCTGCAAGAGTTTCTCAAGACGCTCATGCCTTTTATTTCCTTGTAAATATCTCCTAAAAAGTTACGGTCTTTAATCATAACGAATATCAGGGGAATCATGAGTTTCAACAACCGATTGAATTGCTTAAAAATAATATTGAACCATTAGCAGATAAATCAACTCAACAATTCCTCAAATAAGTATCAAGGAAATAGATCAATTTCTCTTCCTTATGTTTACCACAGCAAAGAATAATTCGCTAATTAATAAGATAAATAAATAAGAAAGACTTAATCAGATAAGATCTCCTCAAATGGTTTCCTGCAGGTTAGATCAACTTTTCTCAATAAAGTAGCACACATATGTCAATTTTCAGTATCTAGAAATCAAAATGCTCCTAAATAATTATCATCAATAAACAACCTTAGATCTGTCCATAAACTATTCCAAATGATAAAGCATGAAAGTATC
The DNA here is from genome assembly GCA_037367405.1 of Ottelia alismoides. Taxonomy (NCBI): domain Eukaryota; kingdom Viridiplantae; phylum Streptophyta; class Magnoliopsida; order Alismatales; family Hydrocharitaceae; genus Ottelia; species Ottelia alismoides. Next base: position 6,220 of record JAZKJV010007254.1, on the reverse strand, counting down.
TTCAAAATGACATATTAATTGCAAGAAACAAAGATCGAATGAGAAAGTTATGCTAAATTTATGTTCTGAGGACTAAAATGTAATAAAAATAAATATTTTATTCTCAAAATGAGCCCTAGAGGACTTATATGCAAATATCAAAATGTACAAGATGTTCTTGCAATTTTCCCTCCACAACACGTGCATGGAACATGACTTAGTGGTGGAAGGACCAGCTTGTAATTCTCTATAATTTCCGGGGCTCTCCTACAATTTTTGCACACGCACATGCATAACACGTGACCCCAAGGTTCAATGGATGATCGGTAGCCTGGGGGGCACGTGTCTACGTGGCGTTTCTTTGGAGTGCCCGAGCCTCGCGGCCTGGGCCGAGGCTTGATATGTGACGCGTAGCGCGTGAATAAGGTTCGAAAGGCCCGAGCTTCAAGGCAAGGGCCGAGGCTCGGGTGAGGGAATGTAGCTGCGTTGCAGCTATTGGATCACGCGATCCAACAATAGGCAGTGGTCGAGGTCGACTAGAGGTGAAGGGCAGTGGGGTCACGCGGAGGCTCTATCGTGAGGCTGCTGGATGGGTGTTCATCAGGGCAGGACCTACAGAGGGCAGCGATGCAAGCTCAAGAACTGGAGCTCGTTTATCCAGACGGTGGAGAACGGTGAAGGCAGGGAATGCGATGGTGAAGGGATGTTGAGGACGGTCAAGGGTGGAGAGCGGATCTCGAGGTGGGTCAGAGTGATCAGCTGTGGGATAACCGTGCGTCGGAGGGCGACGACAGAGAGCGAGGTGCGGTAAGGTGTGAAAGCTCCGGTAGATGGCCTCGTTGAGAGTCGACCGACAATGTTAGCTGAGAAACGAAATGACGAGGCGAGCAAGGAAATCTTGAGCGCAAGACCAACGATTGAAAGCGGATGGGCTGAGGTAGTGATCCGATGCGAGCGGGGAAGATGGAGGATCTGGAGCTCAACTCTTTGCAAGAGCGAGGGGTGGATTTAGGCGACGGGGTTTAACGGAGATGAGGGAGGGCAGAGGATCGAGAGACGGAGGCGAAGGAGGTGTCGACTCGCCTTAAGGGGAGGGGCGGAGTAGCTCCTGGGTTTCTTTGCTCAAGGACCCTTAGCGGAGGAGGTTCGAGCTCGGCAGAACAATGATGGCGTTCTACAACAGGGAGTAAGCCCCCTGGATCACGTTAACAGCTCAAAGATGGCACAGAGGGCTGACGTCACCAGCCCTTACGATGAACTCGAAATGATGGTGTATGGCATGGAAGGCTGGTGAGGGGAGGTTTTTATAGGGAGGTCTGGAATGTAACAGCGAGGAGGAGGACCGACACAACGGCTGCGAGCCGCCGTGCATGATGGAGGCTTTACGCGAGTCAGCAACCGTTGCAGGTGACATGGAGGAGCATTTTTGGGCCGGGGAGAAGAAATAACTAGAAGAAGATGGTTACATTCTTGGCACGTTACCAGGGGTGGGTGGCAGGAGAGAGAAGTGAGTGGGGTGCCACGTGGCATGCTCAGGAGCTGCCACGTGACACCCAAAAAAATTTCAAAATTATAAGAGGGAAGAAAATAGAAAAGAAATATAAGGAGACCTCGGACTGAAAAAATTCTTTTTACAAAAGTTGTTTGTCTTAACGAGATCTACAACTTTCATTAAGGATCCATGAGCAAAAGAGGTTATCTGTACAAAGTGATATTTGTGGTGGTCGCCATGTGTCTAGAAAACCAATTTTTTTAGAGTTTTGTAATTTTTGGTGGTTTTTAAAGAGGATAAAAATTATAAAAAAAATACGGTAAAATACAAAAAAATTAATTACATACTAATTTATTTGTTTGGATTTTTAATAAATAAGAAAATAAGAAAATAAAATTAGAGTATGAAATTCGAGACTTTTGTACAGACTCACAAAAGACACTTGGACTCAGTCAGTTTCATTGATTTCAGTCTTGATATAGATTTAGATTTTTATGATGCTTAATAAAACTTTCATCAAAGCACACAATTAAAGAAGAAATAAAGTTAAAAGGGTTAATTATATACATGAAAACTCATGTCAAAAATAGCAAAAAGATTAAATGCGGAGAAGAGGCCCAAAACCCAACTTTCACATATGAGCTCCTAATTTTATGAAATCGGTCTTATTTTGAAGGTTTTTAAAAAGGAGTACTTTAAAAGTGTGTACACCAAAATCGTATATTGTATGAGGGAGATATGGGTGTTTTAGTCTGTTGGATATGAAATTAGACTTTGAGATCATTTGACACTTATTTAAGTTAGTATTTTTTTACATTTTTTATTTATTTTTGTTAGTAATATCTATAGAATAGAGGTGGTTTGGGGTCAATTGGATTTATCATGAATTAACTAAAAAATGGAAAGTTAGCAGTTTTTTAAGCTAATTTACACTTGGATTTTTGATGCAATTTTGCATGATGAAATGCAAATATTATTAAAACATGGATGAATGTTAATGATGTTAAATTAATGATTTAATGCAAATGAATTATGAGGTAAATAACCTAATTGACCAATTTTAGCATAACGAATATGAGATTCATCAGTCTCATAAGGTGAGAGCATAGTCGTCGAAGAAACCAAGCATGATACTCGATTAAATTAGTAATTAACGTATAAGATGAATGACCTATCAATGCAAAGTGAAGTGAGCTAAAATTTACTAGAACCCCTACAAATAAGTGTATAGAGGGAAAGTAAATGTAGAGTGTTGAACACAAGGAACATGTGGGTGTAGCAGCTATCAATTGTTTCTATTTAACATATTTATGGATTTCTACTATTTAATTGATTATTTATGGGTTTTAAATTATATTTAAATTTTATGGATTTTTATTGTTTTATATATTTCTTGGTTTTTTTAATTTATTTTTTTTTATATTTTTTAGATTTTTATTTTCTTTTTCTGTGTTTTCAAAGATATAGTATGTATATATATTTATATATATAAGAACATGTATAATATAAATATTATATATTGTATATATAATAAATATATAAAAAATTAGAAATATATACATTTATAATGCTTTTTATTTTTTAAAGTTGTTAAAATGTATTTATAAGTATATATAATTAATAATAATTATAACACTAATTGATACTATATATATACTATATAGGGTTTTCTATCTAAAAATATAACTTAAAATACTCAAAATTATTAAATAAAAGGTTTTTGTGTTTTTAATATTTTTCCAATTTTTGTGATTTTTCTTATTTTTTGCTAATTTTTTTGTATTTCTAGTGTTTAAATATAACAAATTAGTAGCTTTGTAAATAGACCAGATGCTTTAGGTTTTAAAAATCGATAATAAGTTCAAAATTCCCCAAAACCTTTTTTAGTAAGTACTATACTATATAAATAAAAATAAGAAATAACTACTATTTTTTGGATTTAATGAATTTTTTGCAAATTTGTATTGGGTTAGCAGGATTTTTACATTTTTAAGATTTTTCTTTTGTATTTTTGTGATTTTTGTCTGAAGTTATATTATATAGTATTACATAATACATATTTATTTTGGAATTTTTAAAAGTAGTTGTTATTCTTTTGAATTTTTCTAAGTAAACATGGAATATATAGCTCCTACATGATTTTTTAATGAATGGGGAAAAGCAATAAAATGCTAAAATAAAAGTGTGGTGTGGACAAGCACAATCTTAAGCATTTACTACTATTTTCCTAGAATTTTACAAGGAAAGGAGCCCTACAATAAAAAATAAAAAGATAATAAAATAAATACAATACGTAAAAGGGGATATTTTTGTAATTACAATATTCTATAGTGGGTTTCATGCAAAATACGCCAAAATTTTACACTTTAATTACAATTTTATAGATTAAAAATAAATAATAAAACAAACGAGGGTATACTTGCAAAATGGTTGCCTCACGTGGGAGTCCACGTAAGGGGATCTGGCATGGACCACGATGCAAATAGACAATACCAAGAGGGGTCCTATGCAAAAAGTCTATTTTTAATTTACACATAGGGTGGATATATAAATATAAACTAAATATTTAAAAGATGTCAGTATATCTTTAAAGTGTACCCAAAAAAGATGTGACCGAAAGGTGCACATTTCGCCTCGTGGATAAGTTAAGTCAGATCGGTTGGTAGATGCAGGTGATGAATCTCCATTTAATCACCTTTATTCTATCATTTTGGCCTTAAAAACCCTAGCTAATGCATACAAATAGCCTTAATTTGTACCAATTAACATTCATTCTTTATTGTATAATACTATATAAAATATTGTTTTTAATGACAGAATTATAGAATAAAGAGAATAAAAGAAAAGAAAAAGAATAAATTAGCAAAGATATTTTATGATCGTAAAACCCCAAGACCTAGGCATCTTGATGACTGGGTCGACAAGGAATAAAGTAGGGGAAGATAAGGGCCAATAATGCAATAAAAATCCCATTTATTCATTTTGAGACCTATTTATTTTCTATCTTTTATACTAAAATAAAGAAACTTTGTACATAAATTTGTAGATAATAATATATAGAAAATACAAAATTGACTTCGTAGAAAAATAATACACAAGGTACATTTAATACTCAAAATAAAATCCTAAAATCCAAACTTCACATACCCATATCTCCCAAATAAAACTCAAAATGTACGAAAATAACCTTTAATTGTATATAACTTTTAATAAGCATTTAATGAAGGTAGTTTCATATTATTTGGAGTTGAGGTGTGAAAGATAGGTTTTGGACCCATATTATATAATATACCCCAATAAAATATTCATTTTATTGATTCTTTAATATTTTTATAATTTTGTAATTTTTTAAATATTATTTATATCATATGTACATATAGAAAATAAAATAAAACCATCAACAAATATTAAAATAAAATACGTACACTAAATACATAGATGCATATACAATAATTATACCTATATAATATATACATGTATTTATTTAAGTGTATATATCAAAATTATAATAAAATTATATTTAAGTATACAAAAATAAGTTGTAAAGAAATGAAATAATAAAATATAAAAATAAAATCAAATACAATATAAAAATAAAAGACCTAGAACATAGATGAATATACCTATAAATATACCCCTAAAAATTAATTTGTAATAAACAACCTCAAAAAATAAATAATAATAAGATCCTATAAAAATAATATATTTTTTATTTTATAACTTAAAATTATAGAATTTTCAAGTATTTTTAGGGCTGGTTTTTCCTAGTTGGTCCATATGGACCAACCAGGTGGCTTAGAGAGTTAGTAGCTCTGGCCAACTCTTTGACCCCCCCTCCCTAGCCCTTGTCAGAATGACCTTGTGACCCTACTTCGCTATTTTCTAGCCATTGATACACTAATCGAGGAGATTTTGACCCTTCATGAAATCTCTTCCTTGTACATCCTAGACCCACGCCGAACCTTCTCCTAGGGCAGAACACCATCCCTACGCTCGTGATCTGCCCTCAAACATCACTCCATCGTCATCCTGTACATAAACCACTATCGAGCTTCCTTCCTTTTTTTGAACCTTCTTCCGGCCTTGTTTTAGATCCTTTTTCAATCTCTTGATAGAGGGTCGTGACAGTGCCCTCTCCTTCTCATTGAAAGTGAGCTCAGGTGGATGTTAGGTCGTCTCCACCCATCTCCGCCAGTTGGTTGTCGAGGTCCTTGGTTCGTGGTCTTCCAGCCACTAAGGTGCCCTTTTAATGCTTTCTAGATTAGTCTTAGATGTAGTTTTCATTTGGTGTATTTAGATTAATGTTTAATCTCTTGTTTTCGTGTTTAATTGTAGATTCGTAGTTCATCGGAACTCTGCTCCGGAGAACCTCTTCACTTGTCCCCTACCGTTCAACGACTCGCAGACCACTCCATTTTCTTTCCCATCACTTCCTCCACATCCGAAGCACCTTTGCTCACCTTGATCCTGCCTGGATCAAGCAGTCACTCCCACATCCTCCTCCGTACGCCAGAGGGACGTCATCCACCACATGTCCACTCCATTCCACCTCCAGGAGCTCCCCATGAGCTCCACATTTTTGTTCTAACCATTTCCCTACAGGAATCAGAGAGAAAAGTCATCGATGAAGGTCTTTTTGAAGAAATCGAAGGTACCTGGAGAGCCTTTTGTGCCTTCCGGCCAATACAGAACCCTTCCAGGAACCTTTTGGGACCTTCAACAACTGGAACCACCGCCGGAGTTTTGAGA
>JAZKJV010007253.1:0-287203 GCA_037367405.1 Ottelia alismoides | reverse complement strand
TGGTGCATAGATGGACGGGTCTAGCCTTAGGGTTTGGGCACTCTGCTGCCCGATGGCCCTTTTGATAGCATCGAAAGCAAGTATCAGGTCCTACAATGGGTCGGCTTCCCAAGATGCCTTGGCCGGGGTTTCCAGGGGGTGGTCGGGTGACGGCAGGAGTTGATGGTTTGGCTGAAGTTTTACCCGTCACAACTGATGAGGAGCCCATCGGTTTGGAGTAGATCATCGGGGTACTGGTACGAGGAGCGGAGTTCACAGAAAAAGGTATCTTCCTCGTCTGGGTTTTAGCAAGCTTGATCTCAGCTCGCTCAGCCTGCTTGTAGGCTTCGTCGACATCACGGCAGTGGTGGAGGTAGAGTTCATCCTGGATGGCTTGGCGGAGGCCTTGCATGTAGCGGGTGACTTCCTGAACAGGAGTCTCCTGCAAACGGTTGCGGTGGACTAGGGATTGGAACCCTTCGGTGTATTCCCTCACGCTCATGGGTCCTTGTCTCCAGGCTTGCAGTCGCGCGTACAGATCGCGTTTGTAATCTTCAGGCACGAATTTGGTCTTCAGCTTAGCTTTCATTTTGCTCCAACTGCAGATTTTGCTTTTCCCTTTTCGTTTGCGTTCAGATTGCAAACGGTCCCACCATAGCAGCGCATGTCCTTTTAATTTTATAGTGACGAATTGGACCTTACGTTCGCTAGGCATGGACTTCCACACAAAGAAGTGCTCGACGGCTTGGAGCCAGTCCAAAAAAACGTCAGGATCTCGTCCTCCGTCAAATTCTGGGACATCGAGACAGATACCTCGATCCCATCCATCGTCGGACTTGGGTCCATTTCGGGGTTGGAATTGATGTTCACCATTAGTTTGTGGGGTATAGCCATAGGTGTATTGATCTGGAGTTTTGGGGAGGAAAGGGGTGTATTCTCTGGGTTCTTCTTCTCCACTTTCTGGTGACTGATCATCGCTCACATGTCCGTCGGAGGTGGATGAACTAGAGTCACGGGACGTGCTATTCCGGGATCGTGATTTCCGGCCAGTGCGTCGACCTTTGTTGGGATTTTCATCACTAATGTCAGGTCCTAGCACGCGGCTATTCAATGTAGCAATTTGTTCATGGGCGACGGTGCATCTACGATCTAGTCCGGCGATTTGGGTACTCAGTTGATTGTTCATGAGTTGTAATTGGGCAAACAAAGCTTCTAAGGTTAATTCAGGGTGTGTGGTGTAGGGGGGTTTAGAGCCACTAGGTTTGTCGGCCATGGATATCCTAGGGTTCTGCTGTCTTTGTTTGGGATTTTTTTTGTGGTTTTGTTTTGTGGGGTTTTTTTTTTTTATATATGCAATGAATAAATGGAATGCAGACGAAATGCAGAATCGTGAGGCTCTGATACCAAATTGATGCAACCTCAGGGTGGAATAACCTAAATGACGAACAGGCAATGGAAATATTGAAACAAAATGACGAACACGATAAATGGCGCACGACAAGCCAAAAATCAGCAACAATAATTGTCTGGTTACTCGCGATTTAGCACCGATTACTATCCACAAATTAGGACAAACTGATGAGTTCGAAGTCTTAGAAAGTTATCACAATATTTGCAAGTCGTGGGGTCTCAACGATTCACCAAACCAAATCAACAGTATAACAGTCCACAAAACTATATTATGCGGTGGAATAAAATGGGAAAGATATATCGCTCATACCACAACTGGCAGGGGTCCGTAGATTGCGCTTCAGATCTGATCGGGCGGGTCGCGGCTTGCTTCCGCGATGACCGGGGATGTTGGGCAAGCGTAGCGGAGCACGACAACTGGGGGGGGTCGCTGGAGGAGGGCTGGGCGTCAGCGAGCAGTCGGAAGAGGCCACGGGGAGGTCGAGGTCGCAGCTTGAGGGCGTGGCCGAATGCTGGCTGGGCTGGCGGGGCTACTGTTTGGGGAGTGGGCGTCGAGCGGCGCGGGGATGATGGCCTGGGAAGTGTGGGATGCCGGGCGGTGTGGGGGAAGATGAGCAGATGGCGCGGGCGAGATGGCGGAGGAGGGGCGGTCCCTGGCGGCGCGGAGGAGGAGGGCCGAGCGGCGCTGGGAGGTGCGGAGAGGCAGGAGAAAGGCGCGGGGGCCCTGGTTGTGGAGTGGCGGGAGTTGGAGGCGGTGAGGAGAGGGGGGCGATGGAGAGCGGGGTTCGCGAGGGAGAGAGGTGGGGTCGGGTGGAGAGGCGTAGGGGTTGGCGGCTGGGAGAGAGTGGCGGGGAGAAGGTGGGATCGAGAGGGAGAGGAATAAAGGGGCGGAGCCGGGAGGGAGGAGAGGAGAAGAGAGGGAGGCGGCGGGTTAGGGCACGGGGTCGAGAGAGAAGGGTCGGGAAGAGAGAAAGGGCGTGGGAGGATACGGGAGGGGGAAAGGGGAGAGAGGCGGCGCTCGAGAGAGAGAGGGAGAGAGAGAGAGAGATTAGGGTTGGGAAAATTAATCTTAACTCAACTTCATTAAAAACTAATACAAGGGAGCCCTTTTATAGAGGCTACTCCCCCACAAAAGGAGCAACAAATCCCTAAAATTAGGGAAGAAGAAATCAAAGGAAAAATTATAAAAGAGGCCTTTTATAATGAGCCTTTTACATGGGGAATAAATAAAACAAAATAAATACTAATTGGACCAAATAAATGTCTACTAAAATTAAGTTGCTATCATGCTGCATCATACACCAAGTATTAAAACACATAAATCTACTATACCTAGTATTAAAACACATAATGGTTTAATATATTTTGTTTCGGGTGAGACAGGAGGGTGCATACAATGGTTCTTCAACTTGGTGTATGTTTACAGGTTATTTTATGTTGTAAAACTTGAATGAAATCGATTTCCAATATCTATAAGTCAATTCTTCAAAAACAAGATATCTATAAGTCAAGAATCAAACATTAATATCGATATATTCAAAATGATCGATATATGCAATATAATATTCATAGATTGATCGATATGTGTAATCTAAGAGTATATTTGTAAGCTATTTAGTAATCTAAGAACTTGGATGAACTCCATTTTCAATATATATAGGTCAACAACTAACACTACCATCGATATGTTCGATATGATCGATATGTGCAATATAAGGATCATAGTCTTCACAAATGATCTATATGTGTCATCTAAGTGTATATATGTAAGTTGTTTAATGTTATAAGAACATGAATGGAATCCATTTCCATTATTTAAAGGTCAGGAATAAACATTAACAGCGATATGTTCGATATGATGATCGATATGTGCGATATATGGTCTATAAATGACCAATATGCGTGATATAAGTGTGTATTTGTAGGTTATTTGTTGTTCTAATATCTTGGATGATCTTAATTTCTGAAAAAATGGCAAAAAAATTGGTTTTTTTGAGACATTTTCGACATTTCCACCGATATCGTCGATATATCCCGATATATCCATTTCCGGGTGGACCGAAATGATATCGATATCGATACGACCTTCCATGGCACCAGCTGAGTTACGAGAGTTAAAGGCACAGTTACAAGAACTATTAGATAAGGGATTCATTCGTCCTAGTACTTCACCATGGGGAGCACCTGTCTTATTTATCAGGAAAAAGGATGGGTTAATGCAGTTGTACATTGACTATAGACAGTTAAACATAAGGACAATAAAGAATAAGTATCCTCTACCAAGGATAGATGATCTCTTTGACCAGTTACAGGGTTCGAATGTGTATTCCAAGATTGACTTAAGATCTGGATACCATCAGTTGAAGATAAAAGATGCAGATATCCCCAAGACAGCCTTTCGAACTAGATATGGACATTATGAAATTTTAGTTATGCCTTTTGGACTGAAAAATGCCCCAACAGCTTTCATGGATCTCATGAATAGAGTATTCAAGGAGTTCTTAGATCACTTTGTAGTAGTCTTTATTGATGATGTGCTTAATTACTACAGGGATAAGTATCTGCATGAACACCATCTCAGGCAGGCACTTGAAACATTAAGGAAGAACAAATTGTATGCTAAGTATAGCAAATGTGACTTTTGGTTATCTGAAGTATCTTTCTTAGACCATGTTATTTCTGGGGAAGGTATATCAGTTGATCCTACAAAGGTTAGTACGGTGATGAGTTGGGAACGCCCGAAGACTGTCACAGAAATACGATCTTTTCTGGGTTTAGCTGGATATTATAGAAGATTCGTGAAGGACTTTTCACGAATAGCATTGCCAATGACTAGACTAACTCATAAGGAAGTCCCATTCTTATGGTCTGATACATGTGAAGCTAGTTTTCAGACACTAAAAGAACGCCTAACATCTGCACCAATCCTTACTCTACCCTCTGGGAGTGAAGGGTTTACAGTGTTCACTGATGCGTCTAAAGAATGACTTGGGGCAGTTCTTATGCAACATGGTAAGATAGTTGCGTATACATCACGGCAGCTCAGGACACATGAAAAGAACTACCCAACACATGACCTTGAATTAACTGCTGTAGTTTTTGCTTTAAAGATATGGAGACATTACCTCTATAGTACTACTTTTGAAATCTTCACTGATCAGAAAAGTTTGAAATATCTATTTGATCAGAAGGAACTCAATATGAGACAGAGACGGTGGCTAGAGTTGTTGAAAGACTATGATTGCACCATCTCTTACCACCCTGGTATGGGGAACGTCGTAGCAGATGCCCTTAATAGAAGAACCTATTCACCTGGGTTGGTGAGTGCTATCCACTTCTGGGGTTTACTATCAACGTTAAGTGAATGGAAACCATTTGATAGTAGTGCTGATACTATAAGTATTCCTCACTAATACAAACCAGAGATCTGGGATAGAATAAAGAAAGGACAGGAGGATGATCCAGTCTTTAAAGACTTGAGACAACAACTTGAGAAGAATGAGATAGAGGGATTCCAGATACAAGATGGGTTATTGTATAACCATCACAGAGTTTGTGTACCAAACACACCTGAACTAAGGAAAGACATCTTACATGAAGCGCACTGCTCAAGATTTTCTATTCATCCAGGAATTACAAAGATGTATAGGGATCTTCATTCATACTTTTGGTGGTCGGGAATGAAGAAAGATGTTGCTGAGTTTGTGAATTCATGTTTCACTTGCGAGCAGGTAAAGATTTCACACCAAAAGCCATCAGGATTATTGCAACCCCTCCCTATACTTGAATGGAAATGGGAAAGCATTTCCATGGACTTCGTTACCGGCTTACCTCAGACGATGGGTAGTAAAGATAGTATCTGGGTTATAATAGATCGTCTGACAAATGTAGCACACTTTATTCCGATAAGCTTATCTTTCACTCCAGACCAGCTTGCTGAGTTATATATTACACATATGATTCGCCTCCATGGTATCCCAAAGGAAGTATGATGCAAAATCGGTTTTGGGCGTCGACGATAATTAAAATAAATTGGACGGTAGATTTTTGGTGGAGAAAATGGAGGGTTGAGAAGAAGAAACTCGTCGGGCACGAGAGGTTGAGGGAGAAGAAGCGTGGAGATCGCGTGAGGAGAGAAGGGAGAGATGAGATAGAGAATAATTCTCAAATTAATTATCAACTGACTGCCTAAAAACAATGGATCCCCATCCCTTTATATAGGAGGGATGAGATTACAAAAATAGAAAACTAATTTTAAATTGACAACTAATTATCCTAAATAGACTCTAACTAATTAACCGACTAACTACCTAGTTTGAAATTCAAAATCTCTAACTGATTTATTGAGATCACAGGCGATCTCATTTATTTAATTAAAGACACGACAATTTAAATAAACGTAAATAAAATCGACCGATAAAATTAGATAAATATTCGGCCCTATATTTTGACTCCACGCTGCATCAACTCTCCTCCACTTTTAAAAAATTCGTCTCCCGACGAATTGCTGGATCTGCAGGCTTGGAGATTGAATCCGCGTTCTCCGTCATTCCCTGGAAGAATTGGTGTGGAGCGAACGACGGAAGCCACACGCGGGCGTTGGTGACGTGGCCGTCATGGTGGAAGAGCAGGTGCGGCGCATAGGCGGGCGTCCATCTGATTTTCTTCCCGTTGACGTGGTGCTCGAAGAACTGATGAGGCATGAACAACATGTTCTTTGGAGAATCCATAGCAAAGCAATGACACAAAGAGAGGAGGGGAGGAGATGTGTCCAAGGAATGAAGCCATGGGGTCCTTAAATAGGTGAACCCCAAGGTCCTAGTCCTAATAGGATAAGGAGGGTCCCCAGATTTCTTATTTTCAGCCCTCTTCTTTAAATATTTCCACAACCGAGGGTTTAATGGCAATTTTCGTACCCCTTCAGCTAAAGGGATCCCATAGTATGTTTTAGCCTTACAATGTTCTTGTTGATATAAAATTTTTGGCCAAGGGGGTCTTCATGCAATTTTTCCAAATTAATCTCCAACTCCACCCTTCAAGGGATTCGAATTCCTTTGATCTCGGGCTTCTTGTTAGGGCTCGAGACCTCTTTTCCTGACCAGGGCGGCGGCAGAAGCCATCGGCGAGCAATGGCTGGTGGTGCCTGCATGGTGATCGGTGCGTGCTCAGCACGCGGGGGCGGCACGGGATGTCCTGCAGGATGGCAGCGAAGGAGAGGTGGACCGCTGGGAAACGCAAGCGGCTGGGCGCGGGGTCATTGGGGCGGGGTTGGCGCGACTGGAGCGATAGGTTAACACCGCGGCCTGGGCGGTGGATGGGAGGCGACGTCGGGTGGTTTGGGGCTCGGCGGGGGAAGGTTATGGCTGGGGCAGGGAGGGGAAGGGGGAGATGGGGCTGCAGGTGCGAGAGAGAGCGGGAGTGGGAAGGAGGGGAGGCGACGGAGCGGGTTGGAGCCGGGGAAGAGGAGGCGCAGGTGGGAGGGGTGGAGAAGCTGGCGTGCGGGGAGAAGCTGGCTGCTGGGGCGATGGGTGCGGGCCTGGGAAGGCGATGGCGGTGGGGAAGGGGTGTGGTTAGGATCCGGAGAAGAGAGGAGAAACGCAAGGAGAGGCAGGTGGGCTGTGGTTGTGCGGGAAGGAGGGGTTATGGCGTCATTGGTCGCAGGTAGGCGGGGCGGTTAGGGAGGGAGGGGGGGTGTTCGGATGGTGAGGGGAAGATCGCGGGGGTCTGCGGGTGTTGGCGGGGCTGGGGGCTGGGCTGGGGAGGGGGCGGCGGGAGGCGCCGACGGTACTGGGGGCAGGACCGGGGCCGTAGGTGCGGCGAGGGTGGTGGGTGGGGTCCGTGCAAGGGCGGATGGGGTGTGGGTCGGGTTCGGGGGATTTTGTGAATCTAAAATTACCTGGACAACCCTTGTTTCGGCGTTTTCCTCTTCTGAAACGGCTTGGACAGCGGCTGATTCTTCGTTGACAGCGAGATTTTTGTCTTCAAATTCGGTGTCGGCGATTGGTGTCGTGGAAGCCTTCGATCTAGCGGCGCGCATAGCCTTGGATTCAGCGATTATTTCTCGACATCCGGTCTCGAATTCTTGACATTTGGACCGGAAATCACGCATTGCGTCCATCTTCTTGTTGTACGCGTCGTTGGATCGTTGTGTTCGTTCGGACGAACGATGGTGTGTCGTCGCGTGTCGGCGCACATGTCTGTACGAATCGTCAGATCGTGAGGACGATTTGTAGGCCATGCTCTGATACCAAATGATGCAAAATCGGTTTTGGGCGTCGACAATAATTAAATAATTTGGACGGTGGATTTTTGGTGGAGAAAATGGAGGGGTTGAGAAGAAGAAACTCGTCGGGCACGAGAGGTTGAGGGAGAAGAAGCACGGAGATCGCGTAAGGAGAGAAGGGAGAGATGAGATAGAGAATAATTCTCAAATTAATTATCAACTGACTGCTTAAAAACAATGGACCCCCATCCCTTTATATAGGAGGGATGGGATTACAAAAATAGAAAACTAATTTTAAATTGACAACTAATTATCCTAAATAGACTCTAACTAATTAACCGACTAACTACTTAGTTTGAAATTCAAAATCTCTAACTGATTTATTGAGATCACACGCGATCTCATTTATTTAATTAAAGACACGACAATTTAAGTAAACGTAAATAAAATCGATCGATAAAATTAGATAAATATTCGGCCCTATATTTTGACTCCACGCTGCATCAAAGTAGTTTCTGATCGAGATTCACGATTCACCTCACACTATTGAGAGGACTTCATGAAAGCCTTGGGTACGCAACTATGCTTAAGTACAACATATCATACACAAATAGATGGTCAGTCAGAACATACGATTCAGACACTAGAGGATATGCTACGAGCGTGTGCCTTAGAATGGAAGGGATCATGGATTAAACATTTATCTCTTGCAGAATTCACATACAACAACAGTTACCATACAAGTATTGGCATGGCACCATTTGAAACACTTTATGGACGTAGATGTACTACTCCTTTGTGTTGGCAAGAGGTCGGGATAAAGAATCTTTATGATTCAGATACACTGCAAGAGACACGGGAAGCTGTAGAGCTTGCTCGAAAAAGACTATTAACTGCTCAAAGTCATCAGAAAAGCTATAGTGATACTAGGCGAAGAGACCTTGAGTTTGAGGTAGGTGACTTTGTATTTCTCAAAGTATCACCTATGAAGGGAATTCAGAGGTTTGGTGTGCATGGGAAGTTAGCACCCAGGTTCGTGGGTCCCTTTGAAATTATTCAGCGCATTGGAAAAGTGGCATATAGACTTGCACTTCCTCCACATCTTTCGGCAGTAATGATGTTTTTCATTTATTAAATCTGAGAAAGTACGTTAAGGATCCAGAGCATAAGATAAGTTATGATGATTTACATGTTGAATCAGACTTGACATACTAAGAGTTACCTATGCAAATACTTGACAGAGATATCAAGAAGTTAAGAAACAAAGAGGTGCCTCTAGTTAAAGTATTATGGCGGAACCAAGAGTTTGAAGAAGTCACACGGGAACCTGAGGCGGAAATGAGAGAGAAATACCCCTACTTGTTTGAGTAATAACACTATGTATTGTATATCTTCTTTATAAATGAAATGACGTCCATTTTATTTAAGGTTGTTATGTTTTCAATCCTCTTTAAGGTTGTTATGACTGCATTTCTAGTCTCGAGGACGAGACTTCCTTTAAGGTTTTATATTTGTAAAGCCTTGAACTTAGCATATCTCGGATCCTATATAATAAGATCCGGCTCGTCAAGAGATTCGTGTGATTTGTTATGATTTTCGGAAGAAAGAGAAGGAAGGCTAAGATGTCATTAACTCATAATGATTGTCATTAAGACTAACTAAACATGATTAAAGAAATTAATGACTGATTGAAAACCTCTAATGATCATTAGCAAACACTAATCAATAGTTAGCAAAAGATAAGCGTAAGCCGCGAAAGTTAAATCGCGATTAGTGAAAGTTAATCACGATTAGTGTTAATTAAGCGTCATTAGCGAATCTCGAATCCTCTAGAATGTTCTAACTTAAGCCCCAAGTTTCGAATAGGTTTTGGCCAAAACCATGGGCCAAAACTATGGGCCGCTAAACCATGGTTAAGGTATAAACCATGGTTTTCTAACCACGGTTAGTGGTTTTCTGGAGCCTATAAATAGACCCCCTACCTATTTCCACGATTTCCACTACCACCACCACCCCAAGGGCTAGGATCGAGAGGTCGGGAGGAGGAGTGGGAGGCGAGGGAGGAGCGCTAGCGAAGCACTGCCGGGAGAACGAGGAGGAGAAATGTATGATCCTGTCTTTGTTTGTTTCGTAAGCTAGGATTTCAATTCATCCTCTTTTCTTCCAAGCTTTGTTCTTGATTTATCTTTCTTTCCGATTCGTTTTCTGTTGTGGTTCGGTGTAACACCCTACTTAGGTGCGGGCGGCTATTCACGTCAGTGAACCCTGTGATTCGTCACACATTCACTCATCTAAGACGTGTGGTGTCTACCGATTCTCCATCGCTTATGTTTCTATTCTTTCAGTTATACTTTTATAGTTATTTTGATGGAGAAATCTGTGTAATACCCTACTTAGGTGCGGGTGGCTATGCACGTAAGTGAACTCTGTGATTCGTCGCACATTCACTCACCTAAGATGCGTGTTGTCTACCGATTCTTTATCTCTTGTTTGAGTATATTTTTTCAGTTTTGTTGTTGTTTTCCTCACGAATGATTTTATAGAGGAATCTTTTTCCGTTTTTATTTTGAAGTATATCCCGATATAAGGGGAAACTCTGTCGAAATTTTCCGAGAAATATGTCCCGATATACGGAGTAACTCTGTTGAAATTTTCCGAGAAATATGTCCCGATATTAGGGGAAACTCTACCGAAATTTTCCGAGAAATATGTTCTTGGCGTTCTTTGTGTTCTTTGTGTTATTCGCGTTTTTCATGTTCTTAGTTCGTTCTTCGCGTTTTTGACACGTTCTTAGCGTTTTTGATACGAAAATGAAATTCGATCTTTTCAGTAGCCTTAAAACATCTTTTCTAAAAACGAAACACGATAAAGCCTTGCATACGCGAGAGAGAGCTCGATTAGGTAACGAAATCCTTCCTTTTGCTGTTGGGTTTTCAAACGAGATTATTGAAATTTTTGATTTTATGTTCTGTGTATGAAGAACCCTAATTTTGGCTATTTTTGAAAAAGTTTGAACAGTTGCTTTGTGATTCCCACTAAAATAAGGTCTAAGTATCGAATCAATGCGGTGCTTTGAAAGTTAGGGTTTGGGAGTTAAAATAGGAATAAACACGAGTATATATGCATATGAATAATATATATGTGAGTCTATACTAAGTGTTGCTGATTATGTAAATCAAAGACTTAATGAAAGAATTACATCATGGGAATTGATGTGGTTTGATTTGGATCCTGAAAAGGATCATGTGTCACGTTAAGGATGATTGGGAGTAGAACTACAGGTCGGCATGCAACCTGTAGGTTTGTCGGAAGGAACCCGTATTGGCATTTCCCTACCTAGGTGGTACACAGTTGCCCTGTTATGATAAGTGCGCACGAAATGAATGTTTTGCAACGCGTGGTACCGGGAGCCAATATCTTCGGGTTGAACGACAGAAGATGTGGTCTTGCCATGTGGAGGCACGTGTGGTTCAATAGCGGTTGGGTCACGATAATATGTATTTAAAGCCGCTAGGTTATATGATTAAATGTTAGCCTGAGGTTTTAAGCAACCGAGTCCTCAAGGACGGTGTGCTCATTTGTTTTCCAGGCTGAGGGTTTGATACCCTGTTTAATAAAAGAAAAGGAAATTGTCAGGTTAGTATTGGAGGATTGGTTGAGGCGACGTGCGACTGCATAAGCTTACCAAGATCAACGTAATCTCCAATCCCGAAGTGCACAACTTCGGAGTCCTTATAATGGTGAGGTTATTCCCTGGACTAATCCCTGACGTGGAATAGAATGGGAATAGCACTTAAATTAATGAGAAGGAATGAAACATTTTGTGATAACAAGTTTTGCAAAATTATCCATTTGTTTGTTTTTCTCTTCTTCGTTACTTAGCATTCGCTAATTTTTTTATCCTATGATTTATGGAAAATCCAACATGTGTCAGTGAGCCATCACAAGGACTTTAGTAATCCAGCCAGCTTACATAGTAGACATCCAGCCAACCAGAGTAGTTTTACTTTGTAAGGTAGTTAGTAATCTTTCTGTGTATTTCCTTTCAGCTGATGTACATGTAAATGTTGTGGTGGGACAATGGATCATGTAAATTTTATTTTGTGAATGGAAAAGTATTAAATATTTCTTTTTGAGTATTTTTATTTGAATTTGTTTCTGAATGTTAGTTGTGATTGCTGAATAAATTATTGCTGAGTAACCAGATCCGGATATGGGAGGATCCGACAGCCCGGGAATCGGGGTCGCGACAACAACCCTGTTCAAAATGGTTGGTCTGTGGTGATTGCTGATGGGACACATTATCCCATCACAGGACAGGGGGAGGTTCTCCTGGCTCCCTCATTGCGGTTACATAATGTTTTTCATGCTCCTGACTTCTTTATGGATTTAATATTTATAAGTCAGATTACAAAGACTTACATTGTAGTGTCATATTTGATCCCACTTCCCTTGTTTTTCATGATATACTCACATGCAGGGTGATTGGATGTGGTCGTGAGCATGGGGGCCTTTACCGACTGATCCCGACTCCATATGCTGGTGCTGGTTCGCTTTCAGGCTGCTCACAATCACCATATACCTGGCATCTGCGATTTGGTCACCTTTCGTTGTCAAAGGTATGTCGTCTCATTACAGGGATTTCTATTAAATCCGAGTTTCACTGTGAGGCATATCAACTTGAAAAACATCATCGGTCCAGTTTTCCAAGTCGCCTTAGTCGTAGTACTCAAAATTATTTGAACTTGTTCATTTTTACGTTTGAGGTCCTAGTCGTGTTCCTGATCATCAGGGACACATGTGCTATCTTGTAGCTAATGATGATTTTTCTCGGTTGTCGTGGGTATTTTAACTTAAGAATAAGTCCGATGCTAGTGCTATGATTCAAAATTATGTTCATGAAATATCCAACATTTTCTCATCTTCAATAAAATATGCTCGGTCATATAGTGCTTTGAAATTTTGTACGACTGCTTTATCTCAGTTTTTCGATTCGCTTGTGATTATGCATCAGACTTCTTGTCCTCATACATCACTACAGAATGGTTTTGAATGCAAGCATCGTCATCTTCTAGATATCACTAGGACTCCTTATTTAGAGTCGAGCTCTTCACTCCTTTTGGGGAGATGCTGTCATAACTGCATGTTATCTGGTCAATCACATGCCTTCTACTGTTCTAGGGGAAAAGGCTTCTTTTTCTCTCGTGTTTCCTGAGAAAGAGCTATTTTCTCTTACACCTAGAGCTTTTGGAAGTGTCTCATTTATGCATCTTTTGTCTCCTTGTCGTGACAAGCTTGCACCTCGGGATGTCAAATGTATGTTTGTGGGCTATTCTCGCATTTGGAAGGGTGCGGATGCTTTGATCCTGTCCTACGAAAATATTATGTTAGTGATGATGTTACTCTTTTTGAGTCCATCATGTACTATACTCCTACATGGGATAGGTTAAGTCCGTCTGAGTCTGGGGAGGTTCTTCTTCCACTACCACCACCTGCTATTTCCATGCTCGATGCTCCTCGGTCTTTCCCAACATCCAACACACCCAGGTAAATTCTGAGAACTTGGTTTTGACTGATGGCACTAGTGGGTTGAATGATGTGCAGGATATACAGGAAGCGGGGGAGAGGAGGTGTGGGGATATGCTGCATGAGGACAATTGCCAAGAAGATGATATGAGATGGCCAATTGCACCACGGAAAGGGAAAAGAGCTTGTACAAAGTATCCACTAGCAGGACATGTGCCTCTAGATCGACTGTCCATGTCTTACTGGAAATTTGTATTAGGGCTATCTGCTATAGAGATCCCAAGAACATACGAAGATGCCCTTAAAGAAAGTCAGTGGAGGCTAGTGTTGGAGGAAGAGATGGTTATTCTTTAATCACGTGGGACATGGACACTTGTTATAGCTCCAAAAGGGGCATCTGTAGTCAGCTGCAAATGGATCTTCACTGTGAAGCACAAGGCAGATGGTACAATTGACATATATAAATCCATACTTGTTGCAAGAGGGTTTACGCAGACCTGTGGTGAAAAATTGCAGCAAGGCATTCTACCCTACGAATTCTCTTGTCTGTAGCAGTGGTGCGTGATTGGGCTTTATTCCAGCTCGATGTTAAGAATGCATTCTTATATGGTAATCTTTAGGAGAATATCTACATGCAACAACCACCTGGATTTGCTGTTGAGGAGGAGTATGTATGTAGGCTACATAAAGCTATTTATGGACTTAAGCAGAGTCCCAAGGCTTGGTTTCAAAAGCTCTCAGATCTAATAGAACAGAGAGGATTCGGACGATCCACTTCAGATCATTCTCTATTTGTACATAAGACACAACAAGGTACAATGGCTATCAAGGTTCAAGAAAGCGGTATGTATATGCGTTCGGACATGCCATCGAATACTGAGGATTCAGATGATCCACTTCAGATCATTCTCTATTTGTACATAAGACACAACAAGGTACAATGGCTATGAAGGTTCAAGAAAGCGGTATGCGTATGCGTTCGGACATGCCATCGAATACTGAATAAGCGGTATACATGGGCATATGTGGGGTATATGCGGTTTTACACGATTTTTTAATTTTTAATTTAAAAATAAATAAATATCTATGAATAACATTACTACTGAATTTATGTATCTTCATCTTGGATGGTTGAGTTTATGTTTTTAATTGCCTAACAATTAATCATAAAAAATTATTTAGCTATAAAAACTTCACATATTAGATGATTCATGATAACAAAACTTTATTACACATAAATGCACTGCATATGCAAAACCTCAATTAGCATATATTTAAATATTTGACACTACATTGCATATACTCATGAAAACAATACATGAGATAGACATAAAACATTGCATATATAATGGTATAATGCATTGTAATTATATATAAATGCATGTCATATTCTCACAATTAAATGAAGGAAGAGGAAAATCTACGGAATTATGCACCTGAATGAGAGGATTGGAAAGTTGGAGTTGCTGGAGTAGTATGCGGGGCATATGCGGGATATGCGGGCCGCATATGCTGGGAGGGCGCATAATACACTGATTCATGAAATTGGTTCGGTCTGCCTACCGCACGGGCATATGCGGCCGCATATGCGGCCCGTGCGGCCGATTTCATGAACATTGGTGGCTATCCTTGTGTATGTTGATGACATTATTGTTACAGGTGGCGATATTCAAGGGGCAATTGAGGCCAAGAAATTCCTAGGTCAACGATTTCTCACCAAGGATACGGGAGAGTTAGAATACTTTATGGGCCTAGAATTTGCCAGAAATAAGTAAGGTTTGGTAATGACACGGAGAAAGTATGTGATGGATCTACTTTCAGAATCTGGAATGACAGGATGCTGACTAGCATATACGCCTATAGATCCAAGTACGAAGCTACGCGAAGATGTCATCGAGGAAGTGGATAAGAGAAGATACAAAGAACTTGTAGGGAAATTACTTTATATCACCATTACCAGACCTGATATCTTGTTTTCAGTAAGTAAAGTTAGTTCATGGAACAACCATGACAGGTGCACATGGATGCAATCTACATGATCGTCAGATACTTGAAGTCATCACCAGGAAAGGGCTTATTATTCAGTAGGACTAATTCATTGTCCATCTTTGGCTATGCAGACACAGACTATTCTGGGTACCCTAAAGATAGAAAATCTACCTCAGGTTTCTGCATTTTTGTTGGAAATTCACTTTTGTCAAGGAAAAGCAAGAAGCAAACAATGATGGCTAGATCGAGTGCAGAATTTGAATATAGAGCCATGGCTCAAAGCAATGCTGAAATGATGTGGGTAAAGTCTGTTTTGTCTGACCTCCATGTTATTGTAACTCTTCTAATGCATTTGAAATGTGATAATCAGGTAGCCCTATTCATTGCCAATAATCCAACATTTCATTCGAGAACAAAACACATTGAAGTAGATTGTCATTTTACTCGTGATATGATTCAGAAGGGATTGATTGCTACTCCTCATGTTCGTTCAAGTGACCAGACATCTGATATCTTCACCAAGGCCCTCACTTGAGGACCTTTTGAGAAATGCACTTCCAAGCTGAGTATGATAGATATTTATGCTCCAACTTGAGGGGGAATGTTGAGAGTTTTATGTTCGTGTATTTATTTATCACTCCTTATTTTATTTATCATCTTTATATAATTTTTCCATGGCCTCTCGACTCTATATAAGAGGGTCATAGGGCGTCATAGAAAATAAGTTCTTTTCTCCCAACAAATATATTTTATAGAAGCAGAGAAAATGTTCTTTATTTCAACAACAAAGTTATGAATCAAAGTACTGGCCTCAGACTTATGTTTTAACAGAAAGACCCAAGACAATCTTGAAAAATCATCATCACAAAACAAATAGTACCGGTGTCCCTGAAGATCAGGTACATGACCAGGACCCCACATATCTAGATAGAATAAGTCAAACAAACTTTGACTAGTACGACCTTTTCGACTTGGGAAGCTAGACCGATGATGCTTTCTAAGTTGACATGATTCCATGGCCTCAAATTTCAGCGAAATTCGTTCGAATTTCTGTCGAATATCGATATCCTATCGAAATCAAAATTCGACCGAAATGGCCGAAATGACCGAAATATGAGGGCCCTAGTACAAAACATGACTGAAATGACCGAAATTTCGGTCGAAATTCCACCGAAATTCCGTTTTGGCCGGTCACCGAAATGGTGACCGAAACTGACATTTAGGACCTTGCATGATTCACACTAGAAATTAGACTTAGTAGAGATGCCATGAATGGGATGATCGATCTTCTGCAGCGGTAGATGATCAAATCTTAGATGCCGCATATAGGGAGAAACTGACTCAGCAGAAAGAGACGTGGCGCCGACAAAATGAGACTAGGCCAACCTTTATATTATAGCCCTCCATATTCACGACCACATCCAATCACCCTGCCCATGAGTATATCTCAGAAAAAGGGAATTGGGGTCAAATATAACAAATTCATGGAAAAGGTAGGTGCATGAAGAACGTTCCACAAACGTATAGAGGGAGTCAATTAAACCTCCTCCCTGTTCAATAATAGGGGAATGTGTCCCATCAGCAATCGCCACTAAATAATCTTTCTGTGATGGACTATATGTATCAAACTGCAAGCGATCTCCACGCAAATGGTGTGAAGCTATAGAGTCCATTATCCATTCCAAAGGATTTGGTCTAGAGCGACTAGTAAATGCATGAGTAATACCTGAGGTACTAGTTGAGGCAGAAGCTGCAATATTTGGAGAATCAAAACTAGAGGGTTCGACGACTAGAGGCATGATCTCTTTCAGATAAGCAACGAAGTCATTGTAACGATGTTTAATAAGATCAGGAGCAACTGGAGCCTGCTCCACAACACGGACCGATGGTGGAAAGTCGTGCTTAGAGTAGCACGTGTCCTCCGAGTGACCTGATCGATGACAGTATGAATATGGCTGACGTGGGCATGGACCACCTCTGCCACGCATGCCTCATCCTCTGAACAGAGACGAATCTCCTTTTCCACGGGAAGTTGTCATAGCTGAAGATGTCCGAGAGGATGTGGTAGCGAGGATACTCAATCGGCTCAGCTTGCGGTCTGCTTCCTCCATAGGAGGTATAGTAACGTCGGTAAGAAGCTGAGAGCGAGTCAAATCATATTCTGGGTTAAGAGTCTGATGAGGCCATCTGGGGTATGCAATTATGGAGTCTCTCAAACATACCCCTCAGAGATGTATACATGGCATGAAGAGGATGATCACCCTATTTTGTCGTGAAGATATCACGCTGGAGTTGCAATGTCTTTGACTCATTCATCGCTTGAGAGTATGCTCCTATGAGGATATCCCACATCGCCTTTGTTGTGGGTTGTGTTAGGATATCGTTGGCTATTTCAACAGAGACAGTACCGGATAGCCTCACCTTGGCATATGCATCATCTGTTTCCCTTGAGGCATTAGTCCCATTCTTATCCACTGGCTCATCCTGCGTCAGAGTGTATTTCTTGACGTGGCTCTGCAGTAGATTCATGAACTGCATCGCCCACAACTCGTAGTTTGTACCGTCCATCTTGACAATAGGTGTTGGACCCTTGAAGGCACCCTTAGATGGCATATCAACTCTGCTTTCTGACATCGTGAACAATCACTGGGACCTTAGACATATTGTAAGGTGTCTAAGCGGACATGCAAAAACATGGTTGCGGGCTTAAACTCATACTACAATCACTTTTAGACAAAACGTGGTCTGATTTTGATCTTAAATGGGGTAAATCAAACATAAACCTTTGAAATCAGACCAAAAACTACGATATCAGGATAGCAGGAGCACCCGGATCGTGTTTGCAGGGTCACAGTGCGATTGGATAGGCATTCAGAAAGCCGGAAACCTGCCTCGACGACACCGCCAGGCTGCTGCCATCGGGTTGGAGAGCGGCGCTGCCGTGAGGGGGTAGCACAACTGCTTGGTTGTTGCTGAGATTCGCTGCAGCAGTATCGCAGGAGAGCGGCACAATCTTGAGGGCTGCTAGGCGCGTCCAGTGTTGCAGAAGACGGTATTCGGTATTCAGTCGGAGGGGTCACTGAATAGAGAATAATCGATATTTGGGTGACTATTCAGAATTATTCGATTTTGTAAATATAAAAATTATTTATAATACGTATATTTTTATATTTTTATACATATATGGTCATTAGTTAACATGAATCCAAGATAAAAGTACCAATCAATATAATAGATATATAGAATTTGATATTTGTGGCGATACCGTGGTAAAATGTAACCCATAAAAATTGAAATTAAAAAAAAATCAAAAGTCAAACTCCAGTCGGTCGAATAGTCGGGCCAGTCGGCTGAATAGTCAGCCGACTATTCGGTCGGGTCGATTATTGACCGACTGGAGGTCTGTTCAGTCGGGGACCCCCCCGCACCGCATAGTCGGACCGACTATTCGGGATAGTCGGCTGACTATTGCATCACTGGGCGCGGCTGCTACCGCGTACGGAGGAGGCAACCGATGGAGGCGGCTGCTGTGAGGGCTGCGCGTGGAGGAGGCGATTGCTGCGAGGACCTTGATGCGAGCGGCCACGGAGGGGAGGCAAGATGGTAGGGTTGGGATTTTAAGGCTCAGTGCAGAATACTTCATTGTCATCTCATAGATCACAAGGGTTCTCTTATATCGAAGACAGAAACCTAATGGATAAATTACATGCTACAACCTTTAAACAAATAAATTGTGAAACAGTAACATAACATAAAAACTCTTCAACAAGCATGTTCCC
This sequence comes from Ottelia alismoides, assembly GCA_037367405.1. Classification (NCBI taxonomy): domain Eukaryota; kingdom Viridiplantae; phylum Streptophyta; class Magnoliopsida; order Alismatales; family Hydrocharitaceae; genus Ottelia; species Ottelia alismoides. The sequence goes on along the minus strand of JAZKJV010007253.1, from coordinate 268,297 downwards.
CCTCACCGCCATCATCCCCGCCACATCTACCTTCCCCTTCGTCTTCTTCTCCACCTCCGCTGTCTACGACCTCCTGATCTCCAATGCTGTCCCACCACCCACTTCCCCCATCCCCCGTCGGTACCTTCCTATTGCCAACTCCACCTCCATCTCAAGCTCTGTTCTCGAAGTGCGCTGCCGAGAATGTGTGCACCATTGTTAGCAAACTGTCCTTTTAGTCTCGTCAGCCCTCCACACGAAGGAGCACAACGTGGAGGGTTGTGGCTATAGTGGAGGAGAATGGGATGATGGGTGTGTTGGGCTCCGAGCAAAAGACACATGCGAGGAGGTGGGTTGTGTTGCGGAGGTAGAGCTTGCGGAAGAACCAGTGGTCGGTGGAGAGGACAGGGATGTCGAGATCCCAGCTCCTTCACCGCCCCCTACTCCAGCCCCCTCTGTTGCCAATCTCCAGCCCCCTTCCAGTCCCCTCCTCTGCCCCCACAACTCCTCCTCCAGCCCCTTCCGCCTCGTCCTCCACCCCCTACAACCCCTCCTCCAACACCCCTTCAGCCCCCTTTCGCCCATTCCGACCCCCTTCCTGCCCCTTTTGCCCCCTCCACCTCCTTTGTCGCCCCCTTCCAGTCCCACCTTCGCCCCTACAACCCCCAACTCTTCCACCCCCTACTCTGTTCCCTCCACCGCCCCCTCCAGCCACCCTTCTGCCCCCACCTTTAGGCCCCTCACATCCGTCAGCTCTAGCCCCTTCCATTGCCTGTCGCTGTCTTCGTACATCCTCGACAAACTCTGTCGTGCGCGAGATCAGAAGAGGAAGACGAGGCGGTACTCTGGTTGTCCAAGTTAAGGGAGAAAGATGGTGGCATCTTTTGAAAATATAATTTTGTTGAAGGGGTAAAAATTGTAAAAAAATTGATTGATTCCGTCAAAAAATAAGGAAGGAGCAGATGGAAGTTAACACAGATTTATGCTATATAAGAGTTAAGGACTAATGTGTGTAATTATGAATTATTGACGGTATAAATATCCCTAAAAATAATAATGGGTAACCATTAAGCACTAATTGTAATCCTTTGCCTTGAAAAAAACAAACTCAAAATCACCGTGCATGCATCCATGGCTTCATCGAGTTACCCCAAAGCAATCATATCTTTCAATTTTAGAGAAAGGAACACAAAAAAAGTGCAATTAGGGAGGCTGAATATTGAAAAGATTGAGGATCGCTCTTCCAATCTTAATATGATCATTTCAAACCGTGTGCATACAGAAAGTGATATTGATAACCTAACTGTTGTCTCTATCATGTGGTGCTTTGTGAATAGGAGCTCTTCTCTCTAGGAAGCTGCTAATATGAAGTATGAATGATCATTTGCAGCGGCAGAATACAAGTGGTGAAATTACAGCAAGCAGCTCATCTGTTTCCAAATTTAGTGACGACGATTTTTCCGTGGGTAGATGGGAAACAAAGGAAACCTTAAGCTGTGATGGAAAATAAAAGCTCTGCACCCACATATTCTTTGCATCCATTGATCAGGGAAGTGAGCGAGCTGCAGGTGAGAGCGCATGCACTGCACTCGTGGCTGTCATTGCCGACTGCAGATAAAACAATCCAGACACAATACAGACCCAGTCCAAATTTGATAGCCTGATCTGAGAAGGTTCATCAGAACGGAGGAAACTTTGCTGCAATGGTGCCTATCAGGAACAGTTTCCAGACAAGCACTTCGATCTCGAAACGGTTCTTCAAGCTAAAGTCAGTCCTCTATGCGTACTCGCGGATAATCATTTGTTGGGTTTTTTCACCCAGAGGATATTAGTACGGATAAGGCCCGCTTCGAGTTCCTTAACGGGGCTCTATCCTTTGAGAACATATGGGATGCGATCAGCGAAGTTGATTTTATGAATCTATACATAGTTAGCTGGAATGATCACTTCTTCATCCTCAAGGTCGAGACCGACGTATATTACATCATAGACACGCTCGGTGATAGGCTCTTTGAGGGGAGCAAGCAGGTGTACATCCTGAGATTCAACAAAGACAAAGATTTAGAGGATGGTAAATGATTCAAACACTCCAAAGAGTTCCACTGATGAAACATCCAAACCTGCAAACGAGCAAGAACAACCGAACAGTACCAAGGATCTACAAGTTTACATCGACGAGGACTACCTGTGCAAAGGAAAGAAATCCTGCAAGGAGTACATCAAGAGATTCCTCGCAGCACTTCCAATGCGAGACTTTGGCTGATCTGAAGAAGGGATTGATGTCATCCACGCCGCTTCATCAGGTGCTTCAAGTCGATTTCCACTGCACTGAGCTATCAAAGGAAATGGCATTGTACACAGAGGAACTGTAACAGATTCTATGACCTCTCTGAAAATTGTACAGCCTTCGTGACTGATTACTGCAAGCTGAGATTTTGTCCTCAACTGAGAGTTTTCTTCTTTGCTCCTTTTTGCGGTTGAAGTTTTGAGAGGAGAGGCGATGGTCAATGGTCTCTACCGTAACCTTTTAAGATCTTCTGTAAGTTTGTAAATATTCTAATTAATGTTCTGAGTAAATTTGCAAAGCTGTCTATATGTTCTCCCATTTGTCTATGAATGGAACTTCTTAGATTGAAATCTGTGATCTTCATTTGTCTTGATATCGTCATTAACCTCGAAGATATGAGAAGTTGGTTTGGTAAGTCCTACATGAAGGTGATTAATCGGATTCTAAGTAATGGTAATGACCCCAGGATAAATCTGATAGAAACTAAGTAGCCAACTTTACTTAACATGGAGTAGGACAAGATTTCTGGCTTTAAATTTATATTCTAATCATGTGACCGAGTCAGATCTCTTGTAGGCGGTTTAGGCGGTTTTACAATCATTCATCAGAATCACTTCAATTGGCAGTTCTGACAGAGGAATGATCATTGTTGGATGATAATCTAAGCTCTCCAATCAGACGGGATCTTCTGCTGTAAAACTGTTTATGAACGCAACCATATAAACTTCTTCATTTTATGAAAATATCCTTAACCGCGCACAAAAAGAACGGTATGTTTGTAAACAGAGAAGTTTACAGAGGCATTTCCTGTAAATACAAAGTTTCCAGGAGTATTCATACAACATCACTATTTCAGGTGTATGTACAGACCCCTAGTATTGCATATCATGATCAAGGATGCATGATTTTTAATCAGAGAGGTCCATTAGGACAAAACTGACAAGAAGATTGGTTACAGGTAGATGCCTCGTGGAGTTGGAATCTCATTGTCATCATCCAGGTTGTCATTGCCTAGATGTCAACATCCAATCTTAATGTTGACAAAGATATCTTCCTATTCTGTCTCCTGCACATAAAGTCAGCTGTATGTTCTCTTCAAAGAAGTCATGCGCTTGAACTTCCTGTATCTCATCTTGCCCATGTAAAAAAAATCCCCATAAAATTGGTCATGGCCGACAACCGACAAGCTTACGAGACTAAAGAGTCTGCTTCATTACAGATCTTCTGGTTTGTTGGACTTTTTTTACTTGTGAAGACTGATAAGTACTGTATATGAATCAACTTCATGGTTCTTCTAATGTGTCAAGGGTGCGTTGGTAATTTCATGTAACTTATGGGACTCTAGAACTACAGATATAGAGTTGCCTTTGGGAACCAGCGCTCGTTGTACTCGAATAATTTCTTTTTGCTAAACATGAATGGTGGAGTAGGCACATTGCTGAACTGCTGTATATTCTCGTGTTTTTATATGTTTTTTCACCACGAACATCTTCTAATTGTTGATCGAATATTTTTACTAATTGGGGGAGGGGGGATTGAACCTTGGTCCTTAAAGTGGGAGCTCACTGCTTCTACCACCAGACCATTAGAGAGGTTCTTGGATTGAATTTAGTTACATGATCTAAATAGATATGCATCTTGAAGAACAAAAGAGAAGGATATATAGCGAAGCAATTTGGAGCAATTAGAGGGATGATTAAGCATCTTTACTGATGCCCTAGTAAGCTACATATTTTGGTACTTGGTATAACTAAATTCAGATAGAGCCAAGAGAGAGTGGGACATTCAAATGTGGCAACAGCTATCTTAATTTGGATTTCCAGCCTCCAATATCCCATTCATTGTGTAGGGACAAATTATGCCACTAATTCTCAATTAAAATCTCAACTATAGTGTTCATATGTTTTAGCTAATGTGATTGTCTTTTTGTTCTTTTGAGAGCATAACCAATGGAGCGCACCCATGATCCATCTTTTTTCGGATAAATGTTTTGTATTCATAGCTTTCATCATCATGTGATTATTACTTATAATAATAACTATAATAATAATAATAAAGATCAGCTAAACAACAAATTATTTTGCATTAACATGAAAACAAAATTTGATATGTGGTATCTCATCTATCGTATTCGTTATATATATATTAATATTTATATTTGTATTATTATATATATTTTGATAATTTGTATTTGTATTCGTTTTAGAATGATATACATATATGATAATCACTTTTACATTCACAAATATTTGCAATAGCATATCAAATTTATTATATGAATATAGTTGCATATTTATTTATAAATGTATGTAACACAATTTTATGATTCATTCGTATTTGTTGATATAATTGTTATCAAAGGAATATATTGAGTATATATGTTTTATTTGTAGATCATCTTAGGTACGTATATTTGAATTAACCTTTAACATTTATTTGTATTTGATTCGTATTTGTTTTATATTTATATTCATTTTTAAGGATACAATAACATATTTTTCGTATCCGTCAATATTCATATTCGTATTCTAAAATGGATAAGGATATGATTGCGCATATATTCTTTTGTTTTCATCCACTACACCAAAATGAGGTTATAATGACATTAATTTTCAAAATCCACCACTAAATCGTTCGTTGTTAAATATATAACAACGATATTATTCGTTACAAAATTATTCTTATACTTGAAATTAGAGACGATATCATACATGTCGTCATATCGTTGACAATGGTCCATATAGCGATGCTTGATTGTTGTTATTTTTCAAAACTTAACTAATCGTCAATAATTTTTTAGTTCAAAATTTAGCGACGATTAGCTAAAATTTTGAAAAATAGCAAACCCATAAGAGTCATTATATGGATCGTCGCTAATAATGTAGCAACCCATATGTTATGTATCACTAATTTCAAATATAAAAAATCATTTCGCAACGAATACTATCATTGTTATTTGTTATACATTTAACAACATATGATTTAATGCCAGATTTTGAAGAGAAAAAACGTGACTATAACCTCATTTTGGTGTAATGATTCCTATATGTTATGATATACATTTAAACAAAGGGACAAATACAATAGTTTATTTTGCGATATTAAGTTACAATATAACGACATCTATAAATATTGCAAAAGTCATTCAATTGTTGTTGTTATATGGATTTACGTATTTATTTATATATAATCGATCTTGCCTAATATGAGATATTCTATCTATTACTTATATATGAATAAAAAAAATCCGATGCTCATATAAAATCATTAGAGTATATAATAGATGAGTAACATCCAATTACCCTCATCTCTTGTTTAGTCTCACATCATTTATACATGGGACTTCGATTTGTCTGTGGGGTTATATAAGAAGCCCCATACCTCATGTATTCATTGAGAGAGTTCAATATACAAATCAACCCTTTGAGACGGTTCTCCCGTAGTTTCATCCCGCTCTTTATGGAAGAGGGTTCTATATAATACCCCGAGAGTTCCACTATGTAATTTTACGTGAAATCCTAATCCAAAAGGTGACAATAAAAACCATGGGAGAACCGCCTCAAAGGGCTAATTTGTATACTGATCTCTCTCAATGAATACAGATGGTGTGTGGCCTCTTATAACACAGACAGATTGAAGTCCCACTTATAGATGATGTAGGACTAAACAAGATAGCAAAAACCAATTAAAAAACTATCAAGTTTTACAAACATAACAAGTTTTTTTTATGAAACATTCGGGCAATATAACAAGACTTGAAGGGAGGAAAAAGGTGGTGTCCCTTCGTCGGAGTACCTCCAAGTGAAACCCATGTTCCTTAGTCTCTGATCATACGAGTTGCCATTTTCTTGCATTTCTAGTGCAGATTTAGTTCATGCTTTTATCTTCGCTTTACTTCATACAATTTGCTATCATTTTTAGTCTAGATCGATAGATTATAGTTTGTTGAAGCTCTAGAGTTCCAGACACTGTCTCGATCGTCTCAGCCACGTTCTGACCACCAATCACTTCCAGCTTTCCCCCATCATTTTTTTTAAATTTGTTATGCATCTTATAGAGATTTTTTCAAACAAGTTCCATATCTATTATCATCAATCGTTATTTTTAAAAGGAAATGTTATTTTGAATATTCAATTGAATTATGAAAAATAGATTATTATTGTTATACTCATATATTTCCATTTTTTCCATTTAACAAACAATCTTCTTTTAATTTCACGGTAAAAATATAAGGTCTTAAACAATGGTAGATATTTTGATCTTTTATTTGCTTAAATATTTATCGCGCTCATGCACACAAATGATTTTCATACAGTGATTCATCATTAACTTGGGATGTCTAGTCAACTACTTTGTACCTTGCCTTTGATGTATCTATCATATTAGTTGGTGCTTAACTCTTACTAAGCTGTTTGTTTCTTTTTCTAGAGATTGTACATATTTGTCGGACACGTCCAAGAAACTGTTTGTACAAACGGCATGCTTTTCTGCAATTGAAATCGCCTTAATGGTTGGAGTTTCGCTAACAGGCGAGTGGAGAATAAAACCTAGAACGAGACATTCTGAATCGTGGCTTTCGCCTATGTGGAATTCTACATGAACCTCGTTGTTCAATTTTAGTTTCATTGTGCTGTCTCTACTCCTACAATTAGATCAGTCGAGCCTTCTTCCAATCATGTTGTTTGTTACTTACATTCAGTATGAATGGATGATCAGTGGAGTGTCGGGTGTGGGAAACTTGTCGCTGACTATATAGGAAGGGAAGTATCGAACTTAATAGGAACTCGACCTTATTAAGTTAAGGGTGCATAACGAGGATATATATTTGCTGTTTGGAATTTGCATTTGCTTAGTGCAACCTCTCCTCTTACCTGAGTTATGCCAAACTAACACTCTTGGCATGCTCAAATTCATCTATATTTTCGATGAATACAATCATCCCATCACAATTTACAAGGAAGTTGATGCTTTTTTTAGTTGCATAGCACGTCCAACCATCACAAAAAGTCACCCACGACTAGATCATTTTAGCTTCACTTGCTATAACGTATTATCCAACTCCCTTCATTGTTGACTTGCTTCCTAATGACGAGCCACCACTTTGATGTCTTTTATCTTCGATCCTTGCTTGGAACATAATGGCAGGAGCCTCTCTTGAGATTGATTCACTTCCTTCGACTTTCTAATGGGATTTTACCCAGCAGATCCTATAATCTTTGTCAATTACCTCTACGACCTTTGAAACAACCTAATTCCTCCCTCGACTCTGTAAACTTGCTAACCCTTACTCGGTAGACCCTGTGGTTTACCCCCATCTATATACCCGTTAATTTTAACCGGATTCCGTTTAAAAGAAGTGCACAGTGCCCTCTTTGTTAAGCAAATTTACGAAAAATACCATCATTCCCGATTCCCCTCACCCTCCTCGCATCATCCCCCTACCTCCATCACTCATCCCCAGCACCTCCTGTATGAAGTCGCCTCCCCTTTCCCGCACGCCGTCGCCTTTATCTTGTACAACCCGACCTCCTGTACGATAACAAAATCGGGACCTCCTGTTCGATTTTTGAACTCGGGATCTGTTTGGTTTTTCGCGCAGTTTGATCTGAATGACGAATTGCTGCTGAAGACTGTCGTGGATATCATCGTTGTTTTTGCTGTTGTTATTTATGTTGTGGTTATACTTTTCGGATCTCAAATGTTTCTGGATGAGATGAATCTGTGTATTGATCTAAAAATTTCATGACAGATTGTGCTTAGAGATGTCGAATCCAAGCTTTGGATCTGAATGCATTACAGAGATATGATTATTCCGGATATAGAGTATCAAGTGGTAAGGTATAATCAGTTAAAGCACACGGCGAACCCTAACTCCATGCTCTGCCGCCGTCGAGCCAGAGTTGGTCTCGAGTTCCGCCACGTGGGAGAAGAGGAGTGTGAGTCGTCCTCAGCGGATCCTCGATCTGGCAACATTCTACCGGGCGCGATGGGGTGCCGTTGCACCTGTGGTGGTGGCGGGGACCTGGTGCGGTATGAGAGCGAGGGAGAGTAGGGAGGAGATGAGGGAGGGGTGTTTCGAGATGGATCTGTGGGCTCCGCCACATGAGGTTGCGGCAGGTGGGGAGGGGGATGGAGGAGGGGAGGGGGAGGCGATCGCTGGAAGCAAACAGGGAAGACTCCGACGGTCGCCTCCGAGAGGTGTGGGGGCGGCGGATGATGGAGAATGGGGTCAACAAAGGTGGGGGATGAAGGGGAGCTCATGGTTGAATATCCACCGTAGGATTCCCTTTGGTTAGATTTACTCAAGACTAACTCAAGTAATTGACTCAAATAAACTTAAAACTGACGGTAGGTTTTATGGGGTAAGACGGGGCAAGTTTACGGGGTCGAGGGAGGAATTAGGCTATTTCAAAGGTCGTAGAGGTAATTGACAAAGATTATAGGGTCTGCCGGGTAAAAATCCCCTTTCTAATTGGTCATTAGCGATGCCTCAATTGCACATCATTTTCGTTGTCACCTCTTGCAGGCTCTTTTTCACTACGATTTGAACATCATCTGGGTATTGGAAATCATCATCAGAGTAGCCTTAGCTGGCATAATAAGTAGTCAACTAAGGTGGTTGAAAATATAGTCGTTTGGTATTTAACATGTGAAGGGATGCAATAGTTCTCTATGTTAGGTCATATAGTCAATTATTGAGGATTTCAATTGATTGAGCATAATAATTGATTAATTTGGTACAAATCCTATATTTCTTTAACTGATTTTAATTGAGTTTTGACTATTTTACAACATTTCTAATAATATAAAACAAACACGCTTTTTTTTCTTGTGGAATGTTTGTAACCACTAAAGGTTCAGATCGGATTGATCGAAGTGGGTGATATGTTTTTTATCACTATGAGAAGATTCAAGGCACCCACGATTCTAAGTAACATGTTGTCGAAATATCATGCGCGACAAATCCTTCTCCAGCATTGGTTTTTGAAAGGGTCCAACTTTCAATCTAGACTCTTTGACCTTCGGAAGGAGATCGATCACCTTTCACACCGATTTCTTAGCAGGCCCTTTCTTTTGCAATATTGGAGAAGCATGACCAAATTATTCTCCACTTCTCCTATGAACTTCAATTGAGCATTAAAAGTTACTTTCTACGTTGGTCCTTCAATGTGTTTGATATGATGAATTGGCACTCCAAATGTGCATCATTGTGGATTGATACTTCATGATGCAATGGTTCTAATACGCTTCATTGTAAATCGGTCCTTCTTGTCACGCTGAAATGTTAGTCCATAGATACAAAAACAAATTTGATATGATCCATTTCTTATTGTCAAATTTTTTACATATTCCTATATAATTTTGTTCTATTATGTCTTTGTTGTTAGAAAATAGAGATTCGAGTTAAGTGAAATCATCTTAAATTGTTAGATTTTCTTGATCAGGATTTTGAAGCATTGCATAATTTATATGGACAAAGGAAATGTTTTGTAAAAAGTTGCAAAGCTCTCAACCTTACAAAATCTAAGTGATATTTTCATGCAAATGTTAGCTTAGCATCGGCATCTACGTTTATATATATCAAACATATATGGTTATGCATGCAGTCATATATAAATATCATTTGTTACTATAATAAAGCTAAACCTAAGGTTCTCTTATACAAGGGATAAGGTCTCTTTATCTCAGAAGACGTTTCGGACCTCTGAAATTACTGAGCCTACTATTAAAAAAAAGGTCTCTTTATCTCGAAACAAAAGGACTTTATCCTACAACATGTAATTGTATAATAATATGGTGAAGTACATGATAATATCATATATTATGTATCTGTCCGTGGTATCCATTCCTTTCTTTTCCTTGATTCCCTTTGAACCGTGCATGGGTATAATCAAATTTATTATTTAGAGGAACAAGAAGCCATATTATGTAAAAAAAGACATATTATGTAAAAAATCCGTGAAAAAGGAAACATTGAATCCATGTTTGTCTTCGAAAGAAAAGTTCCTAATGAGATGTTTTGGTCAAAGGTTTGATGACTCTCTTTCTTGTCTTTCTTAGTAAAAAGGTCTTATTTTAAATTGAAAAAAAATGCAAATTTCAAGTTATGTACACAAAGATTTCTTACGTGTGCGATGTTAAAAAGGTTGTTAAACCATTGGTTTTATTAACGTATCACACATCACATTTATTTGTATCCATCTTTTCTCTCTCTTTTTAGTTAAATATTGAATGCAATCTAACAATGTTATTATGACCCGAGAATATCCAAAATCATTTCATCCATTTCTCAAATATTAGCATTAGGTCATTGCCTAATAGTAAATATTTAGTTATTTGTAGGAAAATACACGATAATGATGTTAGGTTTTCTCTTGTGAAGACTGATTACTGACTTATATGCATAAATTAATCTCGTGATCGCGTAATCTTTCATGGAATCCCAAGCTTGCAAAAGTCGGCCGATTAGGCCGACTAGTCGAGTCGGGGGGGTAGCCGGCTCGACTAGGCCTAGTCGACCGTTAGTCGGTCCACCCGACTAGTCGGGCCGACTAGTCGGCCTAGTCAACCGACTAATCGGCCGACTTTTACGACAACCTTTTTTTATTTTTTTTAGTTTTTCACTTTTTTTAAAGCAAACATATTCTAATATGCTTAATGTTAGATATAAAGTCAATTACTTCTTTTGTTTCATTGTGATTGCATATAAAATGTATAAATATATGTTTATATATATAAGAATATATGTATAGAAAATGATTTATATATTTAAAATAATTAAAAAATTCAAAACTGACTAATGACCGACTAATTCCTATTAGTCGTCCGACTGCCGATTAATCCTTAGTAGGTGACCCTGCCGACCGAGTACCGACTACCGCTTTCTGCAACCTTGTGGAATCCTAACCCTAGAATTATGTACAAGAGAGTTTTTGAGGGTGGCCGTTCATTTTATTCGCATCTTATTTTTTCATGAGAAAGAAGTAAAAGAAAGTTTGGTGTATGAGCAGTGAAAATAGACACATTGTTGGATAATTATAGGGATCTTTACACTTGTGTCCTTCTAACATTTTCTATTAACACTTATGCCCCTAATTAACTTTTTTGCAACTGCACTCGTACCCCTTTATTCTTATGAAATTCATGGTATTGACCTTCCACTAGTATATTATAAGGGCACAAGTGTAATAACAGAAGGGAACTAATGTGAATTTTGAAGAATACATGAGCACATGAGGTACAGTAAAAAACGGATCAGGGCACAAGTGTTATTGGAAGAACTCATAAGGGCATGAATGTAAGAATCCCATAATTATATATCCTTACGTTCTACGATTGGTTGTATTCCTATTTTTTGATCAATTTTTACTTGTATATTCTTTATCATATTCTCTTAAAAAAATAAAATGTTCCTTTATTGTTTCTTTTCAAATGGCCAATCAAGTTCCCAAGTCTTTACAATAGTTGTTAATGAATGCCATGGGCAAATTGCATCTGGCTTCCTAATGTTTTAGATGAATTTTCAAATAGTTCATTGAACTTATGACCTGAAAAAAATGACACTTTCCTTTTTCACTTTATCAAAGTATACGAACCTCACTATCCAACCAATGTTCTATTGTCTAATTTCGTCCTTTCCATCTCTCCTTACTCTCCCTCTCTTTTCATTTTCATTTCACCTTTTTGACTTCCTTTTTTTTCACAAGATATTTATTATACGATTGAGTTACATCATATTGATTTGTACACATCAAAGAAATTCTTGAACTTTACTTTCAGTAAACTCTAACATTGTATAGTAATGTGCAATTCATATAATCTTTTTATGTCTTATATCACGACTCATGTAATCTTACTAACTCAAGCACCACAAATCGTGGGCAGGGGCGTACATGCTAGATAAAGAAGATTTTAGGGATCACGGTGAAGTTGTAAAAGTTACATGCAATTTGGTGTAATCTAATAATACTTTAGGATTCAGGGTGTAAAAATCCTTTGAAAATACATTTTTTGTGTTGAAGTCTTCTCATACTTCTCATTGCTTCGTTCATAAAATTTTAAAGAGAAATCTGAATTAGATTAAAAAAAATAAATGAATTATACAATTTTAAACATATTAAATCATGAAGTTTTGGTCTAAAAATACTCATTGGTCAAGTGACTTCCCTTTCTTAAGTATTAATTATTTTTTCGCTCACCAGAGAGGATGGTCGAGAGACTGTCCCTTCAACACATCACATGAGGCGATTGGTGTTTGATCATTTCATTTAAAGTACCAAAAGAAACTTTTCCATGAGGCATCCTCCCTAAGTGATGTGCCATTTCCATGCTTATCAAAAGGACATTGTTTCCTAGAGCTATAAGCATCCCCGATTGACTTCTATACTAGCTTGTGATCTTGGAATGTTTGTTTGAACTTCAAAAACTTGCGTGAAAAATGAATATCTAAATGAACCCTTATTGAACCCAAGTGGAAGACATCTGAAGTGATCATAAAAGAAAACTCAAATGAACTGAATCTGAAAGGAACGTCATATGATTGAATAGAACTTAACTACAAATAAGACTTTATGAATTGAACCGAATCAGACTGAACTCGTTTCAAATCTAAGTGAATCATCTCGAACTGACACAATCCTTAGGGCCAGTTCACTTGGGGAATACGAAAGGTGGTACATAGAGGTAGAGTAAGGAATGCTGCGATTTCTTCCTTATTTATGTTTTTCAAAGTGCTTTTGTGTTGGCGGAATAAACATGGAATATGAGGAAGTTATTCATATTTCTCGTTTGGCAGTTATTCATGAGAATGTGGAATACATGACGCTTACCACGTAGTAAGCGATAGTTATGTAGAATAGATGATGCGAAAAATGAGATAAATAATAATCAATTTGTTTATAGGGGATAAAAGGAAGTGAAATAGTTGTGAAATAAGAAAAGAGAATAACCTAAATGATATCTTTTCTTATTCCGCGAGTGAAAGCGAACCAAATCTAAATGAAACTGAATGGGAATAAAATAACAGACAACTGCATCCCTTGCTTGTTCTCATGTCCAAAATGTGGATACAATCAAGATCCTATCCAAGTAATAATTTAGTGGATATTTTCCTTGGATACCCCTATCCCTCCCTCCCTTTCTCTCTCTAAATGCTATACCCCTCATGTCCACATCACTGTGCAATGATCTGAATCACCAATTTGGCAATAAATAACTCATGAGAACCCCAACAACTTCATGAAATCAAAATAAAAGGAGCAGAGATTATTCAATGCCCACCATCTCCTTATCCCTCTCCTTTCATCTCTCATCAAAGAATTAATATCATAGCTACAACAAAATCACATGATGATATGGGTTTACTAGAAAGGGAACATGATTTCTGTCATTATCCCTGTGTTTTTGTACTTGTGAGATTATTTTATTGGGGATATACTATATTAGTACTCTTTTTTATGGATATTTTTCATTTTTTTACTACCATGCACCCATGTGATAGAGAAGAGTAGATGCTTGTTTAGTATGGTTGCTTGTTTTCTAATCATACCAAAATTAAATTCAAATCTTAAACTTGAAGTGATCATGATGTGGAAGTTTGTAATGCCTTCAAGAGAGGAATACATAACATGGAGTTGATACATGGAGTTATTGAGGGAGAGTTTTTTATGCGCATTATTTCATTCAAGTAAGCATAAGAGAAACCTAAATACCGATTTTGTACATAGACATATACACAACTCAACAATACCATCTAATATAGTTGAGGCCGTTTGTTATAATTTACCCTATATCTTTTACATTGTATGTGGGAAATAGCAAAGATGATGACTTGTTTGTTTATTTGTCAATTTTTTTTCAAAAATTATAAGGATTTCGGAAAAGAGATGATGATGGAAAGAACAAAAATCTACAATAGATAAGGAGGGAAGGTGGAACAAAAAAGTGGAATAAGGAATAAGAAAGTAATTTATTCTACATTCCTCTTCTTTTTTGTTAGCAACAAAAGCAGAATAATAATGGTTTGTTCATATTTTTTGTTTGTTTTACGTTTATGAGAATATGAAATAAGTAACATCTATGGTAGAATAAGTAGAATTTATCATGAAATAGGTGGTGTGGATGAAGGATGAATGGTAAGTTCAAATGAAGGGCACTATATAGTCTAGGAATAGTTGTGGAATAAAAGATGAAAATAACTAATTTAGGAATATGAAAAATCCAAGATAAAATCCATATTATCTTTTCTTAATTTCGAAATGACTACGGCGATGTTTACGGCATTTTGAATGCAATGTGACCCCAACAAAACACCATGAATCAACATATTATATTAGGAGTGACTCTATAATAACCCACAATGATACATAACTGTCCCAAGCAGAGTACCTCTTTAAGAACACATACATTTCTAAATTAAAACTCTCTTTTATCACGAGCTTCTATAATTAAATATACACAATAGTTGGATATAAACTTACATTAAAACATGCTTATACAAACACATATGCATGCATACAATCATATGATTATAACATAATGCATAATTCATAAGTTAAACATATAGCTTATTTTTTTCAACTTTATAAATGACCACACTAATTTTCTTTTCTTTTTCTTGCAGCGTTCCGGGCTTAGGTCTCCAGACCATTACCAAGAAAAACTGGTCCTGACAACTTGTTGGATATATGCTCAAATAGACATGTTGACAACCACTCAAAATATTTAAGCTCAAGTTGTCAAGTAATAATCCCCACCACTTGTAATCCACTCTCACACTTTGAAATTTAGATGCGAGGCTATGTTTGAGGGTTGGGTTGTTACATTTCTGACATAAAAGTGCAAAGGTAGATCATTCTATTCATAAGGGCGGAGTTGGTGACTTTGACAAGAGGCTCCGATTCAAGTAGCATAAATCAAAACATCCACAACTAAAATATGTGTATTTCAACATTCCTCCAAATTTAGTAGCAAATACTCAATATATCCCAATCAAGAACATGCACAGTCACTAATATCACTCGAGAATGATAACATGCGCTCGCAACATACATGAAACCACGGTCAAGAAGACGCGCATCCAAAACCGCAACAAATAAACTGACTGGAAAAACACAACAATCCTCCACCTCCCATTAACCTAGCTCCCAAACAATAATTACCAAAGAGAGTGTCCAACCCAAACTCTGAAACTGAACAACTGATCGGAATAAAGCAAGCAAACTGCAATAAAATAAATAAATAACAAACAAAAAGACAAGCTGATAAATCCACCAACTTCCACCCTCTTGCCATGACCCTTCCACCACCCCCACATACAAAAAGATCCTCCCTCAGTGCCCATTTACTGTGATGGGTTGCAGTAAAGTTCTTGGGTCTTAACCCCCACCCTCAACACACTCATACAGGTGAGCTGAGGAGGCCACTGCTGCCTTCCTCTCTCTAGAAGCCCTTTTCTTTAGAGAGAGAAAGAGGGATGGAGATTGAGAGCAGTTCACGCCCTTGTCTGAGCTGCGCAGAGGAGTAGAAAAGGTTGAGGCCATTTCCCGACACAAAGTAGAAAAGTGGCACAGCCCCACAGTGATACCTCCACTGATTAGTGATAGAGAGAGAGAGTGAGAGGAAAGGGGTGACCTTTTTAGAGAGAGATTGCCGAGGAAGGGGCAGGAGGGTTGGAATCCGACCGGTCTCCTCGTTTTGGATCGTGGGTCGTTGGTTTTTCCCATCAGATCCACCAAAGTTTCGAGCTTTGTCCACTCCACCTCCTTCTGTTTCCGCTGCCTTGATTATGGTAGGGAGCAATGCGTGTGGATCTGTTTGCTGCTCTTTTGAGATCGGTGGGAATATTGGATTTTTGGGCAGTTGGGTTTTGTTCCTTGGCTGCTGTTAGGGCTTTTGATCTGGAAAATGTGGCGTCTTTGCTTTGGTTCTTTTTTACAGAGGAAGACTCTACTCATTCATGTTGTTTTTGGTTCCTGGGAGGTTTGTTTGCATGGGGAGTTTGGTAATTCCCATTTCCCACATTGGCATTGGTGGTTTTTATTTGGTGAGGCACATTTGTTTGAAATGTGTCTCCAAATGTTGTTTTTCTTCCGGAGATTCAAAAGCTTAGCAATTTTTTCCGGATTAGTGGAGAATGTAAATGGAGGAGCAACTTGTTTTCAGCAGTGTGGATCGAGTAAGTGGCATATGGATTACACGTTTCTTTGCTAATCCTACTTGTGTTTACGCGGCAGGCGTAGCTCACCTGAAGCTGAAGAAGTGAGGAGGATGGGCATCTCGTCGAAGTGGCTTAAGTTATTGGCAGGGTTAAGGAAGCAAGAAAAGAGCCAACAGTCAGGGAAGGATATCAATGTATGTTTTTTCTCTGAATTTTAATGGAAGTTATGTGCTTTCTATTTAGATTTGGGAGTTACAGTAGTTAAAATTCTTCTTTTTGCTCATTAAACCAAGCTATTAGACCACAGTAATCACAGTAAATTTCTTGTAAGTGCAGTGTTCTACATTTTGACGGGTAAGAAACCGGAGATGACGTGCCTTAAGCAGGGTTTTTATTCACTGAATATCAGCTCGGCATAGCCATAAATCATGATGACCAAGATTTTTTAGTTCTTTCCCCCTCTTCATGATGACTATTTCATTCATTTTGCAATCACGATAGATGCAAAGTTATGCATACTGATTGTGCCTGTCTAACTTGAAACAAACTCATTTAATTTTTACACCACATTACCCATATTTCCAAATAAGTCAGAAACTTCCTGTATTAGCATAAATTATTGCAAAAAAATGGAGAGCCAAACTTTGCATCTTATTTATCATGATTTCATGGGCCTCACAGAAAACTGGTTCCGCAAGTCATGCTTCACATTGGCGAAGGCAAACTGTAGACTTTGATGCTGCTTATATAAGGGAGGATTTTGCTGTAGGTTCTGCAACAAGAACAGGAGATGACTATACATACAAAAGTTCCTCAACCTCATGTTCAGTACCTTGTAATGTACAGTCGTCATGCCAGAATGGATTAAATGCAAAGGAGGAGTTTGCTGCTATTACAATTCAGACTGCTTTTCGTGCATTTCTGGTACCATTATTCAAAACCTTCTTCCTGTCTTCATGATATTTTCTATAATAAATACTGCATGTTTTTGAGAAACATGAAGAAGAGTGAATAAATATTTTTCTTTATGTACTCGTTACCGCTGTCAACTAATTATACAAGGGAAAATCTTGGATCTGTCTGAATGCCGAATTCAAGTGTCTATATGCTGTAAAAATTCCATATCCCAATCTGAAGCATGTTTACCATTTTAGGCTAGGAGGGCACTAAGAGCCCTAAAGGGACTTGTTAGGCTCCAGGCACTTGTTCGGGGTCATCAAGTGAGGAAGCAAGCTGCAATAACTCTTCGATGCATGCAAGCCCTTGTGAGGGTTCAGGCCCGCGTTCGAGCAAGACGTGTGCGGATGGCATTGGAAAGCCAGATGGGTGAGCAAAAGCTCCAAGAACAACTTGCACATGAAGAACATATTCGGCAAATTGAGGTACGCGGTCTGTTCCATTAGTTGCTGCCACTTTTCTAAATAGAAGCTCCATGTTGGAATTCTCTAGTAGTATCTGTTTGGAAAGGTGGATAATGATCCCCCGGGATTCTTTTAATTTTTCATATAGAGAATTTCTTGCATTCCTCGATTTCGTGAATTCCTTTACGAATTGCTCCAACTCTCTTAATGCAAACAAGGTACGAAATATCGCGATATATCGGTGATATATCGCCGATATATCGGTATCAACATGGGACCGATATCGGTATCGATATGGCGATATATACTTCTTTCTTGATCCTTCCTTCACAGATATGGGTGATATTTCGGCGATATATCATCGAAATATCGTATCTACACCATATCGATATAGTGTCGAATGTCGATATCGACATTTCCTGCCTTAAATGCAAATAACATCAAAATGCTATTGAGCAGAAATTGCATCCCTTCTCTTAGGGCTTAGATCAGGAGTGTATTAACCATTGCACTTGTTTTGGGATCTTTCTCAACCATTTATTGCAAATGCAGGATGGATGGTGCGATAGTGTTGGATCTGTAGAAGATATTCAAGCGAAGTTATTAAAGAGGCAAGAAGCTGCTGCAAAACGTGAAAGAGCTATGGCATATGCTTTGACACATCAAGTATGTTTCTAAATATGTTACTCTTGAACTTGTCTACTTTTGACTTTGAGAGCATCAATTCTGCATGGTTGGCACAAACAATTAGTTATTAACTGCTTCTCACTTTCTAGTTTCCATGTCTTCAGCTATGGAACTCTTTTGTCGAGAAGGAATATGATCGCTCTTGGATAATAGTCATCCTAATATGCTGATAGCAAATATTGAAACACATATATAATCAAGTCAAAAATCCTTGTGGCTCGATAAGATCTTTTGTGCTCTTTTATCGAGAAGGAGTATGATCGCTTTGGATAATATTCATTCTAATATGCTGATAGCAAATATTGAAACACATATATAATCAAGTCATGAATCCTTGTGGCTCGACTGCTCCCCAACACATTATCTATTTCCGGTTATTCTCCTCTAAAGAGCACTCCATCAATCTCTAGCAATAAGAACCTAAGAAGTGCAAAATGTGCAATTCTGGTAGACTTCAATTGCGAACAAGCTACCCTTTTCAGACATGGCCCTTTATATGTGGTCTTATTTTGTACTAGCTCATTATCAGTGACTTGGTTAAAACAGTGTTTTAAATCTATCAAGTTAACGAGTAATCGGGTGAGGATTCACACAACTATGAGTGTTGATATATGCGATTGATCCCCCCTTAGGCAATTGAATACAACCTCAACTGCCTGTGAGCACAAGGCACCCCTCTCGCGGTTTTTCACTTTTTCCCTTTTGTTAAGAATGGTTATCCCTGCATTCCTCACGGTTTTATCTGTGCTTCATTGTGATTATTCTGAATGGTATTAGAACCAGACCCCTATTAAAGGTTGGGAGTGTCACAGGGGGCCTTTTATGAACTCAGTACTTGTTGTGGGCGTCCTTACATATTTTCGTGCGGTTAAAAAATTCCGCACTTGCATTGAGGTCTCTCACGCTTGGTGGTATGTCTTTTCGTGGATAAACTTAGTCAACTCTTTTTCGTGGAGTTTGAGGAATATGTTTTTGCTGCCCAGATTGCCTATTTGTCACCTTTGTTCGATCAGTCAAGAGTGCATGAACAATCATCGACGCCTCATGGTTTTTTTCTATATGATTTAGCATTGAGATCGATCATCTTGAAAATTATGATTGATAACAAGAACTCTTTGATGTAGATGGAACTTATCATAATCTATCGATTTATCCTAATTGATTGATCAACTGGTGGTTCCATTCGTAGTTTACCATCTTTTGCAATTTGTGTTCAATCATGTGTTGAGTTGATAAATCACTCGGAAGTTATGTTTTTGGTTTGATCAATCACCTTTTTAAGATTTGATCGATTAATCTTTAATAAGGTTTTTAGTAGTATTTGATCGATCTTTATTTTGTTAGACATCGATCATTTGAGGAACTCAGCCATGGCCGGTCCCAAGCCCGGGTAAATGAGGAGGGTTGCGTTAGGTAGCCGACAACCAGCGTAAAACAGTTGGAGACAACTTCCTAAATAATATTTTTTTTAAAACAATATTATTTACGATGTTGCCTCATGACAGTCGGATCTTTTCAACATGGATTTAAGCAAACATACAGATTTCGTTGGGGCGTTCCCTACTTGCGACGCGTTGCATTGCCCGAATGCAATGAAAAATTGGCAAGGGCCGCTACATCGCAGCCTGGATGTAGTTCAAAATTTGCAAGGGTTCTCGCATGAGGAACGCATGCGGGTAATTAAGCTAGTTTCGCTGCATCACCGCCCGGATGCAGTCCAAAATTTACAAGGGTTCTCGTATAATGGACGCATGCGAGTAAAGAAGTTAGTCCAAAAGAGATTGCAATGGAAGTTGCGGATTGGTAGTTGGAATATTGGCACTTTTACTGGAAAATCGATGGAGATAGTGGATACGATGGAAAGAAGGAAGATTCATATACTATGTCTTCAAGAGACTAAATGGGTTGGAGAGAAAGCAAGGGAAATCGAGAAGACAAGCTTTAAACTTTGGTATTCGGGTAAAGATAAGGGTAGAAACGGTGTTGGAGTGGTTGTTCATAAGGATTTGAAGGATTGTGTGGTTAAGGTGCAAAGATTCGGGGATCGGTTATTTTGCTAAAATTGGCGCTTGAAGAAGAAATTCTAAATATAATCTCAGTTTATGCACCGCAAATTGGTTTAGATGAAAGGACTAAACAAGCTTTTTGGGAGGATCTAGATAAGATTTTACAAGGAATCCCACAAAGAGAGATGATTTGCATAGGTGGAGATCTTAGTGGACATGTGGAAAAAGATACTTCAGGGTATGCTAGTGTTCATGGAGGGCACGGTTTTGGGGATAGAAATGAAGAGGGAAAAGTCATCCTGGATTTTGTAACGGCATATGATCTTTTCATAGTAAACACTCTCTTCAAGAAGAGGGAGGAGCATTTAGTTACTTATAAGAGTGGGCCAACGAGAACACAGATAGATTACTTTGCGTTGAGGAGAAGAGATCGGTTGTGTTGTAAAGACTGCAAAGTAATCCCAGGAGAGAGTTTGACAACCCAACATCGCTTGTTAGTCTTGGATGTACAAATAAAAGGGCTGGTAAAGAAAAATAGGGTTCCAAAGATCACTAGAACTAGATGGTGGAATCTTCCACTGAAGCAATCAAGCTTCAGGGAGAAGGTTTTAGAAGATTTATCTTGGGATTGTAGTGGAAGTGCAAACGAGATGTGGGAGGCAGTAGCATCTTGTATCCGAAAGGTAGCTAAAGAGATGCTAGGTGAGTCAAAGGGAGGAGCCCCAGGTCAAAAGGAGGCTGGGTGGTGGAGTGAAGGGGTGCAAAAGAAGTTAAAAATTAAAAGAGCATGCTTTAAAGCTATGTCTAAGGATTAAACAGAGGAAACTGTCACAAACTACAAAATAGCAAAGAAGGAAGCAAAGAAGGCTGTAAGCGAGGCTAAGTCGAAAGCTTATGAAGTTTTGTATAAAAATCTCGACTCTAAGGAGGGCCAGAAGGATATATTCAGGTTGGCCAAAGCAAGAGAAAGAAAGACCAAAGACCTTTCTCAAGTGAAATGCAAAGACCTTTCTCAAGTGAAATGCATTAAGGACGAGGAAGGTCACGTGCTTGTTACTCAGAAGGATATAGAGACTAGATGGGAGCAATACTTCCATAAACTTTTCATTGGGAAAGGAAATAGAGAGATCAATTTGGGTGATCTAGCTAGTAGTGAAAGTTACTTGAATCGTGCAAGCTATAGACGGATACAAAGAAAGGAAGTAGATGAGGCTTTGAAGGTTATGAGACCTGGGAAAGGTGTAGGACCGGATGACATCCCTGTAGAAGTATGGAAAGTTTTAAGTGAGCGTGGTTCGACTTGGCTTACGAATCTATTCAATGTTATTTGGCGAAGCAAGAAAATGCCTGAAGATTGGAGGAGGAGTATCGTGGTGCCTCTTTATAAGAATAAATGAGACATTCAAAATTGTTCAAATTATAGAGGTATCAAGCTGATGAGTCACACTATGAAAATTTGGGAGCGTGTGATCGAGAGAAGGTTGAGGCAAGTTTCTAATGTCAAAGAAAACCAATTCGGATTCATGCCAGGTCGCTCAACTATTGAAGCTATCCATTTGCTGAGGAGAATAATGGAGATTTATAATGCTAAAAGGAAGAACCTCCATATGATCTTTATTGATTTGGAGAAGGCTTATGATTCTGTCCCATGAGAGATATTGTGGAGAGTTTTGGAGAAGAGACAAGTGCCTGTCCTATACATTAACCTCATAAAGGACATGTATGATAGGGCTTTATCTTGTGTAAGGACCCCGTCTAGGAAGACTGGCTATTTTGACATCAACATTGGTTTACATCAAGGTTCAGCTTTGAGTTCATTTCTTTTTACTTTGATTATGGACGAGTTGACAAGTCACATTCAGGATGAGTTACCTTGGTGTATGTTATTTGCTGATGATATTCTGTTGATTGACGAGACTAGAGATGGAGTAAATGAGAAGCTTGAAGTCTGGAGACATGACTTGGAGAGTAAAGGATTTCGTATAAGTAGGGCTAAGACAGAATACATGGAGTGCACCTTTGATGGAAGCAATGGTGAAGGAATTGAGGTGAAGATTGGTGATGATAACATTCGGAAGAGAGATTCTTTTAGATATTTGGGATCTATTTTGCAACATAATGGGGAAATTGATGGAGATGTTACTAATAGAATAAATGCAGGTTGGCTAAAGTGGAGAGGAACCTCTGCTGTTCTCTGTGATAAGAAAATTCCTTTAAAAATTAAAGGAAAGTTTTACAAAGCAGTCGTGAGACCTGCTATGCTCTATGGATCTGAATGTTGGCCTGTGAACCATAGATATGTGCAGAGAATGTCTGCAACAGAAATGAAAATGCTAAGGTGGATGTGTGGACACACACGTAAAGATCGGATTCGGAATGATGTAATCAGAAAGAAAGTTGGTGTTGCTCCGATCGAGGATAAGATGCGAGAAAACCGCTTAAGATGGTTTGGTCATTTGCAAAGAAGACCAACTGATGCACCAGTTAGGAGATACGGGTGTTGGAATGTTGAGCCGGCTAAGAGAGGGCGGGGACGACCCAAGAAGTGTTGGAAAGAGACCATACGAAGGGATCTTTGTTTTGTGGATATAAGCCCGGGATTGACCCAAGATAGAGCTGAATGGAGGCGAAGAATCCATGTAGCCGACCCTACTTAATTGTGGGAAAAGGCTTTGTTGTTGTTGTACATCGATCATTTGAGGATTCTACTACATTATCTATTACCATTCACACGTAGCACTTGGTTCAATGACGAATGAAGTTAAAGCTAACATGGTTGACATCCGGGAGTATATACAAATGGATGATCACTTAGTTTGGATAGTTTAAGTTCTCCAAGTTGGACCGGATGGGTACCCAACAATAATAATCAAACATTGCAGGAGAAGGCTCGGTAGATATTTAGGCGACTCTCGAGGTCTACCAAGAGAAGGAACGGTCTCTGTGAGGTTGCTCAGTTAACCTTAACGGGATGTTCAAAAGGTCAATGGGGGTTCAACAGATGCTCCACCGATTGTCAAGAGATGCATGGAGGATAATTTGAGCAATCAAAGGTTGCTCAGAGTTGATCTCAAGGATGATTAGAATGCCCAACAGACAATTGGATGTCCTTTCGAAGTGGAATGAGAGGAGCACAGAAGAGATTTTGATGGCACCCATAGGATGATGGGAGCTTGGGCAGGTCATTTGGGGAAGTCGTGGGATGTGCTCGAAGGGGCTAAGATAGGATGCATTTTGGCTTGAAGTAATCGGGGGTTCATGGATACTCATAAACTATTAGGTGATAATTCTTTTTACAAGTGGTTTTATGTGTTACCTCCATTATCTTTCTCGTTAAATAAGTCGTTAGTTGCATATTTTGGACTATACCCTTTTTTCTCTTTCCACCTCCCCTTAGGCTCCTTCACACCCACAACCACCCCCATTTCCTTCCCAACCGCCTCCACCACCAACTCACATGCACTCATCTAAAAAAGGTAACATTCCAACTATCGATGTTGAGCGCGGTGCATATGGTGCTATAGTTGATGGGGATGATAGAGGAGAGTTCATGGATGTAGGAATCAGAATCCTCGATAAGGAAGGTTTAAACCTCGCTATCGGATCTGGTGAGGTTGGGGAGATTGGCGGAGGGGATGTGGTGGTGGCGTTTGGGCTATGAGAAGGGAGAGAGGTAGCCAAGGGAGGGGGGTGAGGTCTACACCTTTCCCACCAAGGATTCTAATTCCTACATCCAGGAACTCTCCTCTGTCGTCCCCATTGACGATGGTACCATTCACACTGTGCTCGACATCGGTTGTGGTGTGAGTAGCTGGAATGCTTGCTTGTTGAGAGGAGTGCACCCGATATGGTGGTGGAGGTGGTTGAGGTGGGAGTGAGACTGGAGGTGGGTGTAAGGGAGCCTAATGTGAGGTTGAAGGAGGAGGAGGAAGGGTATTATGGTTCAAAATACAACTAATGGCTTATATAACGAGAAAGATAATAGAGGTACCTCGTTAAAATTTCTTGTAAAGATCAAAGACCACATTGTGATTTTTAAAAGTTCGGAGGCTACATTGAATTCGAGCGTAAAGTTCAGGGACCTTTTTTGGGCTTGAATTTGCCAAGAATCTAAGTTGACTTGTGATGACTCAGAGGAAGTACACACATATCTCCTTCTAGAGATTGGGATGACAACATACAAACTTGCCACTACTCCTATGGATCTTGTCATGAGACTCTACGATGATGATTCTGTTGAAATCTCAAAAGCGGAAGCGGAATCGATAAACAAAATAATAAACATCAAGAACACAAAGATTTACGTGGAACCCTACTTCCTAAGGAGCAGGATGAAACCACGGGAGAAGCCCTCAAAGGGGCAGATATTCTATTGGATTTCTCAATGAGTATAGGAGGTGAGGGGCTCCTTATATAGTCCCTCAGACAGACTGAATTCCCACCGCTCATCCATGTAGGACAAAACATGAGTAGGGTAATTGGATCCTGGTGAGATCCAATTACCCGCCTAATACATTACCTAACTCTCCCCCTCAAGCTGGAGTTGAGAAAACTGCAGCTTGCAACAGAAAGAAAGTATACAACACATCTTTACACGATACATCACAAGAGCACATCCGTTGCTGGTAGAAGACTTCGCACGAGGACGAGTCTGCGGCTTTCAGGACATCGGAACGTATCTCTGTCATGCATGTCTCTGTCGCGCCTACAGATCACCGACTGTCAAGAGTTGCATGGAGGATAATTTGAGAAATTGGAGGTTGCTTAGAGTTGATCTCGAGGATGATTAGAATGCTCAACAAACAATTTGAACGGTCTATGTGAGGTTGCTCGGGTAACCTTAACGGGATGTTCAAAAGGTCAACGGGGGTTCAATAGATGCTCCACCGACTGTCAAGAGATGCATGGAGGATAATTTGAGCAATCGGAGGTTGCTCAGAGTTGATCTCGAGGAATATTAGAATGCTCAACAGACAATTGGATGTCCTTTCGAAGTGGAATGAGAGCAGCTCAGAAGAGGTTTTTATGGCACCTATACGATGATGGGAGCTTGGGCATGTCATTTAGGGAGGTCGTGGGATGTACTCGAAGGGGCTAAGATAGGGATGCATTCTGGCTTGAAGTAAGGGTTATTTACACCTATAACCCTGAGTAGTTTTGTAATTACCCCAACAACCCTCGATAATAACGAATTACACCCAAGACCCTGAATAATCGCTCCGTTTTACATCCATAACCTTCCGTTAGTTTAGTTCATTAACTCAACCAGATGGCTGAGTTAATCTAACCAATATGTGATCTAACGTTGAGATTAATAAAAAAAAGAAAAGGAGTAGAGGAGGTGTGTTCGATCCTAGAGCAGGCGGCGGGCAGCAACGGGGGTAGGCGGGCGGAGGTGCGCGCAGGGCGGGAGCTCCGACCTGGGGGCTTGCATGGTTGAGCACGCAGGGGGCCTAGGGCTTGCGGGGGAGCATGGGGCTTGCTCGAGGGGAGGCTGAAGCTTCCGAGCGAGCGGGGGTTGAAGGGGGGGAGCTCCGCTTGAGGCGCGCGTAGGTGGGGAAGCTGGACCTTGCGGGGGGACTGGAGCTTCCTGACGAGTGGGGGGGGATGGCGGAGCTTCGTGGCGAGCGGCTGGGACTTACGGGGGTCGGAGGGGGGGAGAGCTCTGCATGAGGCGTGAGCGGCGGGGAAGCTGGACCTTGCGGGGGGGCTGGAGCTTCCCGGCGAGCGGCTGGGACTTGCGGGGGGAGGGGGGGTGCGGGGAAGCTGGAACTTGCGCGGGGGGGGGGGGGGTGGGGGTGGGGGGGCGGAGCTTCCTAGCGAGCGACTGGGACTTGCGGGCGAGCGGGGGTCGGAGAGGGGGAGAGCTCTGCCTGAGGTACGTGCGGCGGGGAAGCAGGACCTTCCTGGCGAGCGGCTGACACTTGCGGGCGAGCGGGGGTCGGGGGGGGGGGGGGTGGAGCTCCGCCTGAGGCGCGAGCGGGGGGTGGGGAAGCTGGACCTTGCGAGAGGGGCTGGAGCTTCCTGGCGAGTGGCTGGGACTTGCGGGCGAGCCGGGGTTGGAGGGGTGGAGAGCTCCGCCTGAGGCGCGTGCGAGCGGGGGGCGGGGAAGCTGGACCTTGCGGGAGGTGCTGGAGCTTCCTAGAGAGCGGCTGGGACTTGCGAGCGAACGGGGGTCGGAGGGAGGCTGGGACTTCCTGGCGAGCCTCTTCCTCTATTGCATGCAGATTCGTCGACCTGCAACTATGCCTACTATATGACATTATTTGTAAATAAGAATGAGCACTAGGGTGATTTTGTCTTTTTCTAATGGAAACCGTCAAATATAACAGACATGCCAAACGGAACATAACACAGGGCTATGTCATGTAAGAGTTAATGATTATTTAGGGTTACTCATGTAATTATGAATTATCGAGGGTTCCTGGGGTAATTACGAAACTACTCAGGGTTATGGGTGTAAATATCCCTTGAAGTAATCAGTGGTTCATGGATACTCATAAACTGTTAGGTGAAAATTCTTTTTATAAGTGGTTTTAATGTGGTACCTACATTATCTTTCTCGTTAAATAAGTCGTTAGTTGCATATTTTGGACCATAATACCCTTTTTTCTCTTTCCACCTCCCCTTAGGCACCTTCACACCCACAACCACCCCCATTTCCTTCCCAACCGTCTCCACCACCTACTCACATGAACTCATCTAAAAAAGGTGATATTCCAACTATCGATGTCGAGCGCGATGCAGACGGTGCTATAGTTGATGGGGATGATAGAGGAGAGTTCATGGATATAGGAATCAGAATCCTCGATAAGGAAGGTTTAAACCTCGCTATCGGATCCGGTGAAGTTGGGGAGATTGGCGGAGGGGATGTGGTGGCGGCGTTTGGGCTATGAGAAGGGAGAGAGGTAGCCAAGGGAGGGGGACGAGGTCTACACCTTCCCCACCGAGGATTCTAATTCCTACATCCAGGAACTCTCCTCTGTCGTCCCCATTGACGATGGTACCATTCACACTGTGCTCGACATCGGTTGTGGCGTGAGTAGTTGGAATGCCTACTTGTTGAGAGGAGTGCACCCGGTGTGGTGGTGGAGGTGGTTGAGGTTGGAGTGGGGCTGTAGGTGGGTGTAAGGGAGCCTAATGTGAGGTAGAAGGAGGAGGAAGGGTATTATGGTTCAAAATATGCAATTAATGGCTTATTTAACGAGAAAGATAATTGAGGTACCTCATTAAAATTGCTTGTAAATATCAGAGACCACATTGTGACTTTTAAAAGTTCGGAGGCTACATTGTATTCGAGTATAAAGTTCATGGAATTTTTTTGGGCTTGAATTTGCCAGGAATCCGAGTTGACTTGTGATGTCTCAGAGGAAGTACACACATATCTACTTCTAGAGATTGGGATGACAACCTACAAACTTGCCACTACTATGGATCCTATCATGAAACTCTATGATGATGATACTGTTGAAATCTGAGAAGCGGAAGCGGAATCGATAAACAAAATAATAAACATCAAGAACACAAAGATTTACATGGAACCATACTCCCTAAGGAGTGGGATGAAACCATGGGAGAAGCCCTCAAAGGGGCAGATATTCTATTGAATTTCTCAATGAATACAGGGGTAAGGGGCTCCTTATATTGTCCCTTAGACAGACTGGAGTCCCACCGCTCATCCATGTAGGACTAAACATGAGTGGGGTAATTGGATTCTTGTGAGATCTAATTACCCACCTAATACATCCTCTAACACTCCCCCTCAAGCTGGAGCTGAGAAAGCTGCAACTTGCAATAGAAAGAAAGTATACAACACATCTTTACACGACACATCACAAGAACACATCCATTACTGGTAGAAGACCTCGCACGAGGACGAGTCTACGTATTTCAGGACATCGGAACGTATCTCTGTCATGCCTGTAGAACCGCTACGATATCAGGTCACTGAAACATATCTCTGTCGTGCCTGCAGATCATCGACTATCAAGAGATGCATGGAGGATAATTTGAGCAATCCGAGGTTGCTCAGAGTTGATCTCGAGGATGATTAGAATGCTCAACAAACAATTTGAACGGTCTCTGTGAGGCTGCTCAGGTAACCTTAACAAGATGTTCAAAAGATCAATGAGGGTTCAACAAATGCTCCACCGACTGTCAAGAGATGCATGGAGGATAATTCGAGCAATCGGAGGTTGCTCAGAGTTGATTTCGTGGATGATTAGAATGCTCAATAGACAATTGGTTGTCCTTTCGAAGTGGAACGAGAGGAGCTCAGAAGAGGTTTTGATGGCACCCATACGGTGATGGGAGCTTGGGCGGGTGATTTGGGGAGGTCGTGGGATGTGCTCGAAGGGGCTAAGATAGGGATGCATTCTGGTTCATGGATACTCATAAACTATTAGGTGATAATTCTTTTTACAAGCAGTTTTAATGTAGTACCTCCATTATCTTTCTCGTTAAATAAGTCGTTAGTTGCATATTTTGGACCATAATACCCTTTTTTTCTCTTTCCACCTCCCCTTAGGCTCCTTCACAATCACAACTACCCCCATTTCCTTCCCAACCGCCTCCACCACCAACTCACATGCACTTATCTAAAAATAGTAACATTCCTACTATCGATGTCGAGTGCAGTGCAGGCGGTGCTATAGTTGATGGGATGATAAAGGAGAGTTCATGGATGTAGGAATCAAAATCCTCGATAAGGAAGGTTTAAACCTCGCTATCAGATATGGTAAGGTTGGGGAGATTGGCGGAGGGGATATGGTGGCGGCGTTTGGGCTATGAGAAGGGAGAGAGGCAGCCAAGGGAGGGGGACGAG
This sequence comes from Ottelia alismoides, assembly GCA_037367405.1. Lineage (NCBI taxonomy): Eukaryota > Viridiplantae > Streptophyta > Magnoliopsida > Alismatales > Hydrocharitaceae > Ottelia > Ottelia alismoides. The sequence continues at coordinate 238,995 of JAZKJV010007253.1, read as the reverse complement.
GTCTACACCTTCCACACCGAGGATTCTAATTCCTACATCAAGGAACTCTCCTCTGTCGTCTCCATTGACGATGGTACCATTCACATTGTGCTCGACTTCAGTTGTGGCGTGAGTAACTGGAATGCCTACTTGTTGAGAGCAGTGCACCCGTATGGCGGTGGAGGTGGTGGAGGTGGGAGTGGGGCTGGAGGTGGGTGTAAGGGAGCCTAATGTGAGGTGGAAGGAGGAGGAAGGGTATTGTGGTTCAAAATATGCAACTAATGGCTTATTTAACGAGAAAGATAACAGAGGCACCTCATTAAAATTGCTTGTAAAGAGCAGTTGTGACTTTTAAAAGTTCGGAGGCTACATTGAATTCGAGTGTATAGTTCAGGGACATTTCTTGGGCTTGAATTTGCCATGAATCCGAGTTGACTTGAGATCAGAGGAAGTACGTACATATCTCCTTCTAGAGATTGGGATGACAACCTACAAACTTGCCACTACTCCTATGGATCCTGTCATGAAACTCTATGATGATGATACTGTTAAAATCTGAGAAGCGGAGGCGGAATCGATAAAAAAATAATAAACATCAAGAACACAAAGATTTACGTGGAACCCTACTTCTTAAAGAGCGGAATGAAACCACGGGAGAAGCCCTCAAAGGGACATATATTCTATTAAATTTCTCAATGAGTACAGGGGGTAAGGGGCTCCTTATATAGTCCCTCCGACAGACTGGAGTCCCACCGCTCATCCATGTGGGACTAAACATGAGTGGGGCAATTGGATCCTGTGAGATCCAATTACCCATCTAATACATTCTCTAACACTCCCTCTCAAGCTGTAGCTGACAAAGCTGCATCTTGCAACCGAAAGAAAGTATACAACACATCTTTACACGATGCATCACAAGAATAAAACATCCGTTGCTGGTAGAAGACCTCGCACGAGGACGAGTCTGCGGCTTTCAGGACATCGGAACGTATCTCTGTCATGCCTGTAGAACCACTACAATATCAGGTCACCGGAACATATCTCTGTCGTGCCTGCAGATCAACGACTATCAAGAGATGCATGGAGGATAATTTGAGCAGTCAGAGGTTGCCCAGAGTTGATCTCGAGGATGATTAGCATGCTCAATAGACAATTTGAACGGTCTCTGTGAGGTTGCTCAAGTAACTTTAACGGGATGTTCAAAAGGTCAATGGGGGTTCAACATATGCTCCACTTACTGTCAAGAGATGCATGGAGGATAATTTGAGCAATCAGAGGTTGCTCAGAGTTGATATCGAGGATGATTAGAATGCTCAATAGACAATTGGATGTCCTTTCGAAGTGGAATGAGAGGAGCTCAAAAGAAGTTTTGATGGCACCCATAGGATGATGGGAGCTTGGGCGGGTCATTTGGGGAGGTCGTGGGATGTGCTCGAAGGGGCTAAGATAGGGATGCATTCTGACTTGAAGTAATAAGTGATTCATGGATACTCATAAACTGTTAGGTGATAATTCTCTTTAGAAGCAGTTTTAATGTAGTACCTCCATTATCTTTCTCGTTAAATAAGTCGTTAGTTGCATATTTTGGACCATAATACCCTTTTTTCTCTTTCCACCTCCCCTTAGGCTCCTTCACACCCACAACCACCCCCATTTCCTTCCCAACCGCCTCCACCACCTACTCACATGCACTCATCTAAAAAAGGTAACATTCCAACTACCGATGTCGAGCGCGGTGCAGACGATGCTATAGTAAATGGGAGTAAATGGGGATGATAGAGGAGAGTTCATGGATGTAGGAATCAGAATCTTCGATAAGGAAGGTTTAAACCTCGCTATCGGATCCAGTGAGGTTGGGGAGATTGGCGGAGGGGATGTGGTGGTGGCGTTTGGGCTATGAGAAGGGAGAGAGGTAGCCAAGGGAGGGGGACGAGGTCTACACCTTCCCCACCGAGCATTCTAATTCCTACATCCAGGAACTCTCCTCTGTCGTCCCCATTGACGATGGTACCATTCACACTATGTTCAACATCAGTTGTGGCGTGAGTAAATGCCTACTTGTTGAGAGGAGTGCACCCGATATGGTGGTGGAGGTTGTTGAAGTGGGAGTGGGGCTGGAGGTGGGTGTAATGGAGCCTAATGTGAGGTAGAAAGAGGAGGAGGAAGGGTATGATGGTTCAAAATATGCAACTAATGTCTTATTTAACCAGAAAGATAACGGAGGTACCTCATTAAAATTGCTTGTAAAGATCGTAGACCACATTGTGACTTTTAAAAGTTCGGAGGCTACATTTAATTCGATTGTAAAGTTCAGGGACTTTTCTTGGGCTTGAATTTGCCATGAATCCGAGTTGACTTGTGATGACTCAGAGGAACTACGCACATATCTCCTTCTAGAGATTGGGATGACAACCTACAAACTTGCCACTACCCCTATGGATCCTTTTATGAAAATCTATGATGATGATGCTGTTGAAATCTGAGAAGCGGAAGCGGAATCGATAAACAAAATAATATACATCAAGAACACAAAGATTTACGTGGAAACCTACTTCCTAAAGAGCGGGATGAAACCACGGGAGAAGCCCTCAAAGGGGCAGATATTCTGTTGAGTTTCTCAATGAGTGCAGGGGGTGAGGGGCTCCTTATATAGCCCCTCAGACAAACTGGAGTCCCACCGCTCATTCATGTGGGACTAAACATTAGTCGGGTAATTGGATCCTGGTGAGTTCCAATTACCCACCTAATACATTTTCTAACACTCCTCAAGCTGGAGCCGAGAAAGCTACTGCTTGCAGCAGAAAGAAAGTATACAACACATCTTTACACGATACATCACAAGAAGAACACATCCGTTGCTGGTAGAAGATCTCGCACGTGGATGAGTCTGTAGCGTTCAAGACATCGGAACGTATCTCTGTCATGTCTGTAGAACCGCTACGATATCAGGTCACCGGAACATATCTCTGTCGTGCCTGCAGATCATCAGAATATATCTCTGTCGTGCCTGGAGAAGAATCACTGAAGAAGAAGTCCAACGCGGGGAACTTATTAGGTCGTAAAAGAAGTATACACCCTGACGAAGAATTTGATGCTCGGTAAAGATGGATGATCAAAGAAATCTAGAGTGCCAGTCTGTCAGTCGTGGACGCGCATAAGTCCTGAAGAATATTCATTTCTGACCCTCCCTTTCTCCCATACTTGATAGAATAAGAGTGTGTATTACGTTGGGAGAATAAAAAATACATGCATTTTTTTTCGGAACATCATTTTTTATAGCCATTCCTTTTTTTGGCTATTCTCTTCTTCTTTTCTTTTTTAAGGCGTTCAAAAAATTTTTTTACGGCTTTTCCTCTTCTCCTCCCTTTTTTTTTGCAAAATTTTTCTTTTTTTCTTTTCTTCTTCTCGCTCTCTCTCTTTTTGCAAAATTTTTCTTTTTTTATTCGCTCTCTTTTTTTTTTAACTCGGAAATCAGGCCTCTCTCCCCTCTTTTTTTTCGGCCCCTTTGATCTTCCTTTTTTTACATTTTTTTAATAAACATGCACGACCCATTTGGGCACTTATAATGAGAGAAAAAATTATTTTTTTAATAACGTATGAGGTTATTTAGGGTTCCCAGTTGGGATCCCTATTCTTCGAAGGAAGCCGCCTTCCCTGGAGTTTCACGATGCTACGGTGGCACAGAAGCGGTGATCTGTGCCTCCCTGGAGATCGCGCAAGAGGGCGAGGCTCTGCCTGGAGCGAGTTCTTCTGGAGATCGGTCAGGAGACCGGTAGGGCGAGGCGGCCTGGAGGGCGTCGCGAGAGAGGTCTGGAGGTGTTGTGCGGTAAAAAGGGCACCGCCTGGAAGATTGAGACCTGGTCTGGAGGTGAAGCATCGTCTGGAGTATTCTTCTATCTGAAGAGCCGCACAGTACGGCTAGGGCTCCTGCTGGACTGCAAGAAAGAGGACGGAAGAGCGTCATTCAAGACAACCTGGTCTAAAATTCAGAATTAGATTTAAATTCAGACCACTGGCTTAAAATTGGAAGAATTTGGGGTAAAATGGCACGATTGTGATATAAAATAAGATCATTATATGCTACTGTTTCATGCTTTAAAAATTAAAGAATTGAGGCGATTTGCATAAATTTAATACCAATTTCAGATCATTAATTAACTCCAGAATTATATGTGATTTAATGAGAAATTAGAGGTGTTTTAACATGTAATTAGACTAAATTTCAGAGCTATATTGCTATAGTTTTCATGCTCCGATTTCTTGTTAAAAATGAGAAAAAATTAGGGGTGATTTATATGTAATTAGATCAAATTTCAGACCACTGTTGTTTAGGATCTGATTTCATGATAAAATGTGAGGTTTTGATGGTGATTTGCATACTTAAATGCTGAGGTTTTGAGAGATATTTTCATAAAATTAAACATAAATTCACATCGCTATTATTGTACTATTTCATGCCTTAAAAATTTAAAGAGTTGCGGGTAATTTGACATGAATGTGACTTAGAATCAGACCACTACATGCCAAGTTTTCATGTTTAAAAGATAAGCAAATGGAGGTGATTTGCATGTGATTGGAGTCTAAATTCAGACCACTAAGGGTGCGTTTGGTTGACGGGTTAAGGCGGGTTAAACTGGTAGAGGGTAACCTGTTTTTGGATTTTGGTGTTTGGATAGAGGGTTAAACTGGGGGTGGGTTAGAAGTGGGTTTGGGGTGATATGATTGTATTGAAGTTTGAAAAAGTGAGTAGTTATTGTGATGTGATTGTATTGAAGTTTGGAAAAGTGAGTAGAAGTGGAGTAGTTTATAATTTTTTTATGATATGATGGTATAATATATTATTTTTTGATAGGATTGATGATGTAAAATTGATTTATTTAATTTTTTAAAAAAGGACTAAAGTGGGGCAAACGGGGAGAGAGGGGGATGTGGGTTAGGGGGGTAAACTCCCCCAAGGGGAGGGTAACCCAGTAGCCAAACACTACCTAATAGATACAGATTTTCATACTTGGAATATGAGAGTTTTGGTGATGTATTAGCATGAAATTTGAGTCTAATTTCAAATTAATTAATTATAGATTTCATGCTTTAAGAATGGAAGGTTTTGTCGGTGATTAACATGTAAATAAGAACTAATTTCAGATCATTAATTAGCCACTGATCTCATGTTAAAATTGAAAGTTTTGGGGGTGATTAACATGCAAATTACACCCGATTTAAAATCACTTATTTAGCTACTAAGTTCATGAATTAAATATTTAAAAGATTTGAGAATTTGTATAGCATAAAAAAAGTACAGATCCAATGATTATTTCTAAATTTCATTATATAATGATGAAAAGAACAGTGGAGTTTTGCATTAATCTGAACTTAAATCCAGATCCAATGAATAGTTTATAATCTCATGATTAAAAAATGATAACATTGAGGATTATGCATGAAATTGACTCTAAGTTACCTACCAAATAAGTAGAATCAAGGAATCTCAGTGCTTTATCAGATCAAGGAACTTAAGTGGCATACATTACTGTGAAATCTGTAAGATACTTGGTTGTTATGAATCATTGATGATTGATATATGTGTCGATCACGGTGACCCCTACACCTGACTGTGCGAGGGTATGGTGACCCTCAGCTGGACGGGAGATAGGAAGCCCAGTTAGGGCAGCGATCAGCTAGGATGTAGGATCCCAATCCTTTGTACGGGTTTACGCACGCTCGCAGTGTTTTTACGCTTTGTTGGGATCCGTGTGTTTGACTAGTTCCGTGACCCTGTTTCAGTAGGTTACCTAGGTAGGAGGTCCCTTGATTTTATTTTTTGAGCTCGTTTTGCCCGTACCGGTCGGGCCAGTTTTGGAATGACTCGGACCGAAGAGTCTCCCAATAATCTCTGGGGTATAGTTTTGGAGTGTGCCTAACCCTCTCCTGCACCACACTTCCACTGGGAGAGCGAGACGGAAGAGTCTCTTAGGAAGCTTCCTTACTGCTTGAGTTTTGGTTACTGTTCTGCCAGTAGGTCCTGGCGAGGAAAAGATCGTTGTCAGGTGGAGTTGAGTTTGGTTACTGTTCCGCCTTTAGGTGTCGACAAGGAAAGAGATTATATCCTGGAAATCATCAGTCATCAGTTATTAATGAACAATCATTAATAAGACCCATCATCACATTCGACATCTCACAACAATGGAAGTAAACGTAAAATCATCTATATCAAAATAAAAAATATTACTACGATTATTAGGTGAAGTTAGTGGACACATTGGGAATTTAGTTAGGATGTATTATACTCCACCGCATGCTTACGGAGGCACCCCGACCTTAAGGCATTCTTCCTGCTTTAGAGTTATAGTGTGAGGTCTTACCCGAACCAAGACCACATACTATCCACTGAGTTTGAGGAATTAGACAAGGACAAAGATCAGAATAGAAGACACACCATCTACACTTACTCGGATCCATCAACATGACTTATAAGTAATAAAAGAATGATAGCCTAAATATGAATCTTATAAATAAATAAATGAAAGTATTAAATATGAGTAGCATCGTGGTACCTCTTTATAAGAACAAAGGGGACATCCTTCAAATTTCAGAAGAATCAAGCTGATGAGTCACACTACGAAAATTTAGGAACATGTGATCGAAAGAAGGTTGAGGCAAGTTTCCAAAGTAAAAGAAAATCAATTCAGATTCATGCTAGGTTGCTCAACCATTGAAGCCATCCATTTGCTGAGGAGAACAATGGAGATTTATAGAGCTAAAAGGAAAAATCTTCATTTGGTTTTTATTGATTTGAGAAGGCTTATGATTCTGTCCCATATAAGATATTGTGGAGAGTTTTGGAGAGGAGACAAGTACCTGTCCTATACATTAACCTCATAAAGGATATGCATGATAGGGGTTTTTCTTGTGTAAGCATTTAGTCTGGGAAGACTGGCTATTTTGACATCAACATTGGTTTACATCAATGTTCAACTTTGAGTCCATTACTTTGATTATGAAGGAGTTGAAAAGTCACATTCATGATGAGATACCTTGGTGTATGTTATTTGCTGATGATATTGTGTTGATAGATGAGACTAGAAATGGAGTAAATGAGAAGCTTGAGGTCTGGAGACATGCATTGGTGACTAAAGGATTTCGTATAAGTAGGGTAAGACTGAATATATGGAGTGCACTTTTGATGGAAACAAATGAAGGAATCAAGGTAAAGATTGGTGACGATAACATTCAGAAGAGAGATTCTTTCAGATACCTGGGATCTATTTTGCAACAGAATGGGGAAATTGATGGAGATGTTAGTAATATAATAAATACAGGCTGGCTAAAGTGGAGAGGAGCCTCTGCTGTTCTCTGTGATAAGAAAATTCCTTTGAAAATCAAAGGAAAGTTCTACAAAGCAGCCGTTAGACCTGTTATGCTCTATGAATCTGAATGTTGGCTTGTTAACCAGAGACATGTGTAGAGAATGTTAGTAGCATAAATGAAAATGCTAAGGTGGATGAGTGGACACACACGTAAAGTTCGGATTCAGAATGATGCAATTAGAATGAAAGTTGGTGTAGCTTTGATCGAGGATAAGATGTGAGAAAACCATTTAAGGTGGTTTGACTATTTGCAAAGGAAGTCAGCTGATGCACAGGTCAGGAGGTGCGAGATTTGGGATGCTGAACCGGCTAAGAGAGGATGATGAAGGCCCACGAAGTGTTGAAATGAGACTATACGATGGGATCTTAGTTTTTTGGATCTAAGCATGAGAATGACCCAAGATAGATCTGAATGGAGGCAAAAAATCCATGTAGCCGACCCTACTAAATGTAGGAAAAGGCTTTGTTGTTGTATTAATTATGAGTAGTTGAGAGGTGAATGAACAATGGGATTCATATATATAACAACTTGAAAACCAACTTCCATGCAAGTAGCTTGTTGAATTGAAATGTCAACACCTATCTACTTGCTTTCTTTTGAAACTACGGAAATACATGTTTTTTTAATAAATTAGGTTGTACTCGACCTTTGTTGACATTCTTTTCTTCCTAACATGGATGACAGGCAAAGTACCTGCATCATAATAGTTCGACAGCTGGACCCTGAGCTTCCGTGGATTAGACAGTTTTTGTTTACTATACACATTATAGCTTTTGTACATGATATTGTAAATGCTTATTTCTCTTTTTTGTTATATTTTGGGATACATGTACAGAATGCCAATTTCTTTTGATACACGTAATTTTATAGGGAAATTAATGCAAATATGAATTGGTGATACTTGTTGTTCTGTAGTTTATTAAATTGTGAATGTCATTCAAACACGCAAAACTTTCCATCAATTTCTCTAACCTAATGTGATTAATAGCGAATATGGTACTGCGAATGCTGTGTAAATGAGTAATTCAGATCCCGAGATCGTCGCAAAACATTATTGAGCTCAAGGTAATCAACTAAAACAAAGGAAATCGAAAAAATCGAAATATACAGTGTAGAGAAATGTTGTGTGTATCATCCTTACATCCGATACAACTCCGAGAAGCGAGTGAAGGTCGAAGGCGATGTAGCTCCGTCGCTGCCTAGTAGTTCCGAGAGACGAGTCATAGCTCAGAGGCAGAGCCGCGGAGTAGCTCCAAGAGTCGTGCTTCGTGGTCGAGAGAGGAGAAGTGGATGAAGGAGCAAAGGGTGTCGTCATTTCGAGAGAGGAGTGGAGGGTGAAGGTGTTTCTTCATCTGAGAAGGAGCAGAGGGTGTCTCCTGCTTGAGAGAGGAGGGTAAGAGAGGAGGTAGGGACCTTAGGATTTTAGGTTTGGGGGTAGATGCCATCGATATAAATGGGTATTAGGGCCCATATGCTTCTTCGACTGAGGTGACGCCTCGATTGCGTCTCAACGCCTCATGCGTTTCAGATCGTTTCGATGTGCTTGAGGTGTAAGTTGCAAAAAATAAGCTCGAGGCTTGTGCCTCGAGGTGGTTTTGGGCATATAACGCCTCGAGACGTATGCCTTACTACCTCGTTAAGCCATAATTGTGAATAACGAAAGCAAACATGTACATACGATCAAGTAAGCAAGTATGAAGACACACATATTTACAAAGTTCACCTATAACTAGGCTTCATCATTAGACGAAGGGGATCAATTTTCACTGTGGAGAAAGAAGAATACAAAGAATTCTAAGAGTTTTATACCTCGAGAGTTATATATTACTCATGTACATACGAGTCTCAGATGCAGGCAGATCTGAATACCCAAATAAGGAAAATTTCAGGACAAGTATGGTGGCACCGAGGGTGTGGGGGGGGAGGGTGGTTGACATTAAATGACTTTTAAAATGGGCACATCAGAACATATGGTTAGGATTCAAGACATATCAACATTTCTCCTCTATATAAAGGAGCTCTATAGACTTAGAATAAACAAGTTATTTATTTGGATTTTTGTCAATCGTGCCCTTTGGAGATATTGCAATATCAACTATACCCATCCCTTTTTGGGAATATCAGTTGTGCCCCGACTTCTTGCCGTTCTATCACTTCTTCCCCTCAGGTTAGTAGTCGTCCATCCCTAACGTAAACAGACGTTAACTTTGGGAACACAAGCAAAATTCCTTTAAAAAAGGAGGATTGGAAAGTCATCCCCATCCTCTTCCTCCTCCCCCATCTTCTTCATCTTCCTCCCCTTCTCTTCCTCCTCCCCAGCCTCCTGCTTCTCCTCCACCGCCTCCTCCCCTCGCCCCCAGCTCCTTCCTCCGCCCCCAGGTCCTCCCCCTGCATACACGCATCCCCCTCCGCCCTCGCTCCTCCTTTGCTGCCTCTTCTGCCTTAAGCTCCTCCCCCTCACCCCCACCGCCTCGGTCACCTCCTCCACCGACCACCTCCTCCTCCCAATCCTGCCATCTCCTCCCCAACCCACCCCTGCATCTCCTCCTCCGCTTCCTCCTCCCCAGCCCGTCGCCTCCAGTCCAACCCCTCCTTCCGCCCCCTCCTCCCCAACCCAACCCTCTCCAGCCCCTCCTTCCGCTTCTCCTCCCCAACCCGCTCTCTTACCTCCTCCGCTCCCTCCTCCCCAGTCTGTCACCTCCATCCCCTCCTTCCTCCCCTCCTCCCCAGCCCCCCTCCCCATCATGCTCCCATACCTCCTCCTCCGCCCCTCCTCCCCAGCTCGACCCTCGTTCCTCCTCCTCTGTACCCTCCTCCTCAATCCACCCCTTCCAGCTACTCCTTTTGCCCCCTCTTCCCAAGCCCGACCCCCTCCAGCCACACCTCCTCCTCCGCCCATCCTCCCTAGCCCGCCCCTCCTGCCTGTCCATCGATCACCTCCTCCTCCCAGTCCTGCCCCCTCCTCCCCAATCTTCCCCCTCCAGCCCATTCTCCTCCTCCCCAACCCCGCCTCATCCAGCTCCGCCTCGCCTCCTCCCGATGGTCTTGTCGAGGCCCGACCCGATGCCGCGCTCCTTGCGCTTCTGCTGCAATCCTGGAGGTCGTCCAGTATCTGGAGCCCCATGCTCGAAAAGGCCCTTGGGGAGTAGATGGCTGCGCACATCAGCGGGAGGAGAGGAGATCGAGCTTGTGGGGTTAGGGGGAAATGAGGGAGAGATTTTGTTATGACCATAATGCCCCTCTATCCACACCATGGTTTGAATAAACCATAATTATTTTAATTCTTTGACGGCCAATCTGACGGAAGGGCACACATGATAACAATGAAAGAAGTTAGAGGCACAATTGATATTTCCAAAATGGATGTGACATAACTAAAATTGCAATATCTCAAAGGGGCATTCCACACGTTTCCAAATGAAATGGGTTATAGGCTAACACAATTGTTGAATTTATAAATGAACCCGACTCACTTCCACAAGTTCGTAAGCTAACTTTCATTATGTTAGAAGAACGGGTTTACGTCTAAATATGTGGAAACTATGAAGTCCGAAAATCTGACTACGACTTTCAAAACTTCACTAATTGGTGTGAATTTGACACGTTCAGAGTATTGATTACGTGGGCCCCTTAGATTCTTGTTTTCTTGTCAATCTTTTAAGCATTTATTGTGTTTAAAGTTAGTGTGCATATATCGCTTTGGTGAATCCCTGTAAATATTGTGCCTAATTTGATTTGCTTTTTTTAAAATTTCAGTGCATCATTGTTGTGCCACTTCCAGTCAGAAACTCGACAATGCACAGATATTCTAACACGTGACTATTATAATAGTCACATGTCGACATTATATGGTGATGTCGATGCCATGCTGGAAATGGCAAAAATAACTTTAGTACAGTGATCCAATACCACCATTCGTTTTACAACTATCGAAAGTGTACTCTCATTATGCCCGGTCTATTTGCTATAATAGAGTAATATACCGGAAATTTGGAGATAGGGCATAATTTGCAGTGACTATGCATGTCCCAACCAATGTGCCAACTAAACCGATGTTACTCTTTTAGCATCAGTTAGACTGGTCGTACATTCTGAAAGGGATCCAAAGGAATATTATGAAACCAAAAATTAGAGATTGAATGAGAAATATAATTGCACGTTAACTTTGCATATCTATATGCATGTGAATGGAAAATTCATCTTTTGGATGTTTCCTGTCCATAAAATTCACTTCTTTCATTTCTTCATATTCCATTTTCTAGTTTTCTGGGAGTTAAAATTAACAGGTTCATTTCTGTGCAGTGGCAGGCAGCTTCTAGGCAAGGTATGGTATCTGGGGGCTATGTACCTGACAAAAACAACTGGGGATGGAACTGGTTAGAGAGATGGATGGCTGTTCGTCCATGGGAGAATCGTTTCCTTGACTTTAACATGAAGGATGGGGTCAAAATCTGTGATAATGGACCCCTTGAAGGGAAGAGCGGGATGAACACAAGCATTGTCAGGAAGCCCACCACTTCTATTCAGTTCAATACATCAATTCCAAAAACTGGGGCCCCGCATTCTTTTTCAGAAGGCAGCGGGTCTTCAAACAAGTCTATGACAAAGCAAAAACCGAAGCAAATTTCTGATGAGATGACTCTAGAAGCAGATTCAAAACCTTTGCCTATTGGTGGAATGCCACGGTCAAACAGCAATCCTAGAGAGAGGCCTGTTAAGCAAAATGCTCAAGCAAAGAAGCGAATGTCCCTACCAAATGCTGGTAATTTGTGCATTATCCTTTTTAACTAAGAAGATCGCTATGATGGTATATTCTGGATCTTATTGGTTTGGAATTGTACATTCCTCTTGTCTCCTTTTACATGGTAAAGAGTATAGAATTTCAATAGGTTAAATTAAAAACCATTATGGGGCAAGGTAAAGTCAATATCCAATGCGGTAAATATGGTACCACCCCACAGTCAGTGGCAGTGTTTGTCCCATATTTAGTAGCTCATCATTCACTTATATTTATTAATGGGTCGTTGATGATACCATTTACCTATGTGAGATTATATATATAATGTAGCTCACCCCCTTTTCTTTTATTGAGAAAATGAAGACAAAACTATTCGCCATTGAGTGCCAGGGTCTCTCTCGTGGTTTCTCTGTTCCATTGAGGGGGGTTTCAAGTAAATCATCGTGTTTCCAAGTTTGCCTGCATCTTTTATTTTCTACATGGTACAAATCCTATTCAATCAAGGATTAGGCACTTTTCTGGATGCTCTCTATGTATTTGATTTAGGTTGAGCTTATTGTCCTTTTTGTGTTCAATGTAGTACAAGACTTATGCACTTACCTCAAGGTTGCCCACAAAGATGTTGGGACACAATCCGATATCGCCTCTGCTCGAATACCAGATGAACCCTCGAATATGGATGCACAATCGATCACCACCACGTAAGCACGTGAAGAAAAGAACAACCAGATATAATGGTGGTCGGTCACCTCTCGCAACCACCAGAAAAGAAAGATCACTATAATTAGAATGAGTACAACTCTCTCAATTCCCTCTCTATCCCCCTCTAGGGGTTACATTTTTCTTGTATTGGTGTTGAGGCAATGCCTCCACCCCTCTGTATATAGCCCGGTTACAACCCATAGTCTTATTCTTAGTAGGACTATAAATAAAATACAACTCGTCGGTGGGGTTCCAATCCAAGCTGGAGTCTTTGATGTGTAGGTTTTTCTGGCCGTCTTCACATGGTGACAGAGGCATGGCTTTGGTAGATTGGTCGTTGGTTTCTACGCCTACCAGAGAGGGTGGCTTGGGTGTTCTGAATCGGGGAGTTATGAATAAAGCATTACTGGTAAGGTGGGTGCTAAAGATTCGGGGTCTTGGAGTAGATCTGTGCTCCACTCTTATCAGGGTGATTTATGGTGTTTCTTCCAGCCTGGCGGTCCAAGCGGTCGGAGGGGGTGCAACAACCACTTTCTGGAGAGGAGTTTGCTCGATATTACCGGATTTATCGGGTCGCTTGAGGCCTTTACTTGGGGATGGTCACATGTTTCATTTCTGAAGAGACAACTGGACGGATGGTGAGCTCTCTGCAATATGTATCTGAGGTTTTTTGCATTGGCTTTAAACAAGGATGTCTGCATGGCCGAGGTGTGGGCGAACGGGTCTTGGTCTCCTACCTTTGTGGCGGAATTGTCGGATCAGAGAATGGCTGATTTTCTGTGTCTATCTGGTCGGCTATCCAATCGAGCAGGTCCAACGGTGGGGTGGGACGCTTGGGGTTGGCGAGATGGATCCTTCTCAGTTCAAAAGGCCTACGGATCTTTGGCTGCCTAACCTTCCAATATGGATTCAATAATCTCGAGGGACTGCGGTATGATATGGTCTTGGTGGATCCCTTCCAGGCTAAAGGTTTTCCTCTGGCTTCTGAGGAGCGGGTGTTGACGGCAGTGAGGAGAGCGAGGCTCTTCCCTGGAGCTGTGGAGATATGCTGTAGATGTGGCGAATGCCGTTGGACGTGAACCACTTATTTTTTGAGTGCCCTGGTTCGGTTGATGTATGGCAGAGAGCAGCAATCACAGATCTTGATTGGAGTAACAAGGACAGCTTCTGGGACTCTTGCAGGAGGTGGGGAGGTTCAGAGAACGAAAGATTAAAGATGTGTGCAATAATTTGGTGCATATGGTTGGGCAGAAACAATGTGATCTGTGAGGGGTCAAGGTTCTATTCTGAAAATGTACTTGGACATGCCGGGGCCCTCATGGATTCCTGGCGGATGTAATTAGTTATTTTATTATTAATATATTTTTTGGATGGTCCTCTAAAGGTGGCCCATCCCACCGTTTCTAAAAAAAACAACTCAACTACTACTATGATTACGAGTCTAAATCCATTAGGATTCTCAATCCTAATATGACCCTAATCTTAACAATCTCCCCCTTGAGTTGAATTTAATTACGATGTCTTCATCGTCTTGGGTTTGCACTTGGCCATCTTCGTCATCTACAAGTTTTGTTAGCAGTGACTCTCCGCCTTCGGGTGATGCACCCATCGTTGGGTGCCTTCGACGTGCCACCTTGTACGATCTCATGTCAGCCACCGCTAGTAGAATTCTTCGACGCCTCTGGTCGATTTCTTCAAAAGACCACCATATCACAGCTTCTGAGGATTGTGCATATGTTGTATCACGTCATCTCATCGACGTCGAACCTCGCTCTGATCCATCGCATCCCCTCAACAACGTTGAACTCGACTCTGATACCGGTTGTTGGAAACACGACTACCAACTTTGCTATGATACCAATTGTTGGGACACGATCCGTCGATATCGTCTACTCTCAGATACTGGTTGTTTGACATACAGACCATCTTATACGGATACGGATGTGGATGCACAATCGACCATTACCACAGAAGCACATGAAGAAAAGAACAACCATATATAATGATGGTCGGTCACCTCTTGCGACCATCAGAGAAGAAAGATAACTATAATTAGAATGAGTACAACTCTCTCCGTTCCCTCACTCTCTCATCTCTTTCTTCTCTCTCTCTCTCTCCCCTTTCTCTAGGGTTTACATTGTTCTTGTGGTGATGTTGAGGCAATGCCTCCACTCCCCTCTATATATAGCCCAGTTACAACTCCATAGTCATATTTCAATAGGATTATAAACAAAATACAGCTCAAATACTACTAGGATTAGGAGCCCAATCCCATTAGGATTCCCAATCCTAATATGACACTAATCCTAATAAGAGAGACGTGCTTTCTTCTTGTAGGGGAACTCAACATGAAGTGTTTGATTGCTCCAAGGGTGTTAATGTTATCCTGAGGTCAAGGTTCAGTAATGCAGTCCATGCGGCCACATATGTGGCCGCATATCCGCCTGCATACGAAGCGCATGTCTTATGCACTCATATGCGGTCCAAGCGCATATTCGGTTCGACTAAACAGCATACGCTGCCACATATATATGCTTTTTTTATTACGGATCCATTTATGATGTTTGTTTACAACTCCTTTTAATAGAAACTTGATTGCATCGCACCCCCTATCCTACTGTCGACTAAACCTAATTGTCACCCTTCTCCTCCCGCCTACTCCACATCATCGCCTCCAAGTGCAGTGCAGGCTGCAGCTTTCAGCATCACCAGCACTGCCAGCCAGCATCTCAACTGTGTTATTTTCTTATTTTTCTGCATTCTGTAATGACTTCATCGCCTCAGCTCCAGGTTTTTTCTTATTCACTTTTTTTGGATTCATAGATGAACTTTTATAGCAACTTTAGAAAGGCAGTAGTATGTAAATCATGGCATGGAGACTATATATAAACCCTAGAACTGCCACGATTTTCTGTTCTTTCAATGCTAGTAAAAATAAAAGTTGCGTTGATTTTCTTACAAAGTAATGATGTTCTGCTCATTACAAAGTTTCAACTTTCTGTTCTTTCTGTTCTTTCAACGATAGTAAAAATAAACTCAATTACTGTAATGATATTCTGAAATTGAGATTTATATCAAGATTGGCATCTTTAATATACATGTAGATCCATAAAGAAGTTGAGATTTATATCAAGTTCTTTTAAAAACAACACACCACTTTTTTTCCATATATGAATATTTTTTGCATCTATTTTTTGCTGGAGCCCTATCTCTTATTTCTGCGTATGTGTGTATATCAACTCTACTTTGTGCCTACCATTTTTGTTCCTTGTAGGATCCATATATGTGTTGGATGATTTCTTGTAGAATCCATATATGCATTCCATATAGAAAGAAAAATTTGCATAGAAAAATCAATAAATGCATTAAAAATCGCCAATATATTGTCTTGCGTACATGGAAATAAACTTTTCTTAATGTTAGACTATGTGAAATCATGAAGTATAATATAAATCTCTAACATCATATTCTATTATTATATTTTTTATATTATAATTAAAATAACACAAACCGCATAATCCACATATACCCAGTATACCCCTCCGCATATCCGCTTAATCACTTCAGCTTGCCTGGCTGAATGAATGCCGCATACCACATTTCTGAACCTTGCTTGAGGTGATCCAAGTTGCCTCCATTGTTGCTGATGATCGACTAGTCTCCATGATTTGATTGATAATGATTACATGCTATTCTTAAACCTTTTTGACATTGTAATTAATACTCCTCTTTGAGCGATCGATTACTTAGGGTTTTGTTTCTACGCAAACGACAACCATAAATCAACCTCTAACTACTATTTGATAACATGTTGCTACTGTTTGAGGGTGATCCATCACTCCATCATGATTGATCGATTAGTCTCTTATTCTGTTTGGTTGTGCTTGATCACATTCTCTTTTGTTTATTGTTCATCCTCAGTATACAATGGCAACAAGATCAATCATTTTTCTACATGAGATTGATAATTGTCCTTCGATTGTGATCGAGAATGTTCAACGAGAAGATTGGCATTAGGGTGGAGGATTGGGCTCGACCCGGCCCAACCGAGAAAGCTCGACCTGAGCCCATCAATTTTCCGTGGGCCTTTGGGTTGGGTCGAGACTCTTTTAGCAAATCGAGGACCCGGCTCGTGGGATTGGGCTCGTCCCGCCCCCATTTTGGTTCCATGCAGTTGCACTTTGGTTCCAATTTATTGCTATGATATTATTAATCCATAATACATGAATATTGGATGTATTATAATGATATAATATTACTATTCATGGTTGAAGGAAATATTGGATGCATTGTGTTGTGAGTATAAATTTTTGCCCCCAATTTGGTTCCAATATGATTTATGTGTGGATTGTTGTAAGTGTAATTGAAATATGAAAATATTTTACCGAATTCTTTTCCATGTGATCGAGTTGTGATGGAATTTAATCTTGTAATTACGGAAAAAGTTTGTTAGACTATAAACATTAATAGGTGGTAGAATACATTTAGTTAATGCAAAATATTAGAATTCGAAAAGACATGAAAATTAAGTGATTGCAGAATCACTATGATGGGAACTAATGTACATTGC
Source organism: Ottelia alismoides (assembly GCA_037367405.1). Taxonomy (NCBI): domain Eukaryota; kingdom Viridiplantae; phylum Streptophyta; class Magnoliopsida; order Alismatales; family Hydrocharitaceae; genus Ottelia; species Ottelia alismoides. The sequence continues at coordinate 221,641 of JAZKJV010007253.1, read as the reverse complement.
GCAAATTGTCTGTTTTCTTGAGCAAATCTAAGCAAGGATTTTAATTCATTAATATAAGAGAGATCATGGGCGGAGTTTGTCACAAGCAGATGAAATAAAATTGGAGATAAAGAGGAAATATGCATAATGCAACAAAATCAAAATGGGTGAGGTGGGCCGGGTTGGGTCAACTCGGGCCCAGCCCGAGCTTGATATTTTCGAAATATGAGGGCCCGGGCCCAACCCATTTATACGTTGGGTATGGGCCGGGCTGGGGCTTTTACCGATCGGGTCAGGGTCAGGTCCGGGCTGACCCGACCCATTGCTCCACCCTAATTGGCATTGCTTGGGTGTGCAAAAGATGAGGAAGAATCACTCAGTGCGTACTACAACCTTGAAACTGAGCAATGACGACTATCTTATTGATCTGCTGGTACCAAGATAGCTATTTTGAGTTATATGAGAATATGTTAAATTAAGGCAAACAAGTCCATGCTTGATGAGAAAGATCCTCTTGGGAGTAATGATTCCTTGCAAGTAGAATCCTTAACATGGTTTCTAGTGATATCCAACCATCGACTATTCAGATGAAGATCGTAAGGAGCATATGGATGATCCTTAAGAATTTGGATGGACAAAGAATAGTAACATGATATCCATTCCTAAGGACTACATGATCCTTGCACATGTTTATAGAATTTAAACATCATTAAATCCTATGTCATGTGGTCAGTGGTGCTACTACTGATTGTCTTCTCTTTTCTCTTAGAAATATCGTCATTATTACTTTTTTTCTGAGCGACAACAACAAGCTGGTGTGGCCTCGTTGGAGACCTTCTGAATGCTTATCTTATTGAGATAATTGCAAAATTCCTGGATTTGGTCAAGAGTAATTTTATTCCTCTCAGGTTGCTTCAAGGAACTTGCGACATAACCTTTTAGCTTTGTTAGTCGTTTTTATCATGTCTCTACACTTAACAGGCTTCCTTCGTTTTTATCATATCTCTACACTTAACAAGCTTCCTTCATGCTTCTTTTCAGGATGAAGCTTCTACTAAAAATTAACGGTGTGGTCAATTATCTCGCAGCATGTGCATATTTTTCTTGGTTTCCCATAACGATTAGCCCCATGAGTCAGGAGTGCAGACATTTAGAATCTAATCGGTCTAAAGAGAATTGTCCATCACTTTCATTGATGCTCCTGAACTTTTTAGTAGTAACCTCAGCATGCAAGAAAAAATCTTTGAGTTGAAACACCTGATGGATTAGGCCTCCACGGAAAATGAAAGTTTGATTCTTCCACTCTACATCTCGAAAAATATTTTGACCATCATTGTGCTTTCACGACTCCACTAAATGGAAGTCCTAATCTTCCCACTTTTGACATATATGCACCATAGGAAGCAACAACATGCATTTTTCTCATGTTGAATGTGGGAAAGGAAGCACATGCTTTCTTGACAAACTTTTGATCAACAATACTCTCCATATTTCTGAGACGCCTCTAATCTTTTCTTTATTAGCAAAATGGCCAAAGAGTTGATGTGAGTTAATTTTTTGTTGATAATTGTATGTTCCGTGACACGGAGAAGGATTGTAATTGAGTTGGTTTCTCAGTGCTCGTATCGATTTCTTGTGAAGATTGCATTGGCTTTAACACATGTAATGCGAGAAAAGAGACGTATGAGAGATAGTAGTTGTTTAATCATCTGGTGATGCGAGCATCTGGGTCATCTTTCTTTTAGTTCCTTTAAAGAATTGTTTTTGTTATTATTTAGAACCTGAAAGTTTGGATTTGAAAGCACAGTTTGTCATGCTGATTCAAAGGCTAAGCGTTTGTTCACTCTATTTATCCCATATCCGAGAATATACCAAGTGAATTGTTTGAGATGTTCCATTCTTATGTTTGGGACCCATCTAGTATTGCATCTCTTAATGGGTATAAATATTTCATTATCTTTATTGATGATTTCTCTAAAAGTATTTTTTCTTAATCTACATCAAGTTTGAGGGGAGGTTGACTCTGCAAAAAGTCCATCTTATTATTAACATACAATATACGAAAGTGGTTGAGCAAGCCAGATCTGATAATACATGTGAACACAAATATAAGCAATTATGAGTTTGTTTCAATTTCTAAGGGATTGTTCATGATACTTCCTCTGGCCAGTGGTGGTAAAGGAATATGGCGCTTCAAGGAGATAAGTGGTCCAGAACGCCTTAGCGCTAGGTGCTCACCTGAGGAAAGTAAGATGTTGTATATACAAGTAGATAGTTATATGTGTTTAAATGTACATGTTGACGCATATAGAGTACCTGTACCCTTTCATCATTTTATTTTTCAGTTGTCTTCTTTATGTAATTTACCCATAGGCTACTCTCCTATATAAGAGAGCCTAGGGCTTATGGAATAGAACAAGTCATTCATTTTTCCCAACATGGTATCAGAGCGACGGTCCTAGACCGGAGTTCTCGAAACCCTAACCCTAACCCTATCCCACCCCACCCGCCGGCCTCTCCTTCTCCTTCCCTCTCGATTGGCGCCGCCTCTACGCCGTCGCCGCACGCGCGGCTGTGCTGCTGCTCGCGCGCCTCCTCCTGCGCGTGTGCTGCTCCTGCGCCACCTCTCTTGCGCCAGTGCGTGCACCCGCACCCTCCAACGCCTGCGCGCCTGCAGCGCACACAGCGCACGTAGCGCCTCCAGTGCCTACGCGCAAGTAGCGCCTGCGCACCTCCAGCGCCTGCGCCTCCAGCGTGCTTGTGCATAGCGCCTCCAGCGCCTGCGCACCCTCAAGCGTCTGCGCACCCTGTGCGCATAGCGCTAGCGCTTGTGCGCGTTCTCCGGTGCGCAACCCTGTGCGCAGCCTCGTGCGCGTGACCATCTGTGCGTGACTGTTGCGTGCGTGATCCAGTGCACGCATCTTCTTAGTGATTCAGTGCGTGACTCTTGTGCGCGTGAAGACCGTAGCACGCACATCTTCATGGGTTTAGTTGCTTGAGGTCTACACGTGCAACTAAACCCGTCTATGTCATTGTAGACAAATCACAGATTGGTTTGTCAGACATTCCAGTCTTCAGTATCCAGTATGTCAGAAAGCAAGGCAGATATCCCATCTATCGGCGCATTCCGTGGTCCAGCGCCTATTGTGAAGATGGATGGTACCAACTATGAACTGTGGGCAATGCAGTTCATGAGCATGATGAAGTCTACGAGTAAGAAGCACATTCTTACCGAACCAGAGCCTGCTGAGAAGACTGGAACCAATGCCTCCTGGGAGGCTGATGACGCATACGCCAAGGTTTGGCTATCTGGCACGTTGGCGATTGAGATTGCCAATGACATCCTCCATCAACCCACAGCGAAGGATATGTGGGACATTCTGGCAGCTACATATTCCCAGACAAAGAATGAGACAAAGATTCTGCAACTCCAGCATGATATCTTCACCATCAAGCAGAATGGTCGCCCCCTACATTCCCTCTATACATCACTAAGAGGGATGTTCGAGAAGCTCTATAGCTTCATACCCCTGACAGCCACGCCAGAACAACAGAAGACATATAGGAACGCGACTATGGTGGGCGTGTTTCTAGCTGCACTTGATCCTTAGTACGAGGCGGCACGATCACAGATTTTGGCCGATTCTACTATTCCTCCCATGGAGGAAGCCTTCCATAGACTGAGTTGGATTACAGTTCCTTCAACAGCTGCGAGTCAGAATTCTTCAGCCATGGCAGCAAACAGAGGTCACGGATTTCATCACCAGGGCCGTGGACGTGGACCCCGTGGAAGGGGTGGCCGCACTAGACCGACATGCACCTATTGTCACTGAGTCGGACACAATGAAGATACATGCTATTCAAAGCATGGATTTATGCATCCGCGAGAGCTGCTGAGCAGATAGAGCCCCCATCTGCTGCTACTTTGGATCAACGGTTCGACGATCTTGTTGCCCGTCTGAGGGGCATTATTCCACCATCTGGACCAGCACCGACTGCAGAGAGTCATTCTGATGCGGCTGCTTCTGCCTCTGCGTCTACCAGTACTTCAGGTAGTATACTTGCACTGAACAGTAGTAGATCAGATACTTTACCATGGATTATGGACTCGGGCGCTACACATCACCTATGTGGCGACCAGAGTTTGCTTTCAGGATACACTCAGATCCCTCCAGGTCGCACAGTAGTGATTGCCAATGGCACTCATTCCCCCATCACTGGTCAGGGGGAGGTTAGATTGACATCTTCTATGCAGCTCAAGAACGTGCTACATGCACCTGATTTTTCAATGAATTTGTTGTCAATTAGTCAGATTACGAAGGATCTACATTGTCGGGCAATTTTTGATCCATCTTCTTTGATTTTTCAGGACATCCATACGGGCAACGTGATTGTTTGTGGCTATGAGCAAGGAGGCCTCTACCGACTGAACCAGACTCCTTTTGCTGGAACCTCATCATCTTCTTCTGGACAAGTATCAACCTTATTATGGCATCTGCGTTTTGGTCATTTACCGCTTCAGAAGTTGCGTCGAGTTCTACCCTATGGTCTCTCCCACACACCTATTCAGTGTGAGGCGTGTCAGTTGGGAAAGCATCACAGGTCGTCCTTTCCCAGTCGTCCAGGTCGGAGTAGTAACTCCAAGTTTGAGTTGTTTCATATCGATGTCTGGGGTCCGAGTCGTGTTCCCGATCATCAGGGACACAGGTTTTATATTGTATTTGTGGATGATTTCTCTAGAGTGTCGTGGGTGTGTCTCATGAAAAATAAATCTGAAGCAGGAAATATTATTATCCATTTTCTGAATGAAATACAAAATGTTTTCTCCACATCTGTCAAACTTGTGAGAAGTGATAATGCTTTAGAGTTGTGCACCAACATTCTAGCCAATTACTACTCCTCAAAAGGGATTATTCACCAAACATCTTGCGCTCATACATCTCAACAGAATGGAATTGCAGAAAGAAAACACCGTCACCTTCTTGATGTCACAAGATCACTTCTTATACAGAGTCATGTTCCCTACTACTGGGGTGATGCAGTTCTTACTGCATGTTACCTAATCAACCGTATGCCTTCGTCTGTCTTGAATGAACAGATTCCGTTTTCACTCATTCATCCTGACAAGGATCTGTTCACTCTTACTCCTCGTGTGTTTGGGTCGGTTGCATTCGTCCATCAGTTGTCGCCTGGTACTGACAAGCTCTCTCCTAGGGCTGTCAAGTGTGTTTTTGTTGGGTACTCCAGAACTCAAAAGGGGTACAAGTGTTTTGATCCTGTGCATCAGTGGTATATGATCAGTGCAGATGTTACATTTTTTGAATCTGTTATGTATTTCTCAGCATCAGGAGACAAGCAGCTACCATCTATACCTCCTAATGCCATATACATGACACCACCACCGCCACCACCACCACCGCCACCACCACCACCGCCACCGCTTGTCTCACCACTACCATTCCATTACATCCGCATGCCTCCTCCAGCTCATGGTCTTGACCCGTCAACTAGCTCGCATATGGTATGTAATGAAAATATTAATGTTGATGGATCTGACGACATTTCTGAGCAGGATGTACTGCAGGAGCCTGATGAGAATACAGATGATTTGGATGTTCCAATTGCTCTACGGAAGCCGAAGAGAAGCTGTGCCAAATATCCATTATCAGCAGCCGTGTCTTTTGAGAGGCTATCTGGAGACTTCATGACGTTTGCTTTGGCACTTTCAGCTACAGACATTCCACGGAATCATCATGATGCTCTGCAGGATGCTAGATGGCGGCTAGCAATGGAAGAAGAAATGGCGACACTTCAGTCCAGAGGAACTTGGAGCTTGGTCCCTATACCTCCAGATGTCAGCCCGGTGAGCTGCAAGTGGGTGTTTACAGTGAAGCACAATGCAGATGGCTCCATTGACAGGTACAAGGCACGCCTTGTTGCACGTGGCTTCACACAGACATACGGGGTGGATTACCTTGACACATTCTCGCCTGTGGCGCGTCATTCCACTCTGCGGATCTTATTATCAGTTTCAGTTGCTAGAGACTGGTCGCTTTATCAGCTGGACGTGAAGAATGCATTCCTATATGGCGAATTGCAAGAGGAAGTCTATATGCAACAACCACCTGGGTTTGCTGTTGAGGGGGAGTGTTCCAAGGTATGCAGGTTACATAAGGCCATCTATGGTCTTAAGCAGAGCCCCAGAGCGTGGTTTCAGAAGCTTTCAGATCTTTTTGAGAAACAAGGATATTAACGCTCCAATGCTGATCATTCCTTGTTTGTACAGAAGACGGCTAGAGGTATCATTGTAATCATGGTTTATGTTGATGATATCTTGATTACAAGAGATGATGAGCAGGGCATTAAGCAGGCGAAAGAAAGGCTGGGAACCGAATTTGTCACCAAGGACTTGGGAGTCCTTAGATATTTTCTGGGGCTGGAGTTTGCTAGAAATCCATATGGATTAGTAAAGTCGCAGAGGAAATATGTTACAGATCTATTGAGTGAGACAGGTATGCTAGGGTGTCGACCTGCTACGACACCAATGGATCCCAGCATGAAGCTCTATGATGATGACACAGAAGAGGTGGACAAGAGAAGGTACAGAGAACTGGTAGGAAAGCTACTGTATGTCACGATCACTAGACCTGATATATCATTTGCAGTGAGTCGTGTGAGCCAGTTCATGGAGCAACCACGCCAGGCCCATATGGATGCAATACACATGATTCTGAGATATCTAAAATCATCTCCAGGTGCAGGCTTGCTATTTAAGAAGGGAAAGGAGATCTCTATCACAGCATGTGCTGATGCAGACTATGCAGGATGCCCCAAGGATAGGAAGTCCACCTCAGGATTTGCAGTCTATGTTGGAGATGCCCTAGTCTCGTGGAGGAGCAAGAAACAGACAGTAGTAGCTAGATCCAGTGCTGAATCCGAATACAGGGCTATGGCCCAGGCTAGCACAGAAATGATGTGGGTGAAATCTTTACTTACAGATCTATGTCTTGATATACCGCTTCCTATGATGTTAGAATGTGACAATCAGGCCGCCTTGTTCATTGCAAACAACCCAGCCTTTCATGAGAGGACCAAGCATATTGAGGTTGACTGTCACTACATACGTGACATGATTCAGAAGGGGTTTATTGCTACATCTCACGTCACATCAGAGAATAGACTGCTGATATATTCACCAAGGCATTACTTCGAGGCCCATTCCAGAAGTGTGCGTCCAAGCTGAGCATGATTGATATCTATGCTCCATCTTAAGGGGGAGTGTTGACGCATATAGAGTACCTGTACCCTTTCATCATTTTATTTTTCAGTTGTCTTCTTTATGTAATTTACCCATAGGCTACTCTCCTATATAAGAGAGCCTAGGGCTTATGGAATAGAACAAGTCATTCATTTTTCCCAACAGTACATATGTGCACATACGCACACATGTGTGTCTAAATGTGTATATATATGTGTATCACTTAAATTAACACTCTAAAATCAATCCAATACACAAACATGTGTTTGTATATATGTGTATGGACACATATAAATGTGTACATGTACATATGTGTGTATGTATATATGTTTTATGTAGTTACATATCACCTAATTATAATTTATGATCGATCAAATATATATATTAATATATGTATATGTATATGTATGTATAGTCATATGTATGTTTATGTATTATATATTTGTGTTTGTGTTTGTATTTCCTTGTACGCTTATGTGTGCTTAAATATTTGTATACATGTATATGTGTCTATGTATATGTCGACATGTATGCCTATTTATATGTGTACACATCTGTAGTTTCGTATATACTTATGTGTGTTGTGTTTTTTTATGTATATATATGTATGCACTTATAGTACCTTGAACTAATATGTATGTGCAAACGTAGGTATATCATATATGTAATATTTAGGACTAATATATATGTATATGTAATGGAAGTGTATGTGTAAATAACACATGCATGTCTATTGTATCTGCATGCATGTAAGTTAATTATACTTAGAATTAATATATATCTAACTTAAAACCTAAAAATAGATAAAAATCATAAAATGTGGACAAAAAATCCTAGTTTTGCCTCAAGGAGAGTCTCGAGCCAGGCGCTCGCCTAGGTGGCGCCTGAGGCAAAACGCGAGGGAGGCAATGCATTAGGGCCTGGCCTCGCTTTGCTTGGGAGCCTAGGCAAGTGCAGAGCACTTTTGACATTATTGCTTGTAGTTATAACCTCAATAGAGTGGGGTAGTAAAAAGAAAGAACATATAGCTTCTCAAAGTCAGTTAAACACTTATGCATAAGAGAAACCTTCCCAAGTATTCTAGGGAGAAGTTGTTTTTACTAGTGCCTTGTAAACATGAAGTCCTCGAGGGCGTTTAAAAGGGAATGCTCCAATTTCAATAATCCAGCCTACAATTGCAAATTTGTTCTTCCTCCAAAAACATTTAGGTGTATATGCTACATTCAAAACTCTACACATGATGTAATAAAACTTGGTGAACGAGCAATTCAAAAGGATATTTTGGGCTACTTTCCTACTCAAAAGGGGTATAAGTTTCTGAATTCATGTGAATAAGAAGATGCATTTGACAAAAGATGTTACTTTCATTGAGGATAATTCTTAGTATCTTGAGCATTTTTCTCATGAAGAAAATCAACAAAGAATTCTATTTTGGGATTTTACCACACGAACCCTAGAATATTTGTAAATTACCTCCTAGATCTTGTAAACATCGTTATTATCCCCTCGACCTCGTAAACTTGCTTACTCTTACCCTACAGACCCCGGGGTTAACTACCATCCATTAGACCATTAACAAAAATGGATTTCATCTAAAAAATGCCCATATTACCCTCCTTGTTTATCAAATCTACAAACCTATTCCCTCCTTCCTTTCCTCTCCCACCATCCCCCTCCCTCAACTGCCCCAAGCGTCGCCACAACCTCAACCTCCCTCCCACGATTGGAGTTAATAACTGAAGCTTGATTCACAGTGGTTCTCTCCCTACTCATGGTTCTCTCTCCACACGTGGCTGCAACGAAAGATGCGTTTTACCCATCGTGATTTTCCAATCCACCATACCCAACCTTTCCTTCCTCGACCTACCACCTACCCACATACCCTTTCCCAGCTTCTACTCAAAGGTACCAAGAGGCCATAGGCAAAGAGCTGGACGTCGTTGTTGCCAAGGGAGGGGCTCAAGCTGGAGGTTGACAAGGTGACTGCAGAAGATCTATATCGACATCAACATCGTGTATTTTATCAAGTAGACCACCACAACTGGTACCACGAGCCACACAAGCAGGCACATCTTGATCCATGTGCCGAGCTAGATCCGGCGGAAGGTGAGGAGGCTCGCATTGTTTAGTATGTCCTCGAGCTCATGGCCCACGCTGATTAAGGGCACCGACGACAAGGATGGGGGAGGAGGGGACCTTGAATCAATGGTAGCCTGAGAGACTCCCTTCCCCACGATGTGTTGCCTGATGGGTTCACGGAGAGGACCAGGGGAAGCGGGCTCGTGTGGCCGCCATTTGCCCCTCAAATGGAGATATCCGATGCCCAACTTGAGCAGAGCTGCTCCATTCTCAGGCAATGGCATCAGATAAGGGATGGTTTGTTTAGCAGCTTCAAATATTTGATTAATCGATTCAAGAAATTCTTGAAAAATTTGGAAAAAATCATTTTCATAATCCGAAGGGATGATTTGTTTGTGAAAATACAAAAAATAGCGATTTGGTGGACAGATGGAGATGGTGTGAAGAGAGAGAAAATAAAGAGGAAGAAGAGTAGGGGTAGAAAAACAAGAGGAGGAATGAGATGAGGAGGCAGAAGATCCACCATACAATTCTTGTCTGGTTATATTAACTTAATATTAACACAATGTATCGATTCAAGTAAAAGTAAAAGTAACGACAGGGTTCATGGGGTAAGACGGAGCAATTTTATAGGGTTGAGGAGATAATAACGATGTTTACAAGGTTAATAAGGTAATTTACAAAGATTCGAGGGTTTGTGGGTAAAAATCCCTTGTATTTTATGGATTCTTTTGGTAGTTCTTGTCACTCTACTTAAGTTGAAGGTACGTCAAAGGATTAGATGCCTCATGATCCTTATCGACACATGGAAACTTATAACATGAAAGTTTAATAAGAGACTCAATGTTGGACTAGAGAGTAAAATGCCATTCCCAATCAGGAGGAGGTCCCATTGCCTCTAGTCATAATTCAAGTTTCGACATGGAAATTAATGTCAAGGATATTGTGAGAAGGGACAAATAACTCGATATATTGATAATGAACCATGGTCTTCTATATATAATAAACAACTTATAGAGAATACACATGAAAAGAAAATATGAATATGCCCTAGTGGGTTACAATTCTGATATGCTATAACACCTCCTCGAGCTAGAGCATGTGTATCTAGCATGCTCAGCTTTTAACACTGTTCAAAAGAGGATTTGGAGACCTGATAAACATATTTGTTGTCTAGTTTGCAGAAGGAACACTAAAAGTTTCTGGAAGTCCTTGTTGGATGAGATCCTTGGTTGGAACATTAAAATAGCAATCAACATCTTCATCTTACGTTCTCTTATGAAACATGTGATTTTTACTATGTGCATGATAGTTGTTGTCACGTCCTAATTCCATCATCTGTTGAAAGTGAAGGTTAATTAGCACATCTTGAATCCATTGCTTCTATGTTCATGCTTGGGTCATCACCTTGCATTATCTCTATGCACTTAACGAAATACCACTACTTGTTTCTTGCTCCTTCATGTGACAAGGTTGCCACCAAGGTAAGTGCATAATCCATTAGTTGACTTCCTATTTGCAAGTCCCCATGAATTATCTGCACCAAAATATGCCATAGGGATTTTCTACATCCATATCCTCGTATACTTTCATATTCACGCAATGGCCCCTCTATGATTTGTAAGTTACCCACACACCTGAATAATGATATTATCTTACATGCATACCCCTGCTCTTACTTCTCGAGTTAATTTTAACTAAATATAGATATTAATATTACTTATTTTATTTTATCCCTTCCTAGCATTGGATGCACATGTGTGGCCCACTCCCATCATAGTAGTTGCACTTACGTTGCCTGGCTGTGCTCCAAGTTGTTAGCTACTCCAATCCTCGTGTACCTTGAGTTGTTGCATGGATGCCTCTGCTTCAGACGAGAGGATTGAGGATCATTGCCTCTTCGTCAAGCATGGACGTTGCCCATGCTAGAGAACCACCATAGGGAGGAGGGAGGTGGCGATGACAGAAGGTGGGAGGAAGGGGCGACACGGTATGTGGTAGGAGAGGTGGAACCTAGATATGGAAGGAGGTAAGATGAGGGAGGGGCAATGAAAGGAGGAGGTGGTGGCTGCAGGAGGAGATAAATGAGGGAGGAATGATATGGGAGAGGAAGGTGGTCGTTGCTCGTGCTCGAAAACCACTTGGGGAGGAGACGGGAAATGGTGGAAGGGGAGATAAGAAAGGCAGTAGGAGGAGGAGAAGCGGAGACAGAAGAAGAAAAGAGGATGTACAGAGGGAGGAGGAGGTGGTAGTGGCAAAAGGAGGGATAGAAGGGAGGGACATTGGTGGAGGGGAAAGGTGGCCGTTGATTGTGCTCGAGAACCATGTAGGGGAGGAGGAGGAAGTGATGGTGACAAAGGGATGGCGAGAACTGGGGGAGGTAATAGGAGTGGTAGAGGATGGGAAGTATAGGAGGAGGATTGAACGATGATGTGAGGAGGTGGTGGTCATGGAAGGATGATGGGGAGGGGTGACGAGGGAGTGTTGGTGGAGGTTGAAGGAGGGAATAGGATCATGTGGCGATATAGGAGGTGGTGGTGGCGTTAAGAGAAGGGTAGAGGGACAAACAATGGAGGGGATGGTAGCCATTACTCATGCTTGAGAACCATATATGAGAGCTAGGAAGCTGTGATGATAGAAGGGATTGAGAGGTGATGGGGGAGGTGGTAGGAGGAGAGGTGGAGGCGAAAGGAGGGAAGAGGAGGTAACGAGAAAAGAGGTGGCAGCGGAAGCTGGGGATAGGATGGAAGGACGGCGAGGGAGAGGAAGGTGGTTGTTGCCTATGATCAAGAACTTCCTAGCTAGAGGAGGGGGAACTAGTAGGAGGATAGGTAGAGGAGGATGTGGGAATGGGGGATGAGAGAGAGAGAACATAATGAGATGATAGTCGTGGAAAGAGGGGAGGTGTTGAGGAAGGGACAATGGGGATGTGGTGACGAGGGCAGATGGAGGAAGATAAGGAAGGGGCGATGGAAGGAGGTGGTGGTGGCGGCGAGCATAGGGAAAAGTAAGGAAGGACGATTGGGAGGGGAGGGCCGTCGTTGCTCATGTGCGAGAACCACTTAGGGGAGGAGGTAAGAGGTGGATGTGGAAGGAGGGAAGAGAAGGGAGGGGTGGTTGAAAGAGGGAACTAGATATAGGGACGGTGATGGTAGGGAAGGTAGCTATTGTCCTTGCTTGAGAACAACTATCCGGGGGGGGAGAGAGGAGAGGGGAGGTGGTAGTAGGAAAGGTTGCGAATGATGGGGGAGGAGGGAGTAACCACGTCAGGAGGCAATAGTTATGGAAGGAGGGGGTGTGCTAAGGGAGGGGCAATGAGGGAGTGGTCGTGCTGGATATCCTCACTAGGAGGGCGAGATAATATGCCACAACTAGAGAGGAGGCTGTGGATTTTCTGCGATGGGAGGTCATGTTGAAACCATCCTTAAAGGAAAAGCCCGTCAAAGGAGTCTGAAGCAAGGTTCGAGATATCAATATCGATATCGTATTGGTTAATTTGGAAAGGGATATCAGTACATATTGTAGATATCAATGGAAATCTTGAAAATAACTCAAAAAATGATTATCTCGCAAACTAATATTATCTTGGTTCTTTAAATAATAAATAACATATAAATACATATATGCAAGAACAAGGTGGTTCTAGAACAAATACACATTATATCACACATATCGCATGTATCATTGTTGTCAATGTTGATTGCTGAGAGATATCAGAAAGAAAATTATGACATTAACAATATTTAAGGTGCATCTTTCTTTCATAAAATAAATAAGAGCATTTATATGACCTCCCCTTCCTTATCGTCGCTCGTTGTCAACTTTATATACTCACAATAATCCTCCTATATTAAATAGGAGCACATATCCTTATAATATATCATGTGTTACCTGAATTCATGTTCATTCATGTCTAAAAGTATCCCGATGCAAGGATAAGCATCATTGAAGTCAATATCGTTGATGATACAACATGAATGCGAATGATCTTGAGAACCTCGTGATGATGATGATGGATTCAAAGATTATCTTTGCTGAGGAGGAGGCATTGTCGTGTGATGGTTTGGATTGATTCCATAACCATCACCACTAATAATGTTTGTCTCCGGGACTGATGATCGAGGTAGTTTTGCTAGCTATCTTGATAGTTTTAACCATTTTGATTATATTCGTAGCCATACCGTAAGATGGAGGAGTCTGATGAGGAGCATGAAAGTATTCGGCGAACATGCCAAATGATCTTTCATGATGTGATCCGTATCCACCTAGAGGGACTTATGTTGGTCACAATCGTGATGTGAATTGAACACATCTATACTCAATGCCCCATCGAAGATATCAAATTCTTTATGTAGTTATCATTTCCGTAACCGCGGTATCCCTTATAATCCATAGGCTCTGCAAGACCCGAACTTGGACTTGCGACAAATTGTCCATGCATTTGTTTATCTTTGATAAACTCATAACTTGTTTGTAACCCTTTCTAGAAACGGCTATCATGTGGTCCATAACCAACCCCACCTGAATGCTTGTCTATCACAACCATCACTATCACCAACTTTATCATCATTCTCATCATTTTCGCATTCGTCATTTGATTTTTGATTTTTGCTCAAGAAGGGGTGGAATCTATATCAGTAAAATCATCATTAATCTCTAACCCTCCAAGAGGTTATGTCATCCGATTGGATCTTGCCATGTAATTGTCAACATCTGAATCCATTTGTTGACTTATTTTGATTTGGCCTTCCTCCCGCCTCATTAAGTACTGGGGTACCATTGGAATTGGAATCCATCCACTTCTAAAGGACATTTCCTCAACATCGTCGTTATGCATTTTGAAAATATACGTAAGGTTGATGAGGCATGTATAGTCTTCTTTGCCATTACCCTCTCTTTCATGGTTCATCTGCAACCTTAAATTGTAATGCTTGTACACAATATCATGGAGCTTCTCTTATTCCAATATGTTCCTTCTTTTGGATTGATGTGGTGTAATATGCTCTAGTTCCTCTCACATCCCCCCAACAGATTCAGTTTAGGACAACACTTTTCTAAATGCTAATTGCATGCTTAATAGTTGTACATATCAGTCTATCAACCTGTGTAGTGTAGATGTCGATACTATACAAAACTTGTATCTAGACATATATTTTAGAGAAAAACTGTATATTTCTATCTTATTTATTGATTCAAACAAATTGAAAATGTTAATTTCCAACAAATCAAATTTTATAAGCATTTCCACTATTTTCACCGACGGGTGAAATATGCGATGACATGCTGACGTATCATTTGCGAAATGCTAGCGGAATTGATGTTTTAGGCCTTGGTCCTATTGATGGATTTATCCTTAATGATGATCAGCCAACCTTGCTTGCCTATTGTGTACCTCATCATCACTGCACGCATGTGATTGATCTACCACGTTTGTGAGATTAATTAGTAGCTCATTTAATTGATCAACATTGTTGACGTGATCGATCAAATTCTTCACCTCTGTTCAGAGATTTTGTTGGACAATAACGATCTTATGATTGATCACATTATCTTATGATTGATCACATTCTTAATCTAAATATTTGAATTTTAACTTTCTAGTCCACTATGACAACGTTTCAGTCAAACAAGAAGAATGATGTGATCCATCAACATATTTCAGTCAAACAAGAAGAATGATGTGATCCATCAACATATTTTTATGATCGTCTAAAGTGATAAAGTAATCCATCACATAGTTTTGTTTAGCCGAACTCTAAGGTTTACATTTTGGTTTTACAAGGAAATAACTAATAGTTGTTCTTTGCCTTTAGCACCCATTTGAAAATTCAAGCCTTGTATATATTCTCAACCATTTCATCTTACCACATAAATAGAAAATATCAAGCTTGCAAAAGTCAGCCGACTAGGCCGACTAGTCGAGTCGGGGGGGGGAGGGGGGGGGGGGTAGCCGACTCGACTAGGCCTAGTCGGCCGACTAATCGACCGACTTTTACAACTACCTTTTTTATTTTTTTAGTTTTTCACTTTTTTTAAAAGCATACATATTCTATCATGCTTAATTTTATATTTAAAGTCAATTACTTCTTTTGTTTCATTAAGATGGTATATAAAATGTACAAATATATGCATATATATAAGAATATATGGATAAAAAATGATTTATATATTTAAAATAATTAAAAAATTCAAAACCGACTAATGACCGACTAAATCCGACTAATCGCCCAACTGCCGACTAATCCTTAGTAGGTTACCCCGCCGACCGAGTACCGACTACCGCTTTCTGCAACCTTGGAAAATATCATCTCATATTTCAAAACATTGATAGATATTCTCTAGAGCTTACTCATCTTTGCGCCACACTTAAAGCAACACATTTTTATATTTAGATAAGCGTCTGTGATGGGACGATTTACACACAATACATTTATTTAGTGTTTTTATGCTTCTGGTGATCTAGAGCAGAACTTTCGGAAATATCTTGTGCATTTAATCGATCAATGTGTGATTAGTGATCGATGATCAATATGATCGGATGATTCAACACACCTTCAACGACCACCAAATGCCAAGAAAACCACCAGATTGGGATTCCTTTCTAATTGAAATTTAGTTTCGTGTTTGTATGAATAATATATATTATAACTAATATATATGATCAATGAGAAGGCAACTTGGACGATATGGGCAAAATTGGGTCCAAATTGACCACATTTCCCTGCAAAATTGAAGGAAGTTGTCAATGTATCACTAACATATCGATATATTGTCGATTCTTGAGAAAATGTAAATATGCAATTTCTATATCTCGGATCTGGCAATACTGAATTTTTGACATATTCCTAAATATCACAAAATTTAAGGCAAAGTTGGCCAAACTTGACAATAGGTTTCTTAGAACATGTTGAAGTATTAGTTCTTGGATTTCATATAGATACTCGATGAGGTGGAGCATGTTCGGCCAACTTCGCATGTGTGAGACATGTGGAAATGGGTTATCGTCATGAAATTAGATAAATTTTTATTCCCGTCTACAAGCATCAATAACTGATATAAATCTGTCTTCTTTAGTACAGAATAATATAAAAAATCAAACCACAAACACAATTACATACATAAAATACTCTTCTCAACGGAGGGAAAAATCTTGAGAGAGATCACGATGTTCACAGATGGCTAGGCTTGTCTTCACTGTCTTAGCAACTAGAAAAAAGGTATGACTTACATATAGAGTTCACAAGATCAAATATTTCTCACTCAATACTACACTCAAGTTAGGCATACAGATCAAATATAACCAGCTCGTCTATATTCTTCTAAAAAAGTTTCGTGGGAAGTTGGTGAAGGCATTGACAACGTGTTCTTTAGGTTTTATATAGGAAAACACAAGGAGTTAATCCTCTCTTCAGTGAAGTGCCGATTGATCTCAACGTGTTTTGTTTTATTGTGCGAGACATGATTGCTAGCTAGATTTCTTGTTGCTCTATTTTCACAGAATTATCTTGTAAGTAGCTAAAGATTTGTTCTAATATCTGTCAGAATGATGTTAAGCCACAACATCTCTACGCTCAACTTCAACAGTGAACCTCATATAAAATGTTTATTCTCCAAATCACAAGAACGCTGCCCATATAATAGCAATATCAATAGGTGGATCTCCTCCTGTTTGTCCACTCTATCCAACCGGCATCAATATAGCCCTTCATATAGAATATGAACCCTTTCTTGATGTTTTTCTTTATGTAGCATATGATACATTACTTCCACTACCTTCATCTACGCATTAGTAGGCACATGGACAGGCTCGCCACATTGGGAACATAGGTGATATCATGTGTAAACTGAGTGAGATTGATCAGCATTTCCACCATTCTTTGAAACTTTTTTGGATACAAAGAGGGGGGACCGTGCAACGGTACCCACCCAAAATAATTCATTCAACTATAAGAATAAACATATTCTAGGACTCGAGAAGAGTACTAGCATAAAAACTGTTGACAGGCCTCGAATCTCCACCATTTGTTCAGTTGAACCCAGTTGAAGAACTGTCTTCTGCGCCCACCCCCTGGGTATTCATATCCGTCTGTCTCTGTGATCCGTTTGTACTGAGTAGAATATAAACATCCTAGGATTATGGTTCTTAATATCCTTTATTTTCCCCCTTCTCTATGTATGGTGAAATGGTTGTTGTCGCTCAAGGACATAGCCCGGTGACGGGTGAATCTTGTAAATCCGTGTGTTTGTATGTTTGCTTGATTTTTCATTTTTATGTATGTTTGCTTCCGTTGCTCGCAACAAAAACCAATTGGAAACAGGTTGTGAATGCTGTTCTTTAAATATGCATCTCATCTTGCGTAACTTCCGTGTTTCCCTATTTTAAATCTTAATTATCCAATTATAACTGCATAAAACGAATGTTTAATTTTCATCTTTAACAGTATAAATGAATAACATTCCTTTAGACCTTAGGGTGTGTTTGGTTCATGGGTTACCTGGGAGAGGGTAACCTTTTTTGTGTTTTAATGTTTGGTTTGTGGGTTTGGAATTGAGAGGGTTTGTCTGATGTGATTGTATTGAAATTTGAAAATGTGAGTAATTATTGTGATGTGATTGTATTGAAATTTGAAAAAGTGGATAGTTGTTGTGATGCGATTGTATTGAAGTTTGAAATAGTGAGTAGAAGTTGAGTATTTTATAATTTTTAGATGATATGATGGTATAATATATATTTTTTTGATGGGGAGAGAGTAGGCCCTACAAGAGAGGTAGAGAAATGGATTTTGAGGGGTAACCCCCTCAAAGTGGAAGGTAACCCCCAAACGAACAGACCTTAATACTAATTGATGCATGAATGAAACAGGTACTATTTCTGGTCGTGTAACCAGCAAACCGGCAGTGAGCAAGACCTCTCCTGTGCAGAAGCCTGTGAAAGAGGTTGTGAATCCATGAATAAAGACTTAGTCGCTAACCTGCAGATCAATCTTTCGAAAAGATGGATCTTGGGAGCTCACTGTACAAGAGGTTGGCCGATAATTTACTGCATGGAACCGTTCATTTTTCTGTACATGCACTGCACATTTTTGTGGCAGCCCACATCTGGAAAAAGTCTTGTTGGACCGTGGATTCAGAGAAAGGGGACAGGCACTCCGGAGCCAAATCATCGTCGGTGTTTACATCCATTTTTATTTATTTATGGTTTGTGTATTCAGTTTTTGGTTGTGTAGTAGAACCATATAAGAATGTGTCAATACACACTCCTTGCTTGTTCAGGATTCCTCAAACTGGAATGGATGGCTACGTGCTGAACGCTATTATATCGTACGACTATTGCACATCTCCGTGGGTTGTTGCAGTGTTTGTTTTCAAGCTTGTATGAGATGTTAATCCTCTATATTACTAGTGGCATAGCTAGAGCATTCTTTTGCACATTGCTCAATACTGTCGAGATATTGATTCGAAGAGTGATTCGATGGATTCATGTGGTCTGTCTTGAATGTGACTTGATGAGATGGTCTAGGAAGTGTGTGCATTGTTCTACTTGGTTTGTGCTTTGATGGTATCCTGAACTGGTGTTATCAAGATAGAATCCGATTTGATGTGTTTTCACAATTTTTCCATATTAATTAACAAAGTTAAGATTCAAATATCCAGTTGTAGATGTTTGCGTATGGATTCGCATGTGGAACGAAGTAATTATAGTAGTTGCACAAACCAATGCAAATGATCCAAACAAAACATGGTGATTTACGTGGAAAATATTTCTCAATGGAAGGGAAAATCTATTAAACGAGAGACCTTGTCGCTCAAGGTGATTAGGACATTTTCACTTTCTTGACGAAGAAACATAGAGGTGTGTTGCATATATAATCTCATAGCACTCCTTAGTTTTGTCATAAAGATGAACATGTCCCGTTTATCCACATTCTTCTCAAAATTTGTTGTAGAAGTTCCTAGGTGAAGGCATCAACGACTTCTTTAGTTTTTGTCTATACAAGAACTATTGAGTCAATTCTTTCTGTGATGAATATTATCTCAACATGCTTTGTTTTATCATGTATGATACATTCTTTTAAAAGATTTATTGCAACCTTGTCATAATACAATGGTGTAGGTAGCTCAAGAAGTATTCCATCATACGTCAAAATATTCTTTTCTTAAGGTTAACTTGTGCCCACCTACGATTCTATAATTACAGTTATGCCCCTTCCCTTTTTTACAACATTTGTCACCCTATCTTCTTGATGATTAAAATCTGTGTTCCTTGAGCTAGTTGTCGCCCATTCCCCTCCGAAGTAGATGTGTCTCATGACACACGTATAATCAAAAAGAAAAAAGAAGGGTACAAGTGTAATTTTTGAGCTCCAACTCCCTTCCTCCCACATACCTTAGCACAACACCCATCTTTTACTACCCTCTCTCCAACACGTCTTTGACACTTGCTTATTGTCCCCCACCTATAGTGAGGAGGCCCTTCATCGATGCCCCTGCCCTAGGCCCCCACCTCCAATGACAAAGGTCTCCCATTTGTCTCCCTATGTCCCGAGCATCTTGCTAAGTAACCTCAAGCTCCCTCCACCCCTCCACTCTGAGCACCTCCTTCACCGCTCATCCGAGAATGCTCTTCATCCCACCCTTCATTTGAAAGAGGAAAGGTCATGCTAGACCTCCATGATTGGAGTTGGAGAAAGGTGACAATAGTGGTGGATGAGGCTAACTAAGAAGTGATGAACATATGAGGGGGATGGGGGACAATGATAGAAAGCAAGCAACTGATGGGGCATCGGTTGGGGCGACAGGGAGCAGATGGGGGTGATCATGGAGGTAGTCGTGGGTGGCTCGATTGGGGATGAGGGAGTTGACCACTATGTTAATGAAGACATATATGTACATGTTATAGTGGATAATTTCTTTTTTGAATGATTGATTTTTTATATACTTCTCGGTCCATTCCTCTCTACCAATCTTTACTCACATTTGTTTGAGAATCAAGATGTCATTTGACTTTTGATTCATAAGGATAAATAGGACTTTTATTGCTTTTTGTTCTTGAATCCTATAATTGTTGGTGTGGCAATCTACAATCCTCTTAGGGCGAGCTCGAGGGTCCTTCTGACCCTATGGCCTCAACCCTCGATTAACATCGGAGACATGGAAACCTAACGGTTGAAGATTGAGAGTTGAAGCAAGAACAATACTAGTTGAAGCCAAGATTTGAAGCCTCGCTGGTAGAACCGAGGACCATTTTCGGTTCGTAAGGAGACATTCACCCTAACACGATCTCATCGCATGGAAACACACTGTCTTCAAAAGAACACAATGAACATCACAACCTCTCCAGTACCTTCGTATCAGAGATACATGCCCTCCTTTTTCACCAATGGTGTCATGAAGTGGAAACTCCTACAGTTGGGTCCTCTCATCTCTCTCGATCTCTCGCCTGTGATTGATGGCTTGCTCCTTGGGATGGCACCCTTGTATGAAGGTGGTGGCACCTGATGGAGGAGCGTGGACAAGGAGGGCAGAGAGCTTGGGGGAGGGTCTGTGCATGATAAAGGAGAGGAGTAGGAGTTGGCATTGAATCTACAACTTGTTGGAAATAACTTTGTACTCAGACAACACTAGACCTTGTGAGGTTCTTATTTATGTAATATATGGTACACTTTACTGTGTTCACTTGGAAATTGATAGGCGCAGGCATAAAGGACTCACCACATTGATAGCATAGGTAATGACACATTTCATAAGAGAGAGTGATATGGCGCCATTGCCGGAGATATGGGTGTTCAAAAAATCTAGGTCAAGCGGGTACCTACTTGATCCGTACATTTTGAACCTAAACTCACAGGTACTCATCGGGACATAATGGGTCGAGTAACTACTATGTCCTTACCCATTCTCCATTCAAAATATCCATATGGAATAGTGGGTACCCACGGATATCCTATTGGAAGCTTTCACTTACTTTTTGATTCAAAAGAATGCAAAAAGTAAACATGTCACAAATGTAGTTATTGTGTTATTGATATCAATTTTATAATAAGAATATAGTTATGAATACAAATTTCAATAAATATGAAAAATGTAAGATCATGCTTTAAAAATGGATACGAATATGAAATCAATTAGATTTGCTACAACTATTAGAACAAATATAAATATGTTGTCTTAAATTTAAGTGTAAGTGGAAATATCCGTGTCTATATCCATATCGATTTTGAAATGAATATAAATGTAAAAGATAGATCATTGGACCGAAATGACCCGGACCGAACACTGACTCGACTCGTAAAAGCATGGACATGATCTGAACCCAAATTATATATGTGCTGGGATCGAACCTCCAATTATTATCCAAAAATTCAAAGTTAGGTTCGGGCTGACGGGAACCAGGGTTGGCCCGACCCAACCCATAGATACTTTATAATTTGTATAAATGATGAAATGATATCAAATTTCTATCAAAATGACAACTTAATATATTAAATAGTAGAAATATGTGACGTTGGTAAATGGAAAAATATTTATCAAAAGCTCGATTTCGATCAGAACTTGAGAATTCATTAATTACACGTCCAATTTAAGCTTTAGAGTTTAGAATCAAAGTGGTTGTGGAGCCCGGCCAGACTTTTTTCTCGACCCAACCGAAGGTCCGAGAAGAACTGACAGGCTTGGGCCGAGCTTTCTCCTTGACTCGACTGAATGCCAGAGGAGAATTGGCAGGCGGGGGCTAGGTTTTTTTGGGTTGGGCTAGGTCGAGCCCAATGATCGATCCATCCTATAGATATAGATACCAAAGTATGAATAAATAAATACGATAGTGAATTAGACACTCGGTCTACATGTTAGTGGATATAAAATATGTTACCCTAGAAATATTCATAATGTTTCAATTGAACACTCTTTCAATAAAATATATTAATAATATTTTAATTGAACACTCATACAATAAAATATGAATAAACATATATTGTAATAAATCGCACTCGAGCCTACACGTCCGTAGATGAAAGTATTCTCATGTAGGAACTCATTAATAATATTTCAGATGAACATCTTGGCAAATCTTTTTGAACAAGTAGATACGGTGATAATTCGAATACGAGGCTACATGTTCGTGGATGTAAACAATTTTACCGTGAAAATAATTAATAATATTTCAGTTAGATATTTTTACAATAAATTATGAATAATTGGATACTTAATTGGACACTCAAGCATATATATACACATGGATATAAATAATTTTATTATATAAATCAATAATAATATTTCGATTGAACACTCCTATAATTTGACCTATTGTCTATAATATAATTAATCTACTCCTAACTAGGGACATAAGTAATCTTATACATGGATATTTTTATTTTTGATTTTCATGTGCATCTCCATCACATATTCGATATTTTTTTAAAATTATGAAATAATACAAGAATATGATGATTGATTTTATAAATAACTCGCTCGACTTAATGGTATGATTTTCCTATAAATGTAAATAGATGGATGATGTGGGGATAATTTTTCTTAGAAGAGATATTTCGCGGTATCTATGGATACTCGTTATCCATTCAAATGAACTGAGTACTAATTAGATACGATAGCCGTCGGAACGGGTTAGGTCAACCTGTAACCCGATAATAATTGGGTGGGTGGGTCAATGTGCAAACGAGTCGGGTCCCCACCCTGTGAACACCTCTAGCCGAGGATGCGACTTGATTAGCTTATTTGATTAGGTCTAAATATGTAATTAAGTGAAATTTTGTGCTATTTAGGTTAATTTTGTGTTCTTGACTTTTGTTGTATTTTGTTGACTTAGTTTGTGTTTTGTTTTTGTAATTAGTTAACTTAATTGATCTTGTGAAAATCATATGATGTTTTGGCAGGGCCCGCAGAGCCGATTGACTTGAGGTGACGTGGAGGCATCGAGCTTGGATCTCAAGCTGAGGATGCCAAAGCAGCTAGATTGATCATTTATTTTTTATTAGTTAATTAATTGCATTTTTTAATTACTATGTTGTAATAATTGTAGGTAATTGTTATTTAGAGCAGTTCCCGTTTGAGAACTCCGTTTGTAAAAAGAGACTTGGATTTTATTAACTTTTTAAATCATGGTGTGTCGAAACATGTTTCACTCTTACCGAGATTAGGGCTCTACTAAAATGATGATAATTAGGAGCAAACACATGAGTAGGATTAGTACAAATCATATATGTGTCCCTCGTAATTTAGGCCACACTTGCATCTAAGTTTGACTAAAATACACAAGTAAACACGCTCTACTTAGTCAAACTAAAATCAAATTCTCTCACGCTAATGGAACTCATGTTTAGGTTTAGTTTTCGACTTGCATGTCACATAGATAGATCGTTAAAAATTCAATCTTGCATCCCACATGGAGAGTGTTGGGAATCACTATGAATATAACTCCTTCTGAGCATACATCATTGATTTTACGCATCTATTCTATTTTTCCGATTCCTCTCTTGGTTTTTTAACTTAAGTCTAAAAAGGAAATATGACTGAATGTTAGACGTGTGTTATTGTTCTCACATTAATTCAATCGATAACCTAAACACTAAAATTGGGACTAAATTGAGCAAGTTGGCCTTAAAAACTTGGAATAAAAATCGCACTTGTATTGTGGGTGCATAAAGCACTCATTAGGTCGAGTTGTCTGATAGGGCAGTAAACGACTAATCTAATTAGTCAAATTGTAGTACGGGTGCTTAACAATATATCAGAACCAAGTGGTAAGATCTTCACGAGGAGTGGCTCGCCAAAATCTCCTGGATAAGTCCAAGGGAACTCAAGGACATGACTTATTAAGTTATCTAAATAGGGTCTAAATATATCAATTAAATTAGTCTAAGGTGAATCTACGTCAATTGATCCATAAAAAAAATGCATATTTTTGTCAGTTTTTCAATGCGTATAGCTTAAATGTGAATGAAACATAATGATGAATGAAATGCAAAACAAGTGCACACACATAACTATGCTCATGAGATGAATAGTTATCCTACAATGAAAAATCAATCAAGTATCAATTTGTCTAAATTTATCAATTATCAATTCCAATTGATCTCTTTTCATTAATGCATGAATCCACCAAGCCAATTAATATTTCAAACTCATATGAGCTCCCTGATACAAAACTAATCAGGAGTTAATGTTTCAACTGAATTCATGCAAAGTTCCTGATTAAATTATATGAACATTAAGGTAAATCATGGGCTCAATGATGCATTAAGATAATTAAAGTATAAATCAAACTAATTAATCAAGGTTTGAAGATCAAATCTGTTATCTGACTTTTCAACATACACAGAGCATGACAAATAAATTAACATGTCATTGAAAGAGCATGAAAAGACCTCTAAAATGAGATCAATTTCATTTAATTTGGACCTAAGTTACTCAAGATATGTAATTAACAAGGCAAGGGCATAGTTGTAAAGAAAACTTAATAAAAAACTAACAACGTTCACATTTAAGTCCACGAAAGGGATGAAAACATAATTACAAAAGCTGATGGGGTCAATTATGTAAATAAGACAAGCACGTGAGGATATAATGAGAAATTAAAAAGCTGCATGGCTTATCTTACAAAATAACCAACGGTCACGCATGCCACACTCTCTAGACTGAAGTGCAAATGCAAGGAGGCGTCAGGATGCTGCTGAAAACTCCCAAAAAGTGGCATGCAATGCACATGCTATGTATCTCTTGGCTCAGGTCCACGTGGTGCGAGCATGTTGCTTCGACGTTGCCTCGGGTCATTTGATGCTTTAGGCATGAAACAATGGCTTGAGAGGAGGTGCGGCAAGGGGTCAAGACTTAGGATTATATCATCGAGATCAAACCAAATGACTACTATACTTAGGACCATCGTCATCCTCCATCGCGAGTCGATCAGGAGGGCGGAGCTCCGACAATCGCTATCTCCCTCCACTTTGCTCCTCTTTCACTTCAGAAGGTATGGGGACCTTCATAATGAGTTGGCGAAGAAATTGGTGAGAAAAGGATGCTTGGATGGTGACTTGATCTCTGGTTCGGTGAGGTTCAACTGACGTTGAAACTCGAGATCGGAGAAGCCTCAATTTCTGGCCAATGAGACTCTTTAACCTCCTGCACTATTAGTCGAACAAACCAAAGCATATGCAAAGTCGTTGGGGGCTAAATGCAGCGAGATGGAGGTTTGCATAGGTGGTGGGGATAAAGCCCTAAATGGGTCTAACTCCCTTTTCTAGGGGATAGACGAATCGAAGTGGAGGAGATGATGGAGAAGCAGAGAGGAATAGGGGATGAGTGCGCAAAGAAGATGGATACTGTTCGAAGATGTGTGGGAGCTTAGGAAGTGAAATCAAAGCATGACTATAAAGAATAAAAATGGAGAAACAAAGATGAGAAACATAAGGGTATTACTCGAAGATTTGAAGAAGGTATCGGGAGTGGAGGAGGAGCCTAGGAGTGGGGCTTTAGAGCTCCTTGTCTTAGCCCAAGACTTCGTCAAATTCGAGCTCGAACAACTCCAAGATGAGGCTGTAGCAAGGCTGATATGGCCTTGGATCAAGCTGGCGATGTATCCTCCATCGTCGCTCACAATCGGGCACTCTCATTGTCGCTAAGTTGTAGATAGGGCTAGGAGGGTTCACTCTGCAATGGAAGAAGATGGTAACTGTTGACGGAGGAATGGTTTTTATGCTCGGAGAAGGGGGGTTGCTACAGTGGTTTCAACCGCTTGGAGGGGTGTGGTGTGAGGTGGTTGGCGGTCAAGGGATAGCTGTGGTTGGGACTGGAGGTTGTACGTTTGACGAGGAGTTGAAAGCAAGGGAAGAGGAGCTATTGAGCGGTTGGAGGAAATAGGCGAAGATCAGGATCGGGGACTCGCAAGGTTTAACGACCAGAGAAGAGGCAGTTGGGGGAAGACGATGGAAGAGGATTGTATGATGGAGTTCCTCAAATGGATGAGGGTTAAGTGGTAACATACGACGGAGATGAGATTTGATCAGGCGATCAGATGGTTGTGGAGTGAGGCATGCTAGATGGGCTTGGAACCGTCTGATAAAGATGATTAGATGGTCCAGGTGGAAGGCAACTAAGAGAGAAGGATTGGGTGAGGTGTTTGCATAGGATTGGGTTGGTTGGCCCCTAATCAGAAAATCTAAGTGCCAAAAAATGGTGTAAAGTGAATAACAAATACTTAGAAGGTTCAAAATGAAAAACATTCAACATGAAATTTGTAGACTATTCAAGATCTACAACTTTCATGTAGAACTAAAAAAGAAAACATGTCACATACAACCTTATATTTTTTCTAAGTATTTTTAAGTAGTTAAAAAAATATTCATTTTCTTTTCTTTTGTTTTTTTGTATTTTTGATTAATGAATAATGTGCACTATCATATATACAATACTAATCTAATTTGTGGGATTTTAAATAATAAGAAAATATAGAAAATAAAGGTACATTAACAGTGTTGTTTATGTATAATATTTAGGGCTAATTATATACAAGGGATTAATTGACATGGTAGTTAATTAACACTGAATCTTATTGAATTGTTTAAGTTAGAGGGATAATACATGAATAATATGATGGTAAATCATGGATTAGTCAGGGAGATATATCAACTTTCCCATAAGTTTACAACAATAACATTTGGAATCTCCGTGAACTAGTTTTCCATTCCTGAGACTCAATACATAACTTCCTTCAAAGGTAGTAAATGATGCACATTGACATTTGAACTCTCCAATTTCCACTCACAGATCAAGAGTATATTTCCTTTTGATAATGACAATGCCTTCGCTCATCCTTGCAATTTCATTTCTCAAAATGTACTCCATGTTTCTAAGGTCTTTGAGGTCAGACTTTCTAACATGTTTCCCCTTCAACTGCACAATCTCTCTACATTATCCACACGATGATCATGCTATCGACATAGACAAGGATAATGGCTTCTTTATCACCCATTTGCCACTACTCCTTTTGACAAACATGTATAATTCTCATTGTCCTGGTGATATTTGAGTCTAGTCATAACAATTCTAAGTCTTTCAAACAATGTCCTAAGTGATTGCATCAACTCGTAGAATGCCTACTTCAATTTGCAACATTTTCCAATCTTCTCATAGCTAGGTGGCATACACATGTAGACTTCTTCTTGGAGTACCTCATTTTAGAAATATTCCTCACAACTAGTGATGGAGTTTCTAATGTTGAAGTATATCAAGAGAAAATATCATGCTTGGTATTAAGTCTTGCTATAAAAGAAAAATACCAAAGAAGTAAATGTCACATATTTTTGACTATGACCTTTTGCAATGAGTATGTCCTTGTATCTTCCGCCTATTAATCTAACTTGCATTCATGGTATCAACTTACTTCAGATCAACTAAATGAAATTCATTTAGGATGTCCACAATTTCCTAGCAAAAGTCTCCATCCCCTACTACATAGCCTCAATCCCACTTAAGATAAGCTTTGACCTCAATAATTTATTTTTGAATCATGAAAGCATAGAGTAAAATTAGAAAGAATTTATAATTATTGCTAAATTAAAAAATTGCGTACATATATGTTAATGGGATTCGTGGTGCACTATGCACATATGTCTTTATGTAATACAATCTTTTTCTCCAACGATGATGTACTCGCCATCGTCAACATTCTCACCAATGCTTGTCATCGATTCTCAAGTCAAAACTTAAATCAAGATAAATTATCCATCGATTGAATATATGAATGATAGTGAGTTCTTTATCACTACTATGCCCTTACCTCTCTTGTTAATTTTTCTTGCATCACTTTTTCCATGTTATAAATCTGAGTAAAATTATCAAGAGAATGCATAGATACATAAAAAGCATATGAAAGTAAACTTTGCTGGGAATTTCATTCACCATTACTCTTACCCTCCCCTTGAAAGGGAATACTTACTATATCAAAATTCATTCTTAATAAGGGTGGAATCTTTAGTCATATGCATTTTTCAACGACAAGATTCAAATATTTATCTCTTTAAATAGAAAAGTAGCGCAAAAATATCATCTAATTAAAAATCTTGGGAAGGTTTCTATGAAATAAATGTTTTAGTACGTTGAGAAGATATCTGTTACGTCTTTCTACTTTCCTACTATGTTGAGGGGTATGATTACTAAGGCATTATAAATTACTCCTTTAGCAATAAGTTATTTTTTCAATTGCTTACATGTAAATTCTGTTGGATCGGTTCCTCTCCTTTTGGGAACCTAGTCCATATATATAGGATATCGATAGTCCTACTTGGAAAAGGAAAGATCAGTTACTTTTTAGGATTAGGAGTCATCTTTTCCTAATTCTATTGGAAATAGGAGTCCATGTTTCCTTATTTTCTCATCTCCATGGAGTATAAATAGGGGGTATGGGGTGAATTCCAAGATCATCCCAACACAAGCTCTCCTAGCACAAGAAAGAAATAAGAGAGAGGAAGAAGAAAGAAAGTTTGTGGTTGCCACAGAGTTTGGAGGGAGTAACCTTTGGAGCAATTCTTCTCCAGCATTCTTCCCTACGGTTTGGCGGATTTACCATTAGATGATATTTCTTCTCTCTACTATTCTCCATTGTTTGGTGATTTGCAGCACCGTATTGAGGATTGGCTTTTTGTATGCCCCTCACAAGAGATTACTTCGATTATAGTGCTTGGTTTTGGGTTGCGATCAACCCCGTGATTTTTCCCTTCACATTGAAGGTTTTCCACGTTAAAAAAAATTATCCATGCATCTGTGGTTAATTTTTTTCTGTGGTTGAGATACTTTCTCGTAGTTGATATATCGTGAAGGATCCGCCTATCGACTTTGGTTTTTTTTTTACAATTCAATTTATGCGAGAATCTGTTCCGAACAAGTGGTATCAGAGCAAGGTTCAATGACAGATTACAAGATGGAGTTTGTTCGAGCAGGATGATCAGTCTTAATGGGATTAATTACAATTTGTGGAAGAACAAGATGAAGGATCTTTTATATGGGAAGGCTATGCACCTTTCGGTGTTCTCCCACGTAGAAGCCCGAAGCCAAAACAGATGAGGAATGAGAGTTTGAACACGAGCAGATTTGTGGCTTCATAAGACAATTTGTTTATGAGAATGTCTACATGAAAGCCACGATAGAAGCTTGTGGTTGAAGCTGGAAAATCTTTTCCAAGACGAGAAGTAACATATTGTTTCTTCTCAAGAGACTAGTGAACCTGAGGTTCAAGGAAGGCAGCTATGTACTAGATTTTCTAAATGAATTTCAAGGAATTACGAGCAAGTTGACGAGCATAGGGATAAAATTTGAAGATGAGATGTTGGGACTGTTACTGCTTGCTACTCTACCAGAGTCATGGGAGACTTTCAGAGTCTCACTTATGAATTCTGCAGTCAATGAGATCGTTTCTTTGGAGACAGTCAAGTTCCGGCATTCTCAACGAGGAGATGCGAAGAAAAATCTAAGGAAGCTCTTGAAAAGCGAGAATGCGAGAGCCGCTAAATAGCGGTCTGACAAGTCAGACTCACTGTCGCTGGTGCGACTGCTCAAACTTCCTCGGTCCTCAACAATTAACCCACACAATCAATCAGAGAATGAATAGCAAGGATTAAAATTTATTATACCCTACTAAAAATGTATAATAGCAAGCAAGTAGGGGTCGAACACAAGGAGCAAAGGTGCAAAGCACGGATAAAAATCCAAACCGAGGTCTAACAAGCTACTTAGCCAATCTAAAATTTTTGTGGGTTTTTAATTTTTAATTTTTTTTTTATTTAATTTTTAATTTTGTATTTTGATTTTGATTTTCTGATTTTTATATTTTATCTTTTATATTTTTTTTTTCCTTTTTCAATATTGGAAAGTAAATGCAATATAGTAAAAGGCAAGGTAGAATATTTATAAAAATGCACAAAAATGCTCCAAAATTCAGAAAATAAATGTTTTTGGTATTTTTAAGGTTTTTTACTGTTTTTGTGATTTTTGGGGATTTGTCAAGATGTTTTTGGTATTTTTAAAGTCTGAAATAAGGCAAACAGTGGAAATAAGGGCTGGCTGTGACAAAAATGCAAGTTAAAAATACCAACCAGTAGCAAAAATATTTCACACTATTTTTTCTAATAAAGAGAATAAAATAAATGACAAACAGAAGCTGAGTTTGTATTTTTTTGATTTTTCTATGATTTTTTATATTTTTTTGAAGTTTTTAAGTGTTTTCCAATTTTTAGTGTTTTTCTTTTGAGATTTTTAGTGATTTTTGGACTGACACTAAAATATAGTAAAATAGACCCTATGTGATTTTTTTTGGAATTTTCGGAGGTGTTTTGATATTTTTTTGGTATTTTCTAAGGTAGACAGTACACAAAATGAGAGTTTTTGATTTTTAATAAATAGGAAATTAAAATAAAATCAAAAACTAAATATATGGCGTTAAAGTACACTCAACCAGGAACTTAAGTCTATTTTTGTGGAATTTTTGGGCTTGAAAAGGTAGATCAAATAAATACAACAAGCCTACAAGAATTAAAAGACTGGCAAGGACCTAAATGCGAATAGTCAAAGGCCCAGGGCTGATCATGCAATTTTTCCACAAAACATATAACTGAATAAAATACTTTTAGTTCAAACACAAATAAACAAAACCCGCAAGGGTGGACCTGCAAAAATGCCAAGGTCACGCGCACTGTGCACGTGACCTGGCAAGGACCTAGTAGCAATATTACAAAATCCGCGGGGCTCACTGTAATTTTTACAAAAATGTTTTAACGGCAGAAGAATGATTTGGTCCTGATTAAATATTACAAAATTGCGCAAGGGTATGGGAGCAAAATTACCCAGGCGCGCCGATCGCACGGCTGACGGAGTGCCACTTACGCCACGTGGCTCGTTCTGAGGACCCGATACCGCTTCGCGCGAATGGTGTAGATTAGATCTGGGGCTGAATGATCGAACGGTTGTGAGGGGCCCCAGATCCAACGGCTGCTGCTTTGGAGGACGAACAGGGCAAGATCTGACGGCGCCTGGATGATCTCCAAGAACACCGGCCGCAGGTGGCTTCGAACGGTGATTCCGGCCGACACACGGCCTCCTCCAGCCCAGGACCTAGGGCAAAATGGTCCTGGGGGTCCTCCGCGTCGATGGAATGGATCAGATGGGCTTGGGAAGCTCTGATGTGCTCAGTCGACGAAGATGGCCTGGGGACGTCTTCCCTAGAACGATGAGGCTCGATTGAGCCTTCTCCTTGGCTCCTCTCTGCAGGGTTAGACGCGAAAAACAAATACGACACGACTGGGGTGGTTTAGGGGTGAGATGAATGGCTAATGCGTCGGGGCGAAATGAGTCCGGCGAGCGGTGGAGAAGGACTCACAGATATGCTGATCTGAGCGAGATCAGCTTGGATGAAGGTGCGGCGGAGCGAGATGGAGGTGGTCGGTGCGGCGGTCGATGATAGAAGTGATCGGAAAATGGAGGCGGAGCTCAGCCCCGCCGTGGGCTTTGATCGGTGATTCACGGCGAATGGATGATCGATAGTAAGAACTGCTAGAAGTCTACACTACTCTATGCTAAGGCTACAAAAAGACGAAGAGAAAGGAGGGGGAAACTCACCAAAGACGTCGGGCGATGAAGCTCGGCGGCGCTCCGGCGAGGGTCGGATCGACTTCGATTCGACGCCAACTGACGCAAACCCAGGGCCAAATCAACTCCTGCTGTCACCAGGAGCACAATGGGCTAGAGGTTTTCGAGTGGATTTGGCGGAAGAAGGATCAAAACTTGAATCAAAGTCGGGGGGTGTCTTTTAAAGGGATGACGGTTGAAGAGTTTCGAGGCACGATCACGGGCGCGCCAAGGAGATCTTGAAGAATCTAATAGGTCGGCGAGAATCCTGGTTGTACCAGGTGCAATCTTCGTGAAGGAAGCGAGGCTCGAGGAGGAACGATGCAGCCTCGAAAAATCCGTGAAAGCGGACCAAAAAACGAGGTGCACGGGTGACAGGGACGAAGGACGACCAGTTGACCCAGGTCAACTGGCGCCTTCTCCTGATTGGTCCACGTGGACCAATCAGGAAAAATCCCAAAGAAATGCTTTATTAATTCATTTAAAAATAGAAATAGTTTGAATTAAGTTTTGGTCATAAAATAAAAAATGTTTATTTTTTTATGTAGTATTTTATTCCGATTTTTATTTATTTTTAGGAAATATATTTTTACAAGTTCGCATTTATGCCCCTATAGGTATCTATATCTATATATTTAAGTATTTTATTTTTATTTAGGTATTTTTTTAATTTATTTTATTTTGGTTTTTTATTTTCTAAAATTACAAAATACTTTTATATACATAAATAGATTTTTATTTTATTTTATTGATGTATTATGTACATTAAATAAAATATAAGTATAAAAAGTATATGTATATGTATAGGTAAAATACCTATGTATATGACATCTACAAGTATTTTTATTTGAGTTTTAATTATGTTTTTTATTTTATTTTTAATGTTCATAAGTATTATAAGTAATATTTACAACATTATAAAAATATAAAATTATAAAAATAATAAATAAATAATAAATTGAATATTTTAATATGTACAAGTATACAATGTGGGTCCAAAAGTCAACTTTCAAACCGTAGCTCCGCCAAATGCGAAACCACCACTATTAATTAGATTATTTTCTTCTATATACAATTAAAGGTGAGTACGCTGCATTTGGAGTTTTTATTTGTGAGATACGGGTCTGGGAAGTTGGCATTCTGGATTTTTATTCAGACCATAACTTTTTATCTGTGCATTATTTTTCTGTGAAATCAATTTTGTATTTTTTCTTTATTTAATTATCTACAACTTTCATGTACAAAGTTTCTTTATTTGAAGTGTAAAGAGTGGAACCAAAAATAGGTCCCAAAATGAATAAAGAATGAATAAAATGTATAGGTATTTTATCTGTATTTCTGACCTTATCTCCCCCTACTTTATTCCTTGTCGACCTATTCATCAAGATGCCTAGGTCTCGGGGTTTTGGGTCATAAAATATTTACAATATTTTATTCTTTTTCTTTTCTTTTCTTTATTCTATAATTTTGGCTTTAAGAACCGCATTTTATACAATATTTACATACATATACATGAATGCTAAAATGCATGAATAAATGCCATTTACACGCATTTACTAGGGTTTTTCAGGCCAAAATGATAGAATAAAGATGATGAAACGTGGATTCATCATCCCCCTATACTTTACCTTTGCTAGTCCCTAGCAAACACTTATGCAATAAGTGCAAAAAGAAAAAGAAAGAAAAGAAAAAGAATAAAATTAGATTAAGTTTAATTATCAAACTTGTCTTCGCAAAATCAAAGTTTGGAGCTTAAGTCGGACCTTGGGAATTTTAGTGCGGTCGGAACCTTAATGAGAGCTAAATTTGAAATCCAACAGTCCTTGAGAATCCCAACACTCTGTCCAAGTCTCCTCAATAGCCAGGTCAGAAATACTTCAACTCATACGCAAACTCTTACGACTATGAGTCTGACTCGTACAGTGTAAGTGATATGTAGCTCCCTACCTCAGAAGTGACAAAGAAACAACCTCCCTCAACCTGGTAACTCTAATGCCTCGGTCTAGCAACTCTTTCCTCGAGAAGCGGGGTATTCCCTTCTAAGTTCAAGTGCAACCGGCTCAAGAAGAGGGGGAAGAAGTATAGACTTTTGGGAGCTCAACCAGTGTAGCTAAGTCTCCCGCTGCAAGCTTCATGAGATGTAACATGGATACCATAAGCTTTTGCTTTATTGGACTATATACACTCCGGTGGGGTTATTAAATTTTCAATCCGACCCACCACTTTTTTGGAGTTTTTTTTTTTTTTTTCAATTGCATCTGTACAACATATCTACATGGTGCAGCATATATACAAGAAATTTTCCTCTTGAGCCAGTAGACTATCCCTCTTTTGAAGCTGCAACCCACGGCTTCTGTCTTTAGACTTCATCACCACTAGACCAAGTTGAGGTGCACTTCCTTCACTATAAGAAGAAGAGAGGTTCCGCCTAGAAGTACTACCCTCATATGCTACCCCAAGCCAAAGGAAACTGCCTCCTCACCACCTCATCCGTGGAGAGCTATGTGAAAGGTGCAGGTGTCCAAGTTAGGTCATTATCAACAAGAGTCGTGCGTGTGCTCCGAAATACTCTACTTAGGCAGTCAAGAATCCATTGAACTAAGTCCCGTGATCCTCAAAGAATTAAGTCAACTAGACCTGAAGTACCTCAAACTCAGTTCCTATAAGGTTCCTGTTATTAGGTAGATTTTAAGGTCCAATCAAGCTCCAATCTCCGGATTTTACTTAGACTTGTTCAACTATCAAACTCAATCCGAAAAATGCTCATGCTATGCAATGCAATGCAGAAAATATTTTTGTGATGCAATTTTCAAAGATTTTGAACTTTTTATGGATTTTTGAAAACATGATGATGATGCAGATGCATATGCATTTTTGTATTTTTCACAAAGATTTTTCAAATGTTTTTGGATTTTAGTTTTTGCAAATGTTTGTGGGAATTTTTTTGAAAACAAAAAGTTTTGGCTGAAAACTAGGTGAAAATATGTACACGGGAGTGCTTCTTATATATACAAGAAATGGATTTTAAGAATTTACAAGGGTGAGTGATCAATTTTATACATATATATAGGTAGTGGATTTTGGTGTGATGTTAGTATTCCTCAAACTTAATTGACACAAGCTTTTCACACCATTTTTGAAAACTATAGTCCAAAATAGTTTTTACAAACATTTTACAAACATGTACACACATTTGAAAATCATTTTGCAAAGGTTTTCAAAACAGTATATATGGATTTTTCAAAGGATTTTTGCAACCATTTTTCAAGCCATTTGCAAATCATTTTTCAAACATTTTATTTCACATAAAGAAAATAAATTTTACAAACCACACTTTTTTTACAAAGGTTGAAAACATGTAACAAAATATTTTCAAAATAGTTTTCAATAGATGTTCACAAAAATTTTCAAACTATTTTTCAAACATTTTGCAAAAAAAACATTTTCACCTGATTTATTAATCAGTATATACAAAAAGAATTTGAGGAATAACCACATCTTTTTAGTAAGGATTTTTAATGAATTTTAAAGAATTTTTAGCCATATTATTAAGAAAATACGAAAGTACGAGTTATGGCGTAGTATATACGACCCCCCTATACTTAGCTTGAGCTATGTCCTCATAGATCGGAGAGAAAAGAGAAGACATAACTCGTACTAAGTATAGGAAAATCTAAAAAATAAAGGAATGAAGTAATGAATCAATGAATGAGAAGTTGACCGTCCCCCCTATACTTAGGATCAAATAATCCTAAGTATAGCAGACTGTACACAAAGCAGGGAGGGTCAAGGGTGGGAATGAACAGATCGTACTCAAATTGTCTCCCCCTATACTTAGGGTAAGATATCCCTAAGTATAGACAAGAAGAGGAGACAATGGAGGGGATCGAAAAGAATAGAGAAACTCGGGGTGCCAACCCCCCTATACTTAGGACAAAGTACGTCCTAAGTATAGAAAACTGTCTACAAGGGCGGCACCTTTTCGGTAGATGAAGAATATAGAAGAGGAAAAGAAGAAAAGAAAAAAAAGAAGAAAAGAGATGAGATTGGGTATGAACAACTCGGGATGCACATCCCCCCTATACCTAGGATAGAGTACATCCTAAGTGTAGCAGTGATGAAAGGGATGGCATCAATTCGGTAGAATGAGATAAAAGAAGAAGAAAAGAAGAAAAGAAGAAAAGACGGAAAGGAAAAATCATTCAAAAATGTTTTGATGTGCTTTGCCTTCCTCTGTCTCCTTCGAGATATTCAGCTCATCCTCATAGATTACTTGAATCGAGTCAACGACGGCCATGAATGTGTCATGTTCGAGGTATGGCTTCAGAAGTTGTCCATTGACTACAAAAGGCTGTGCGTCAGCTGACAGATTGGATATCAATACACTTCCGTTGTCACGCACCTGCCTCACTACAAACGGCCCAGTCCATTTGCTCTTCAATTTGCCTGGAAAGATTTTTAATTTCGCATCGAACAACCATACCTTCTGACCTGGGTCAAAGGACTTGTGGCGGATGTGCTTGTCATGCCATGTTTTGACCTTTTCCTTGTACATCAGGCTGTTGTCATATGCATAATCTCTGAATTCCAGTAATCTGTTCAGATCTAATTTCCGGTTCTGTCCTGCTTGCTTGGAGTCCAAATTACAGATGTTAATAGCCCATAAAGATTTATGAATAAGTTCCACGGGCAAGTGGCATGGCTTGCCATACACCAGGCGGTAGGGAGACATTCCCAAGGGTGACTTGTACGCTGTTCTGTAAGCCCAAAGAACGGAATCAAGCAGCTGAGACCAGTTTTTGCGATCCGGACGCACAAGTTTCTGCAGAATTGTCTTGATCTCCCTGTTTGAACATTCGGCTAAGCCATTGGACTGCGGGTGATAGGGTGAAGCAACACGATGCTCGATGCAGAATTCTTGGGTCAGCTTCTTCACCTCTCTGTTTATGAAATGACTGCCCCCGTCAGATATGAGGATCTTGGGAATCCCGAACCGTGCTATGATGTGATCTCGTAAGAATCGACATACAGTCCGACTGTCGGCGGCTCGGGCGGGGATAGCCTCCACCCATCAACTGACATAATCGACAGCAAGCAGAATATACTCATAACCCTGACTGTTAGGAAACGGGCCCATAAAGTCGATGCCCCATGCGTCAAAGACATCTGAGATCTGAATGTACTTCAGAGGCATCGTATCTCTCATTCCTATGGTTCCACCCATCTTCTGACAATCAGTGCAACTTTTGACGTATTCATCTGCATCTTTGAACAATGAAGGCCACCAGAGGCCACTTTGAAGAACTTTTGCTGCCGTCCGTTTTCCTGAATGATGTCCTCCAGAATCTTGATCATGACATAAAGCGAGGACACTTGGAACTTCCTCCTGAGGAATACACCTTCTCCAGATGCAATCTGCTCCCTCACGAAACAGATACGGGTCTTCCCACTGGTAGAAATGGATTTTAGACAAAAATCTGTCTATTTTCAACTTAGACCAATCCTGTGGGATTTTCTTGGCGACTAGATAATTCACAATGTCCGCATACCAAGGAAGTGAAGCGACAGACAGAATTGATTCATCTGGAAAGGTCTCGGTGATAGGCTGCAAGTTCAGCTCAGGAGACTCTGGTTCAGGAAGTCTTGACAGATGATCGGCCACTACATTCTTTACCCCAGGTTTATCTCTGATTTCCAAGTCAAACTCCTGGAGGAGAAGGATCCACCGGATAAGACGTGGTTTGGCGTCCTTCTTCTGCTGTAGATACCGAATGGCCGAATGATCAGTGTAAATGATAACTTGGGACCCAAGAAGGTAAGATCTGAACTTCTCCAAAGCAAAGACTACCGCTAGCAGCTCCTTTTCAGTAACAGTGTAGTTTCGCTGAGCTTCATCGAGCGTTCGGCTAGCGTAGTGAATTGCAAACGGTACGTTGTCTTTTCTCTGTCCCAGTACAGCTCCGATGGCATAATCCGACGCGTCGGTCATAATCTCGAAAGGCTGAGTCCAAATCGGCGGCTGTAGGACAGGGGCCTGTGTGATGAGCTCTTTCAACTGATTAAAGGCAAGGAGCACACGGTCGTCTACAATGAACTCATTGTCCTTGCCAAGCAACTCAGTCAGCGGTCTGGCCAATTTACTGAAATCTTTAATAAATCGTCGGTAGAAACCGACATGGCCCAAGAATGACCGGACTTGCTTGATATTTGTAGGTGGCTCTAGCTTAGAAATTACATCCACCTTGGCTGGGTCAACCTCCATGCCACGTTTAGAAACAACGTGACCCAGCACGATTCCTTCGGTCACCATGAAGTTGCTCTTCTCCCAGGAGAGCACAAGATTCACTTCACAGCACCTCCGTAAGACTCGGTCTAGATACTCCAAACATTGATCAAATGAATCCCCATAGACCGAAAAATCGTCCATAAAGACCTCGAGAAAGCTACCCACCATATCGGCAAAGACTGCAAGCATACACCTCTGAAATGTAGCTGGGGCATTGCAAAGCCCGAACGGCATCCGTCTGAAGGCATATGTGCCAAAAGGACAGGTGAACGTGGTCTTCTCTTGGTCTTCAGGAGCAATAGCAACTTGATTATACCCAGAGTAACCATCCAAGAAGCAGAAATATTCCTTCGCGGCCAATCTCTCCAAGATCTGGTCGATGAAGGGTAGCGGAAAATGATCCTTCTTGGTGGCGAGGTTAAGTCTTCTGTAGTCTACGCACACTCGCCAAGAAGTCGGTACTCTGGTGGCGATCTCCTCTCCTTTGTCATTTTTCACAATGGTGATCCCTGATTTCTTGGGCACAACATGCAGAGGGCTCACCCATTTACTGTCGGAGATGGGATAAATGAATCCCGCATCACACCATTTCTGGATTTCTTTCATAACCACCTCCCGCAGGTTCGGATTTAATCTTCTTTGCAGTTCACGAGAGGGTCTGCTGTCTTCCTCCAGAAAGATGCGATGCGAACAGAGTGACGGATTGATCCCGTGGAGATCAGAGGTTCGCCAGCCTATCGCCTTGCGGTTACGTTCAAGAACCTCCATCAGACGAGATTCTTGATCTTCGGTCAAATGCGCATTGATGATGACCGGGTACATATTCGGTTCTCCTGCAAGGAAGGCATACTTCATATTGGAGGGCAAAGGTTTCAGCTCTGGCGGGGTCTGAGCTGCTTCAGTGGTGACCTCCGCTATCAATACAGGTGGTGATTCTTTCAACTGTGCGATGTCCACCATAAGCTGCTCTGTCTCTTCTCTCAGATTCTGACAGAATTCCTCGATGATTTCACCTTCTTCCGAATATGCTTCCAAACTCGGCTCTTGGTTCTGAAGGCATAACGACCCCATGGTCGTATTTTGTAGTGCATCAGCAAGGTCCTCATCTTGATTGATACACGGAAATTCGACTGCGG
This sequence comes from Ottelia alismoides, assembly GCA_037367405.1. Classification (NCBI taxonomy): domain Eukaryota; kingdom Viridiplantae; phylum Streptophyta; class Magnoliopsida; order Alismatales; family Hydrocharitaceae; genus Ottelia; species Ottelia alismoides. The sequence continues at coordinate 182,274 of JAZKJV010007253.1, read as the reverse complement.
TCTCCACTTCCTCCTCAGGGCAGAGGATTCCGTGGATCTCATGATCATCCAGGAAGAGGTTGGTGTCTTGAATCTCGGCTAGAAAGTCGCAGTCTTCATCGTTCTCGATCACCCTTGCACATGATACAGATGTTGGTTCAACGGGCGTTCCTTCAGACAGGGTCTCTACTCGGATAATTTCATTACCAGCTCCAAAAGTGATTTCTCCTGTCCCATAATTCACTACGGCGTTTGACGTCCGCAGAAATGGCCTTCCGAGTATGATCGGGGTAAGGAGCAACGGAGCGGGGACGTCCATATCTAAGACCACAAAATCGGCTGGGAAAGATTTTCCCTGAACCGTGATGATCACGTCCTCCAACAGGCCCCTAGGCCGCTTGACTGACTTGTCTGCAAACTGCAGAATCATCTTTGTAGGTTTGAGCGGTCCCAGCTTGAACTCCGTGAGTAGTGAGGCTGGCATCAGATTGACAGATGACCCGCTGTCGAGGAGTGTCCGTTCGAACTCTTGATTGAACATCTGACAACGTACAAGAGGTGCTCCCATATCTGGCTTTTTGTCCGGGAGGTTGCTGATGGCATTGACGGTGGCCATAGTGAGGATATGCTTTTCAGATTTACCACCTTTGCTTCGGGAGTTATGTGGGGTTGGCCTGCGCTTGGTTGTACATGCCTCCTTAAGTCCTTTCTTCACAGCTGGCATGTACTCAAGAGCTTTCATTAATGGCATATTTAACACCAAATTCTGAATAATGTCTATGATAGCAGGATCAGACAAAGCACTTTTCAAATTTTTCATTTTTTTGTGTTTTTTCATTGCTTCAGGAAAAGGAATATTTACAAACTCTTCTCCAATTTCATTCAGAATAGTGTCCGTGTTGTTGTTTACAGGTAGATGACAAAAAGGAATGGATTCATCTACAATTTGTGGACCAAAAACGACAGGCTCGGCTTCGGGTGCTGGCGTTGGACTCGCTGCAGGTGCGGTGCTCCTCCTGTCAGGAGCTGACTGTGATGCGGGTGCAGACGTCTCCAATGCTGGCTGGTCTCCACCGAGGTTGCTGCTATCTTTTTGTATTTTTCTGTTTTCTTCATTTTTTTGTGATTTTCTGGATGCTGGTGCTGCTCCCAAAATGCTTGCTGGCCCTGGTGTTGGCTGGACTGACGATTCCCCGTCAGATGCAATCTGCTTTCCTTTCGCCGTCGCCGATGGCTGGAGTGTCCTACCGCTCCTGAGAGTAACAGCGTTAGATAAAAAACAATTAAATTCACCTGATTCGGGTCGGACACTGCCAGCTACCTGCTCCTTGCGTCGGAAATTGTTAGGATTAGCTTCAACCTGGGCTGGTATGACGGTTTTGGCTGCCGTCAGGTCGTCGATCTTCTGGTTCATCTCAGCCATGTTCTTCATCAACTGCTCCAAACAGGCCAGGGCCGGATTGACCGGTACAATCTCAGAAGATTCCCCCTGCTGGGGTCTAGACTGCTGATATGGCGGTTGAGATTGTGACTGGTATCCTTGTGCGAATTGTTGAGGCGGGGGATTGGAGGAGTACTGGGACTGGTGTTGGTTGTACTGTGCAGCCGGTTGCTGGTGATAGCCTTGTCCACGATATCCGGACTGCTGAGGCCCATGTTGGTAATTCTGCCTCCACGTGTTTCCATGTGAGGGAGGCTGGTACTGGTAGGGCTGCTGGAATGGTCTTCCACCCTGGTGTTGCTGCTGGAAGGGCCTGTTGCCCATGTTCTGACCCTGAGAGTGTCCCTGAGGACGGGTCAGCTGCGCTTCGTTGTTCCAGACGCCATTGATCTCCTGGATCAGCGGCGGGGGTGGAGAGAACTGCTCGGGGTAAGCGGGCTGGTGCTCTGGCTGATATATAACCATCTGTGTCTGAGGCTGCGATGGCTGCTCCGGGACCTGCACGTAGTACACGTGCTGGACTGGCTGGGGCTGTGGTGGAGTCGGCTGAGGATTTTGCTGCATTGTAGGCTCCTTCTTCTCAGCGTTCGGCTCGGCAGAGGTAGACATAGCGTTGCACATGTTTGCATTCAGTGCACGGACGAGCTGCTCCAGCTGCTGGGAAATCTGGTCGAGCTTTTCCAGACCTTGGGTCCTCTTCTCTATAACTGCCAGTTTTTCGAGGTCCTGCGACCTCTTCTCAATGATGTCCACTTTGGACAAGTGACTCCCGATGATACTCAGGTTGGAGCTTTCATCTTTGTCCTCAGTGTGAGAAGCCATGTTAACTGGCTTGCTGATGGCGGTTGGTGTCTTCATGTAGACCCGGGATGAGGATTGGGCTGCTTCTCCCTCAGCCATTACTTCAAAGACATTCCATACAACATCCTCGTCCTTGTTGAAATGCGATCCGCCGCAAGCTGCATCGACTAGCTTTTGGCTCTCGAATGACAGTCCCCCAAAGAAGTGTTGCACGAGACTGGTCTTGGGTATTTCATGGTGGGGACACTTCTCCTGGAGATCCTTGAATCTCTCCCACGCTTCATGGATTGTCTCATGCGGCTGTTGGCAGAAACTGGAGATCCGGGCACGCATCTGGTTTAATCTCCCCAGAGGATAAAATTTATGAAGGAAAGCAGATTTCAGTTCCTCCCAGGTGGTGACGACCTTCCCGAGATGATCGACCCAGTAAAGGGCCTTGTCTTGAAGGCTGAAAGAGAATGCGGTCATCTTGATTACATCCAGGGGAACTCCGGGGTAGTGAGCAGTGGAGCAGATGCGGTTGAACTTCTTGAGGAAAATATATGGCTCCTCAGTGGTGTTCCCATGAAAAGTGGGAAGCAGTGACAGAAACTGTGGCTTCAGCTCGAAGTGAGCATGCATTCTTGGAATCTGAATCCACTCAGTGATGCGCCCTGCTCCTGGGTTGTATGTCTGTTTGAGTGTAGGCTTGGGCTGCGGTGGATCTTCTTCTGCTGCTTCAAAGTCAGGTCCCACTGAAAACTCATCATTGATTTCAAAGTTCGGCTCCTCCTCTCGTCGGCCATCCCTCGCATCGGCCCTCCTCCTTAGATCATTCAACATGTCTTGGAATGCTGTTTGAGCCAGGGCCTGATTAGTCAACTGCTGCTGAATGGCTTGAATGGAAGCCAGCAGTTGACTGTTAACCTCGCCCTGCGTGGTATATTGTCCTTCCGCTGCGTTATCTTCGGGCTCCTGCTGGGGCTGTGGTCCTTTTCCTCTTCCTCCTGCCATTTCTATTTCTGCTGGGTTGACTGGCTCGAGCTCTGAGTCTGCACATGGTAGAATGCCTCGATCAGTCTGAATTGCAGCACCAGATAGAGAGATGCGGTCTGTGTCAAGGTCGACACAGAACTTTGTTAAGGATGGCGATGTGTAAGGAGTGAAATCAATGGCCATCCAAAACGGACAGAGTTCGGGACGAGAGTGGTCCCGGTTTATTGAAGAAGGCAGGGAGTCTGGAGGTCGGTTCATAGGGTTTGAACCGGGGTCTCGGGAATCGCCCTGAATTATTGGAGAGGGTGGACGAATGGAGCCGATGTGGGTGTCGACAGAGCCTCGACTAAACTGTCCATTCGTCGCCATCTCGAAGATCAAAAGGAAGATCGATGCGGATGAAAGATACGGGGGTCAACAAGGAACAAAAGGAATGTAAAACAGTAGAAGGCTCACAATGAGCGAGGGTCAACTGGAGGGGAAACAAAATTGCGCAACGGCGCGAGGTTTTTGATCTTGACCTAAATATGATTAGCAATCAAACACAAGACAAGGGAGTTCACCAACTCAACGCGTGAAGCCGTGAAGGTTCGGCTTTTATCTTTGTAATTTTTATCTTGTTTTCAGGAATTTATCTTTCAACGAGTCCTTAGAGCGCTACGCCTATAGGAGCGAGAGTACTGCCGGAAAAGTATTCCCGTACTTGTCCTCCTCCTGTGTAACCTGTAACTTGCGCTTTTTAAGGTCCTTGTAACCCTTCCTGGATCCCTACTCAGCCAAAGAAATAGAGGGAGGAAGCCGATAGGCGAAACCGATACTTCGGGTCTCGCTCGCAACGGAATCACCCGTGAGCGTGCAAGATCCTACTCGGACGCAGCCGGTGAGACAGACACCCCCGTGAAGGCGTGGCCTATGCTCGGTACTTCGGACAAGGTCGGTGCTCACACAATAGTGAGTCACCACTGGCGACCAAGCCCTACTCGACTACGTACGATAGTAGCGCCATTACTTCGGAAATCCAGGCGATACACAAGGCAGCCACAAGTTGGGTTTTGGGCTCTAATCCTTACGAACGCTCAACTCACTTGGAAGGAGACCTTCCCATGCAACCTGAAAACAAATGAGGGTGTTACTCTCCCCAATCAATGAGTCCAATTACCAATTTTTGTTTAGGTCAAAGTTTTCTTAGCAGTCCCTTTTTTAATTTTTTTGTGTTATCGCTTCTTTTGAGTAGATTCAAACAAGCGCCTAACGATTTTGTATTTTCTTTATCCTAATGTATCCAAAATCAGAGGGAGAAAAGAGTCGGGAAAAGCCAATGCAAGTCGGCACCGAGATGGAAATCTCACCTTTGTGCCTATATGATGAATGCAAAGTGAGAAGACTTACAGTGAATCCCAGCTCTCTCCATGCGGGATGCAAGGCAGAAATTTATAAACCTAATCTATATGCCGGTTATGCAATGCGGAAATCGTCCTAGAACAGGCAACTGCTAGCGTGAAGAACCACAAGCTAGCTAATAATTCCCAATCCGAGTGTCCGGTCTTGGCTCACCCCTCCTCTGCCCAACACATTTGGAGTAGGAGAAAGCGCTTGTTCGGGTGTGAGCTCGCGGCGCGTGGATCGGACACTACTAGCTAACTATTTAATTAGTCTAAGTCCAAATACGAATCTATAGGAGCATGCAAAGATAATTAGGTGTTTGGACCTATTCTAATCGAATCAAGCAGGACCTAGAACTAAGAGCTCAATCCACAAAAGAAAGTAAAAAATGAAAACAAAACCGGAAAATGACAGCGATAAAAACTCGTCAAAACTGCGGTGAGCCCCCGGGTGAACAAACACCCGGAAGTTAGGCCCGAAGTGTCCAAGAGTTCAAGTCCTGTATTATTACAAATTAATCAAATATTCTCTCTCACAAAAATAAAGCAACTCTCTCTCACTCTCTAGTCCTCCTGCTCTCTCCTGTCGGCTAGGGTAGAATAGCCGACTCCTCCTCCCAAGGCTGCTCAGGATCCCCTAGGCGATCCTCCTCGGTCGGCGGTCCCTCGCAAGAAAACAAAAGAGATGTCAGACAGTTCAGAATAAATAATACACAAAATACAAGTAAGCAAAAATGGCTAAGTGACTAGCAAGACCCAAAGGTGCTCTACAAGCCGATGCTCCCCGGCAACGGCGCCATTTGAAAAGCGAGAATGCGAGAGCCGCTAAATAGCGGTCTGACAAGTCAGACTCACTGTCGCTGGTGCGACTGCTCAAACTTCCTCGGTCCTCAACAATTAACCCACACAATCAATCAGAGAATGAATAGCAAGGATTAAAATTTATTATACCCTACTAAAAATGTATAATAGCAAGCAAGTAGGGGTCGAACACAAGGAGCAAAGGTGCAAAGCACGGATAAAAATCCAAACCGAGGTCTAACAAGCTACTTAGCCAATCTAAAATTTTTGTGGGTTTTTAATTTTTAATTTTTTTTTATTTAATTTTTAATTTTGTATTTTGATTTTGATTTTCTGATTTTTATATTTTATCTTTTATATTTTTTTTTCCTTTTTCAATATTGGAAAGTAAATGCAATATAGTAAAAGGCAAGGTAGAATATTTATAAAAATGCACAAAAATGCTCCAAAATTCAGAAAATAAATGTTTTTGGTATTTTTAAGGTTTTTTACTGTTTTTGTGATTTTTGGGGATTTGTCAAGATGTTTTTGGTATTTTTAAAGTCTGAAATAAGGCAAACAGTGGAAATAAGGGCTGGCTGTGACAAAAATGCAAGTTAAAAATACCAACCAGTAGCAAAAATATTTCACACTATTTTTCTAATAAAGAGAATAAAATAAATGACAAACAGAAGCTGAGTTTGTATTTTTTTGATTTTTCTATGATTTTTTATATTTTTTTGAAGTTTTTAAGTGTTTTCCAATTTTTAGTGTTTTTCTTTTGAGATTTTTAGTGATTTTTGGACTGACACTAAAATATAGTAAAATAGACCCTATGTGATTTTTTTGGAATTTTCGGAGGTGTTTTGATATTTTTTTGGTATTTTCTAAGGTAGACAGTACACAAAATGAGAGTTTTTGATTTTTAATAAATAGGAAATTAAAATAAAATCAAAAACTAAATATATGGCGTTAAAGTACACTCAACCAGGAACTTAAGTCTATTTTTGTGGAATTTTTGGGCTTGAAAAGGTAGATCAAATAAATACAACAAGCCTACAAGAATTAAAAGACTGGCAAGGACCTAAATGCGAATAGTCAAAGGCCCAGGGCTGATCATGCAATTTTTCCACAAAACATATAACTGAATAAAATACTTTTAGTTCAAACACAAATAAACAAAACCCGCAAGGGTGGACCTGCAAAAATGCCAAGGTCACGCGCACTGTGCACGTGACCTGGCAAGGACCTAGTAGCAATATTACAAAATCCGCGGGGCTCACTGTAATTTTTACAAAAATGTTTTAACGGCAGAAGAATGATTTGGTCCTGATTAAATATTACAAAATTGCGCAAGGGTATGGGAGCAAAATTACCCAGGCGCGCCGATCGCACGGCTGACGGAGTGCCACTTACGCCACGTGGCTCGTTCTGAGGACCCGATACCGCTTCGCGCGAATGGTGTAGATTAGATCTGGGGCTGAATGATCGAACGGTTGTGAGGGGCCCCAGATCCAACGGCTGCTGCTTTGGAGGACGAACAGGGCAAGATCTGACGGCGCCTGGATGATCTCCAAGAACACCGGCCGCAGGTGGCTTCGAACGGTGATTCCGGCCGACACACGGCCTCCTCCAGCCCAGGACCTAGGGCAAAATGGTCCTGGGGGTCCTCCGCGTCGATGGAATGGATCAGATGGGCTTGGGAAGCTCTGATGTGCTCAGTCGACGAAGATGGCCTGGGGACGTCTTCCCTAGAACGATGAGGCTCGATTGAGCCTTCTCCTTGGCTCCTCTCTGCAGGGTTAGACGCGAAAAACAAATACGACACGACTGGGGTGGTTTAGGGGTGAGATGAATGGCTAATGCGTCGGGGCGAAATGAGTCCGGCGAGCGGTGGAGAAGGACTCACAGATATGCTGATCTGAGCGAGATCAGCTTGGATGAAGGTGCGGCGGAGCGAGATGGAGGTGGTCGGTGCGGCGGTCGATGATAGAAGTGATCGGAAAATGGAGGCGGAGCTCAGCCCCGCCGTGGGCTTTGATCGGTGATTCACGGCGAATGGATGATCGATAGTAAGAACTGCTAGAAGTCTACACTACTCTATGCTAAGGCTACAAAAAGACGAAGAGAAAGGAGGGGGAAACTCACCAAAGACGTCGGGCGATGAAGCTCGGCGGCGCTCCGGCGAGGGTCGGATCGACTTCGATTCGACGCCAACTGACGCAAACCCAGGGCCAAATCAACTCCTGCTGTCACCAGGAGCACAATGGGCTAGAGGTTTTCGAGTGGATTTGGCGGAAGAAGGATCAAAACTTGAATCAAAGTCGGGGGGTGTCTTTTAAAGGGATGACGGTTGAAGAGTTTCGAGGCACGATCACGGGCGCGCCAAGGAGATCTTGAAGAATCTAATAGGTCGGCGAGAATCCTGGTTGTACCAGGTGCAATCTTCGTGAAGGAAGCGAGGCTCGAGGAGGAACGATGCAGCCTCGAAAAATCCGTGAAAGCGGACCAAAAAACGAGGTGCACGGGTGACAGGGACGAAGGACGACCAGTTGACCCAGGTCAACTGGCGCCTTCTCCTGATTGGTCCACGTGGACCAATCAGGAAAAATCCCAAAGAAATGCTTTATTAATTCATTTAAAAATAGAAATAGTTTGAATTAAGTTTTGGTCATAAAATAAAAAATGTTTATTTTTTTATGTAGTATTTTATTCCGATTTTTATTTATTTTTAGGAAATATATTTTTACAAGTTCGCATTTATGCCCCTATAGGTATCTATATCTATATATTTAAGTATTTTATTTTTATTTAGGTATTTTTTAATTTATTTTATTTTGGTTTTTTATTTTCTAAAATTACAAAATACTTTTATATACATAAATAGATTTTTATTTTATTTTATTGATGTATTATGTACATTAAATAAAATATAAGTATAAAAAGTATATGTATATGTATAGGTAAAATACCTATGTATATGACATCTACAAGTATTTTTATTTGAGTTTTAATTATGTTTTTATTTTATTTTTAATGTTCATAAGTATTATAAGTAATATTTACAACATTATAAAATTATAAAATTATAAAAATAATAAATAAATAATAAATTGAATATTTTAATATGTACAAGTATACAATGTGGGTCCAAAAGTCAACTTTCAAACCGTAGCTCCGCCAAATGCGAAACCACCACTATTAATTAGATTATTTTCTTCTATATACAATTAAAGGTGAGTACGCTGCATTTGGAGTTTTTATTTGTGAGATACGGGTCTGGGAAGTTGGCATTCTGGATTTTTATTCAGACCATAACTTTTTATCTGTGCATTATTTTTCTGTGAAATCAATTTTGTATTTTTCTTTATTTAATTATCTACAACTTTCATGTACAAAGTTTCTTTATTTGAAGTGTAAAGAGTGGAACCAAAAATAGGTCCCAAAATGAATAAAGAATGAATAAAATGTATAGGTATTTTATCTGTATTTCTGACCTTATCTCCCCCTACTTTATTCCTTGTCGACCTATTCATCAAGATGCCTAGGTCTCGGGGTTTTGGGTCATAAAATATTTACAATATTTTATTCTTTTTCTTTTCTTTTCTTTATTCTATAATTTTGGCTTTAAGAACCGCATTTTATACAATATTTACATACATATACATGAATGCTAAAATGCATGAATAAATGCCATTTACACGCATTTACTAGGGTTTTTCAGCCAAAATGATAGAATAAAGATGATGAAACGTGGATTCATCAGCTCTTCACATTCAGAGGTTCTTGTCATAGAGAACAGGGGGGATCCACACCAAGATTGATAGAGGTAGAGATAATGGCAGAAGCAAATCCAGATCTAGATATCAGAATATGGAGTGCTACTATTGCAAGAAGAAAGGGCACATCAAGAAGTTGCTGCAGGTGCACAGCATGAGCTCCTCATTGTTTGTAATGAGGAGCTCCTCATTGTCTATTGCTTTAAGTTCAAGAGAGATAACAAGAATGGTGGCGACAAGCAAGAGAAAAAGAATGAACAAGTTACTGCAGCTGCACAACATGAGCTCCTCATTATCTATAATGAGGATATGGTAAACATCGCACATGATGGTACTTCTTGGCTTGTTGATACCGGATCTGCTCTACATGTCACATCTCCGAGAGAGTTTTTCTCTTCATATACAACTGGTGATTTTGGCACATTGAAGATGGAGAATGGTTCTTTGTCCCATATTGTTGGCATTGGTAATATTGCATTGAAGAATGTCAATGGTGTTGTGTTGAAGCTCAAAGATGTGAGGCATGCACTAGACATGCATTTAAATTTCATTTCTGCATGCAAGCTTGATGATGAAGGATACCTTAACACTTTTGGTGGCGATCAATGGAAGCTTACCTAAGGATCCTTGGTCGTTGCTCATGGTAAAAAGTATATCAACACTCTTTACATCATGAATGCATCCATCTCACATGTTGTTGCACATGTGACTGGAGATGCAAAATCCATTGAGTTGTGGCATCGACAATTGGGGCACATGAGCGAGAAGGGGCTACAGTGTTTGGTGAGGAAGAATATGCTTACATATGCCAAGAAAGAGAAGCTGGAGAGATGCACACACTACTTGGTTGGGAAGTAGACGAGAGTCTCCTTCAAGAGCCATCCACCTTCTAGGAAGATGCAACCATTAGAGCTTGTTCACACATATGTTTGTGGTCCTTTGAAAGTAAGTTCGCTCGGTGGTGTACTTTATTTTATTACATTCATTGATGATTTCTTCAGGAAAGTCTGGGTCTACGTCTTAAAGAGGAAGGACCAAGTCCTTGGTGTTTTCAAAGACTTCCATGCGCTAGTGGAGCGACAATCTAGGAAGAAGCTTAAGTGCATATGCAGTGACAATGGTGATGAGTATACTGGACCATTTGATGAGTATTGCAGATCTAATGGTATCAGGTACTAGAAGACTCCACCCAAGATACAACAATTGAACGGGATAACAGAGAGAATGAACATGACCTTGATGAAGAGAGTCAGATGTCTCCTTTCTGAAGCTAAGTTGCTTAACTCTTTTTGGAGTGAAGCACTTTATACTGTTGTTCATGTTATTAATCTATCTCCACATGTACCCTTGGATTGTGATGTTACTGATAAGGTTTGGCATGAAAAGAATGTCTCATACAACCATTTACGGGTCTTTGGATGCCATGTATTTGTGCATGTTCCCAAGGATGAAAGGTCCAAGTTGGATGCAAAGACAAAGCTATGCATCTTCTTGGGATATGGACAAGATGAACTTGGCTACAGGTTGTATGATCCGGCTGATAAGAAGCTGGTAAAAAGCAGGATGTGATCTTCTCTGAAGATCAAACCATTGAGGACATCCAGAAGGCTGCTAAGGACTCTCTTTCGAGCAGCTATCAACCAGATGATATGGAGCCAACTCCTTTGCAGAGAGCTCCATATGCATTGCCAAATGATGCATATGAGCAGGTGCTAGATGTAGTACATGAGGAGGATGTACCACATATCACCACTCCTGATGATAATGATGTATATGAAGGTGGTGATGATGATCGACGAGATGATGGGGGCTCTTCTTCTTTCGGAGCTCACCCACCACAAATAGCTGTGAGGGAGAGGCGATCCTCCACCAAATATTCTACACATGAGTACATTTTTTTGATAGATAGCAGCGAGCCTGAATACTATGAAGAAGCCTTGCAAAATGCAAACAAGGAGAAATGGGTAGAAGCTATGAAAGAGGAAACACAGTCCCTTCATGAAAATCATACATTTGAGCTTGTCAAGTTGCCCAAAGGCAAGCGGGCATTGAGAAACAAGTGGTTTTATAGAGTGAAATATGATGAATACTATACAAATCCAAGGTATAATGGTTGGTTGTGAAAGGTTTTAACTAAAGGAAGGGAGTTGACTTTGAGGAGATTTTTTATCATGTGGTGAAGATGTCTTTTATCAGGGTGGTTCTTAACTTGGTGGCTATTCTTGATTTGGAGGTTGAACAGATGGATGTGAAGACAACTTTCCTCCATGGTGACCTTGAGGAGGAAATGTACATGTTGCAACCAGAGGGCTTTACAGTCAAAGGCATGGAAAACTATATTTGCAGACTGAAGAAGAGTCTATATGGCTTGAAGCAAGCACCCAAAGGCATGGAAAACTATGCTTCCAGACTGAAGAAGAGTCTATATGGCTTGAAGCAAGCACCCAGGTAGTGGTACAAGAAGTTTGACTCATTCATGGGGGAGCATGGTTACTCCAAGACCACTTCAGATCATTGTATGTTTGTAAAAAATTCTTAGGTGATGATTTCATCATATTGTTGCTTTATGTTGACGACATGCTGATTGTAGGCAACAATAGAGAGAGAATTTCTGGCTTGAAGAAGGAGTTGAGCAAGTCCTTTACTATGAAGGACTTGGGGCATGCAAGTCAGATACTGGGAATGAAGATCACTCGAGACAGGGGAGGAAGGAAACTTCAACTTTGACAAGAGAAGTACATTGAGAAGGTACTTCAAAGATTTCATATGGAGAAGGCAAAACCAACTAGCACCCCTCTTGAAGAACATTTCAAGTTAAGTTCCAAAGATAGTCCACAGAACAATGCATAGAAGAAAGATATGGAAAGAGTTCCCTATGCATCAACCACAGGTAGTCTCATGTATGCCATGGTTTGTACGAGGCCAGATATTGCTCATGCAGTTGGAGTTGTTAGTAGGGTTCATCTCAAATCCAGGAAAATAACATTGTGAAGTAGTTAAATGGATCTTGAGATATCTTCGAGGCACTAGTAGTTACTCTCTTTGCTTTGGAGTAGAGAAACCTATTCTTCTTGGATACACAGATTCAGATATGGTGGGTGACATTGATGGGAGAAGATCCATATCTGGCTACATGATGTCCTTTGCAGGTGGCGCAATTTCTTGGCAGTCTCATCTCTAGAAGTGTGTTGCTTTATCCAAATCTGACTACAGACGCTGAGTTCATTACAACTACAAAGGCATGTAAGAAGTTGATGTGGATGAACAAGTTCATGCAAGAACTTGATTTTCATTAGGATAAGTATGTTCTTTACTGTGAACAGTCAGAGTGCTATTCACCTTGGTAAGAACTCTACATTCCATACAAGATCGAAGTACATCGATGCATATATCATTGGATACATGATGTGTTAGAATCGAAGCAGCTTGTACTTGACAAGATCCACACAGATGACAATGATGCCAACATGATGACAAAGACTTTGCTTCTTGGAAAGTTCGAAAGATGCTGCTCCCTTGCAGGTTTGGAGCAGTTCCCACATCGTCGGTGAGAGGGAGATTTGTTGGATCGGTATCCTGTGGGAACCTAATCCATATATATAGGACATTGGTAGTCCTACTTAGAAAAGGAAAGATCAGTTACATTTATGATTAGGAGTCATCTTTTGCTAATCCTATTGGAAGTAGGAGTCCATGTTTCCTTATTTGCTCATCTCCATGGAGTATAAATAGGGGATATGGGGTCCATACCAGGATCATCCCAACACAATCTCTCCTAGCACAAGAAAGAAATAAGAGAGGGGAAGAAGAAAGAAAGTTTGTGGTTGCCGCGGAGTTTGGAGGGAGTAAACTTTGGACCAGTTCTTCTCCAGCATTCTTCCCTACAGTTTGGCGACAGATTTACCATTGAGTGATATTTCTCCTCTCTATTAAAGATGGAAAAGTTATTTCCCAACATTAACAACATCAACATACTTTTGAAGTAAATAAAATGGAGAAGGCATTTCACAATCTTAACATTGTCTTAAAGAAGATAATTACAGAAAATATGAAAGATGAGAGTATATAAGAGGATGAGATGAAGTGGATCCTTTAGATGGATCTCAAATGTTGTTTCCCACATGGACTTGACCAAAGAACAAGATTAAATCAATGCTATAATTTAAATTGTTTTCTCTTGGTATATGCTTCTCTGTCAACTAGAAAGAATAAGTAGAAATATGTTCAATATCCTGAAGAAGGAGGAATTGTATCATAATATTGGAGAAAATTTTCTCTAATAGTATCCTTGTGGAATATGTAGGTTAATCTCAATCGACATTATTTCACCATTGTCAATCTCATCTTGTACGTTATCTTGTCATGTGTGGGTATAGTGAAAAATATGTCATTTTTCTTCTATGAAGTCTAGTGGAATTTGTTGACTGATTACTCTTGTTGAAATTAGTGGGTGCCTTGAATATCGACTTCCCTAGGTTAAAGATGCCTTTGAGAATCTTGAATAGTTTTATTAAATACAAGTAGTGTCCAACAGTTTTACATAAGGGATCAATAGTAGCTATGGATACAAACTAGCTTGTAAGATCTGATCTCAACAAATAGCCAAACATTTTTTATATTCACTTTCTCTTAGCTCTTGAGAATGGATCCCATGTCTAGTTGTGAATTCAGTTTGGAATTTTGTTGTACAAGGTGTTGTTGAAATTGGGGAGGTTGGAGCTCTTTAGTTTTCAAAATTACGTTGTTGAAATTGATGAGCTATGCCATATCTTCAACCTATGATAGGGTGATAAAGGTTCATTTTTCCCATTGAACTCTAGAAAATCATCTCATGGGATGGGTTGGAGTAAATTAGCGAGATTTACAATTGTTTTACACCAATAATCAAAGGACAAAGATTGTTTAAGACTTTTTCAAGGGTCATTAGTTTGATTATCATGTCGGTTTTCTTTTCTTACAACTTCATCTTAACTAGATTATGAGCAATCGGCAGTAGGCTTTGCGTGGAAGAATCAACATTGAAGTGTCCATACTCTACGACATCGCTACTTTCTTATGTCTCGTTCCCGATCAAAAAAAAGTTATTAAAATAAATTTAAGGCCATTTTTTCAACAATTGACAAGGCATGATTCTCATCTCGATCAGTGTAACTCCCCACAATATTGATGAAGTAGGGATTCATCTACCTTATTGTTGCATTTTATGCTAAAATGCATATCAAATACATGTAAATATCAAAGAAAACCTCAATATTGTAAATATATGTTTCATTGATAAAAACATGAAATAAACACTCAAAAATACCATAAAAAGAGTAAAGAGAGAAATAAAAATATTATAAATATGTATATATGTTCAGACTTAGAATCTAACCTAGAGACCAAGTTGGTACTGACTTGGTCGACTAATTAATAAGTAGAGAGAGATAAGGATAAATTAGTAAAACCACAAAAAAATAATTTTGTATATAAATAACAAATTCCTCATTATTTATTTAGTGTACAAGCTTCACATATTTATTGATTACAAGTAAATATTTTTTTCGAACTTTCTTCACCTACTTTTTTATATATAAATTCTACCAAAAATTATAAAGTTAAAATAAGAGGAGAAAACCATCATTGAAAAAATCATAAAGACCAAATTTCCTGATTCGTAACTATTTATAAAAACTCCAAATCGACCAAACTCACTTTTAAACGTCTAGTTATAATTTATAATATTGATTAGAAAAATATTAAAAAAAGTCCTAGAATCTATCGTATGAGTTTTATTTTTTGGGCTCAACTGTACATTTGTATTATTAACGATTTAGCCCCTGCCAGTCACGTGCCCGGTGCACGTGACTTTGGCAATTTTGCAGCTATACCCTGATATTGTGCTTATTGACGAGACTAGAGATGGAGTAAATGAGAAGCTTGAGGTTTGGAGACATGCATTGAAGACTAAAGGTTTTCGTATAAGTAGGGCTAAGACGGAATATATGGAATGCACCTTTGTTGGAAGCAATGGTGAAGGAATCGAGGTGAAGATTGGTGAAGATAACATTCAGAAGAGAGATTCTTTTAGATACCTGGGATCTATTTTGCAACATGATGGGGAAATTGATGGAGATATTACTAAGAGAATAAATGCAGGCTGGCTAAAGTGGAGAGGAGCCTCCGTTGTTCTCTGTGATAAGAAAATTCCTTTAAAAATTAAAGGAAAGTTTTACAAAGCAGCCGTGAGACCTGCTATGCTTTATGGTTCTGAATGTTGGCCTGTGAACCATAGACATGTGCAGAGAATGGTTGTAGCAGAAATGAAAATGCTAAGATGGATGTGTGGACATACACGTAAAGATCAGATTCGGAATGATGCAATTAGAAAGAAAGTTGGTGTAGCTCCGATCGAGGATAAGATGCGAGAAAACCGCTTAAGATGGTTTGGTCATTTGCAAAGAAGGTCAACTGATGCACCGGTTAGGAGATGCGAGTGTTGGGATGTTGAGCCGGCTAAGAGAGGGCGAGGACGGCCCAAGAAGTGTTGGAAAAAGACAATACGACGGGATCTTAGTTTTTTGGATATAAGTCCGAGATTGACCCAAGATAGATCTGAATGGAGGTGAAAAATCCATGTAGACGACCCTACTTAATTGTGGGAAAAGGCTTTGTTGTTGTTGTACCCTGGTAGTTTTGCATATTTGTGATTAGTTTGGAAATTTTGTTAATTAGTTATATATTTTCTAGGAAATTTGTACGCAAGCCTTTGGACTTCTGTATATTTACAAAAATACCCCTGCTAGTAATGATTTTTCTTTTTATTTCCTTTAATTATTTCATGCATCTATAAAATCCCAAAAAATTCCAAAAAAATGCATAGCTTCCTGTTTTATTGCTCTCTCACGCCATATTTTTATTATGCATTTTTATTGCATTTTACTATTTATAAAAATTAAAAAACATGCACTTTCCTTACTGTCTACATTAGAAAATACCAAAAAATAAAAACTCTTCGAAAAATTCTAACAAAATCATATTTCCTTTATTTCTGCGTGTTTCAACTTCAATCCAAAATCATAAAAAAATACAAAAGAAAACTCCTAAAAATAGCAAAACCCCTAAAATCTTCATAAAAATCTTAAAAATTCCACAAAAATCCTAAAAGTACAATTCTGTTTCTAAATTTTTCTATCTTATTCTCTTTATTTTAAAATTAATTTGAGGAAATTTTGGTTCTGTTTGACCTTTTTCATCCTCATTTTAGTTTCAGCCCTTTATTTTATTCACTATTTTAAGTGTTTTTAAATTTAAAATACAAAAAATAGGAAAAATATAAAAAAAATTATAAAAACATTAGATTAATCTAAAAAGCACAAAAATATTTTATTTCCTTAATTTTGCTTATTTTTAAATATTTTTATAAATATCTTATCTCTCTCTTTTCTTTTTTTGTATATATAATTTATTTTCCAAATTAAAAGAAAAAAATATAAAATCCAAAAAGAAAATACAAAATAAGTAAATTAAAAATCAAAATTTAAAATTTAAAAAATCAAAAATAAAAAAATAGGAAATTAAAAACCCACAAAAATAGCACATTTGTAGACATTTGATCACATTCATTCTTGTTCATTAATTGCTCGATCTGTCCTGCTTGTTCCTTGTGTTCGACACTCTACTTGCTTGCGCACTATACACATTCATTGTAGAGTTATAATAAATTTTAACTCCGCACTGCTCTTCATTATTTGATTTTTGTTGTGGGTTAATTGTTGACTTAATCTGGATCTCATGTGGTTGACTCAGCGACTGAGTTCCCGCCTTGTGTGGAACTTAAGACCATCGATTTTCGGCTTAATCAGCTGCCCTCCTCGACCTCCCCGCTAGTGCCTCCGCGCGTTGAAGCCATGTTCGCAGCCACCTTCACTGTCCTCCAACGGTCGCCGCACCATCATCTCGCCCACCTGCTCCACCTTATGTCGTGTGTCGACGGAGGTGGGGAAAGCCATCATCCGCTCTCCAAGTGCGCTCCTCCGCGCGGTGGCCTACACCCCAAAGGTCGCCGTCCATCGCCTCACCGTGTCCACCATACTTTGACCATGCAGCCACGAGCACCTACGCATGGTCGTCGCACGCTCCACCCAACTACCAGTGCATCGATCGCCAATCTCCCTCGACCTCGACGTAGGGCCACCGGCCAACAGCCACTCCGCCTCGAGATGTGCCACCGCAGGGTACCACTCCTCGGTCGTGTGTCGACCGTAGACTTTCGCAGCTCAAGACAACCCACGCCTCGCCTACCGCCTTGATTCCATAGCGCCTGGGAAGGAGAAAGGCCCCCTCACGCCTTGTGAGCCCCCCGAGTAGGGGTAAATTGCATTCAAGCCCTCAGGAGGTAATTACATTCGAATCCTGTAAGCATATTTCTTTCATCAATTTTAATTCTGTATTGCATTTTGAACCATGTCTTTGCATATCACTTTCAACATTCATTTAGCATCATTTTATCATTCCAAAAATTGCAAGAAGAACTCATATTTTATCGCTATGAATATTGACTATATTTTTATGAGTAATGTTTTATTTAATATAATTATTTTTGTGGAAAATAGTATATTTTGCCCATTGTATGCTATTAATTGATTATTAAATTAATTTTTGCTCTGAAAATTACCAAAAATTCACGGTAGATAGAATTTGGGTAGTTCTACTTTGTGCCCAAAAATCACATCATTTACACGCATATAAGGTCACAAAAAATTAATTTGTGATTGGTGTAATTCATTTTTAATTAATTCCTCACTTAGTATTTTTAGAAATTAAAAATTGTCCTATATATCTCTCATATAGACCTATCTAGAATAAAATAGTTTCTGAAAAATATTGGCGTTTTGTATTTATTAAAATTATTTTTGCAAAAATCACCTTGCATTCATGTTTCATTCGTAATTAATTCGTTTAGAGTCAAAAAATTTCAAAAAAAATTAAAGTAGCTTCATTTCATCATAATTGACATTCTGATTAAGTTTGAGAATTTTTAGACTTAGTTTGATCATATTCACATTTTAACCCTCTAATTAGTCCAAGATTGCATTGCATTTTTAATTGCATAAAAACCATAAAAAAATATTCTCCTGAAAACCTAGCATCTGAATCGACTTTAAATTAATCTAAGGAGAAAACTGCCTCCCTGAGTTCGACCTTGGGCTTGCCCAAGTAAAATAAAAATTTTCCACTTACGTTTAATTGAGAAATTAATTAAAGTGGTTTTGAGTGACTCGAATTTATTCAACTGCAATGAAAGTGGATAACTCCGCATTATTAAGAGGGTAAAAATTCGAGATTTTCAGCTCTGCACGTTCCTGGAGGCTTCCCACGACTGTAGGAGGGGTCAAGGAGCTCCGAGCCTCGTCGAAAGAGGCATGGAGGACACGTTCTTCTCAGGCACCTGGGTTTCATATTTTTCACTCAAATCATGCTCTGGGTGCTTCCTCTACTTTTCCTTCCTGCAAAAAAATGAAGAGAGGCTCGAGAGCTATGCTCTCGACCTGATTTGAAGTAGTTGCGCACAATGGGTAGATGGATACTGAGGATCTCCGACGAGGCGAATGATGAAGATGGAATTCGTTGATTCATGTAGAACCAAGGGTGAAGGGAATGATCTGAATGATGGAGAAGCGAAGGGGGGTGAAGCGGGATGCTCAGATGGTTGGGAATTGTCGGAATCACATCGAGACAGAAGGTCAGAGCCTAATGCTCCAACGAACTACGATCTAATTAATCTACACTAAAGCAAAGGGAATTAACCTAAATTAATGATTAGACTATGCTAGTAATTGAAAATGCAAGCTAAAAACCTAAATCTAGGCCTCAACAGTGTTATCAGGATACTGGGGAAACCTTTGTCAGAGGAGCTTCAGCGAATGGCTGGATCACGCTCAACTCCTTATCCTTGCCGACAAGACTGGGGGGCTTTTGTTGTCACCAAGAGCTCGACCACAGTAGGTTCCTTTGGGATTAAGGTGGAAGAAGAGGGAACAAAAAAGTTGAAGAAGGGCGAGAGGGTTTAGTTATAGAAATGGCGATGTAGGATTTTGGGAAGAAGGTTGTGTGAGGAGCGATGGTGGTTTGTAAGGGCTAGAGGGATGGCGTGGAAGAAGCTGATGCAGTGATCATAAGGGAGTGGTCTCGAGGAAGATTAAGGTGAGGAAGGTGGAGTGGAAATTCGGAGAAGAGGGGCATCTCGTGAGGTTTTGACAAAAGTTAGAGGGAGGCCATGCAGGGGGGACTATTGACCTGAGGTCAACACTCCCTCACACACCATTAGTCCATGTGGGCCGAGTAAAGATAAAACAAAAAAATGAAGTCCATATTAATTCCGTAAAAATAATAAATGGTTTTATTATTTAAAATGCAACACATCATGAAAAATGTTTATAATTTTATAAATTATTTTATGTGATTTTTATTTATTTTTACAACTTAATTTTTTAGCTATTAATTTTTACAAGTACATATAGGTATGTTTGCTTATATTATTTTTTTATTTTGTATTTTAATACTTATTATATTTACATTTTTATATTTATTATAATATTAAATATATATTTACATATTTTTGTTGCATTTTATGACTTTATTTACATGCGTAAATAAATATGTGTGCACACGTTATAGGTATAGTATACCTATATATTTTAAGGTATATTTATTTTAAGTTTATTTTAATGATTTTATTTTCTGTTTACATTTTTAATATGTTTTAAATAATGTATACAATTTTTAAATATAAAAAATAAAAATGTAAAGAATAAGACATATTGATATTATATATAGATACACCGTAGAATGATATCCCCAAAAGTTGGTTTTTGTATCTTAACTCTATTTTTAATGAAACAACCTTCATTAGATAGATAATTTAATTTGAAAATACAATGGAGATGAGTTTTTTTCATTTGAGTTCATAATATTGGTCTTTGAAATTCAGTTTGTGGCTTTTTCATCTGTGTGTACTAGTTACACTATGTATTATTTTTATTGACAATTATTTTTATAATTTTCTATATATTAGTATGTACAAGTTTTACATTGATCATTTTATTGATTGGATTTGTGTAAAATAAAGAATAAAATAGTGTAACAAGCCTATATACATAGTTTAAAATTAGGGTTTTGTGTTCAGTGTCTGATTCTTATCTCCCCATACTTTATTCCCGGTCGACCAAGTCAATATTGACTTGTTCTCGGTGTTTAGAGTCATTCAGTATCTTTGATACTTTGTTTATTTTTTCTTTTCATTTTCATTATCGTTTTGTTTTGGATTTAAATACATGTATTTATGCATTAATTACATAATAATAATGAATGTTAATTTGTACAAGTTAGCTACATTTACAGGTATTTTGATAGGGATTTAAAGACAAAATGGAGGAATAAATGTAGATGAATGGCTATTGATCAACGAGGTCATTTGCGGCGAGTAGAGCATCTCCGTGGTGCCCAAGCTTCCGCAGTCGCTGTTGTGTGGAGGAGACAACCAGATCCATCATTTGTTTCATTTTTCAGTTATGTAGTTCATTTGTTTCATAGAATAGGTTTTGTTTTAGATTCCATTTTGATCTCTAGTTTCTCAATTTTCTTTGATTACTCCTCTGATCACCTTCGATCGGAGGTCCGTTCACTCGATTGTTCCTATTCATCCTTTCCAGCTCCTATCCCTAGATTCCATTCCATTTTATACTTGTTTCATTCCATTTCATCGATCATCACTGTTCCACTTCATTCCAATCCATTCCATTTATAGGTCGAGATCTCCAAATCTCGAGCCCATTACGTATCAGCAGTCGCAGGTTTGAGCTTTCATCGCCATCACCTGGAGCTGTAGCATTACCTGAAGTTTGAAGACCATCCAGAAAACACCGAAACTTGAACTGCAAGCTGCTACGAATAAACCACCTTTAGTCGAAGCTCCATCGCCTGTAGAGGATTGGTCATCTAATAAATCGAGATCCTCTGGAGATCAGTAACCGCCAGCTGGAAGATGAGCTCTGTCGAAGTTAATCTGGAGATAAATCGACCTTATCAGGAGGTAGAGAATTATACTGAACGGAGGTTGACGTCCGATCGAGATATGTGCTCCTGAACCATTGTCACCTGGAATCTCATGTCAAGTTTGTGTCAAGTTTGGGGAAGAACAAACGATAAACAGTTTGAGCTCCAGAATCGGAGCACATCCGTTCAATCATTTGAGAAGCACGGATCTAAGCCATTTGATTTAAGGGATATTTACACATATAACCTTGAGTAGTTTCATAATTAACCCAAACACCCTCTATAATTCATAATTACATGAGTAACCCCGAATAATGCTTAACTCGTACATGGTATAACCATGTGTTATGTTCCATTTGGGATGCATGGTATATTTGACGGTTTTCATTAAAAAAGACAAAATTACCCTTAATGCTCATTCTTATTTGCAAATCATGCCATATTGTTCTGTCTCTTATCTTCTTATCTTTTTTCTCCTTGTCCTCCTCCAGCATCTACCTGTTCCCTCCCACCCATTCCTTCATCACGACTTTCACCATGCCCAGAACTTCTCCTCGACCTACTCAAGGACCCACATGTCTCTGGCATCCTGAACGAGACCTTCATCTTCCCCTACCAAGATCAAGGTGCCCAAGTTTATAGAAGCTGGAAATGAGGTGTTGCTGCTTCAGCGAGCGTGCCTTGCCCCTCCATCCACCAACATGTGCAGGAGACTGGAGGAGGAGAGACGGTGGGGCTGGAGGGAGGAGGTGGTGGAGATGGTCGACGCGTCGAGGTCGAAGGGGAGAGGGAGGTGGTCAGCGTGGGGGGGGGGGGGGGCACACTAGGAGGCAGAGGCCGAGATGGGGGGCACAAGGGGAGGCAGAGGGGGCGGAGGGGGAGGTGGTCGGCGCAAGAGGGGGATGGGAGGTGGAGGGGGCTGCTGGAGAAGGTGGTCGGCGCTGAGGAGCGCAGGGGGTGACGGACGCTGGAAGGCGGAGGGGGCTGGAGGGGGAGATGGGGGCTGGGAGGTAGAGACAGAGGGGGTTGCTAGAGGAGGTGGTTAGTGCTGGGGGTGGGGGCGTTGGGAGGCCGAGGCCCGAGGGGGAGGGGGTTGTTGGACGCAGAGGTCGAGGGGGATGGTGGTCGCCGGAGTGGGGTGGGGAGGTGGAGGGGTGGAGGGAGGAGGACGATGAGTTTTTTTGGTTTTGCTTTTAATTATAACCGTTGGATCTAAGATTAGTTAGACTAACTTTAGGTCTGGTGGAGTTATCTGACTAAATAACGGAAGATTATAGGTATACGACATAGCACTTATTCGAGATTACTCATGTAATTACAAATTATCGAGGGTTCACGGGGTAATTACAAAACTACTCAGGGTTATAGATGTAAATATCCCTTGATTTAACTCATGTATTGTCGTTCGATTGCGTTGAGATCTAATGCACTTCATGATGCCAGGTGTCGCGCAACAGGCTCCTGAACTATCGCATGTCGCTTAAATTACACGTGCCAATCACGTGCGTACGAAGATATCATCGGGCAACTTTACAGGAACACCCTTAGAACTTTGGTCTTTTACATACAGATACAGAACTGCAACTCAGGGTGTATATCCACGTGATCATTGGATAATTTATACGAACTGCCCCGCCATTTGCTATTTTCTACGCACGCATAATGTTTCCTCTAATTACATTTTAGTCCCTATACAATCTTATTAAACATTATCCTTATTACATTTATACCAAATCAAATAGTAATAATAAAAATTAAATCTTATTAAATACGTATTGATATTCTATATACATTCTAGTTTCTATTTTGAAAAATATATTCACTTTATATTTTAAATAAATAAAAAATAATTACCAAAAATATGTTTTGACTTTAAAATCAATTGAAAATCAAATAAATAGTAAAAAATAAATAAATATATTACTTAGATATTATCTTTTACTAAATAATAACAAAAATCAGACAAAAATGCATATTATATACCATAAAATAAATAAAATATATAAAAACTTCAAAAATTCATAACTAATTCCACAAAATCGCATGAATGCATACAAAATCCAATATATGAGAATAATCTACAATATAAAAATAAAATCCAATACTATTTCTACTATTTACTATTTTAAAATCACAAAAACGGTACAATTTTCTACACATTCACTATTTTCCAATTAAAAGACATTTTAAAATCAATACAAATCCTCTAAAAGTGATCAAAAATAGAGAATAAAATATAAAACATATAAAAAAATAAAATTAAATACGTATATTACCTATCGCATAGGTATACTTAAAACAACATAAAAATCACAAATACATATAAAAATCAACTAACACATAAAACCCCAAAATAACTAAGGGTTCTACCACATTATCATAAATTGAAAATTTACCTTCATGAGTTCGACCCTAGAACTATACCAGGTTTAAAAAAATAAAATTGTTTGTTTGATCAGTTTTGCGAGTTGTAACAACAAAGCACTTAAAATCAACTTTTAAACCTCTTGACATCACGGTCAACAAATATCCATAACTCTTCGGAATGGTTTAGTTAAAATGTCAGAAAAATTAGACTAACTCCACTTCTCAATTACA
The DNA here is from genome assembly GCA_037367405.1 of Ottelia alismoides. Taxonomy (NCBI): domain Eukaryota; kingdom Viridiplantae; phylum Streptophyta; class Magnoliopsida; order Alismatales; family Hydrocharitaceae; genus Ottelia; species Ottelia alismoides. The sequence continues at coordinate 158,503 of JAZKJV010007253.1, read as the reverse complement.
TGGTTAGGGTATTTCCTATGTAAATACTTAAATCGCTCCCATGCTTTATGAACTTATTTGTTATGCCTTTGAAAAAGATGACATTTATTTCCTAAAAGAATTGGTTCTTCCAATTGGAAAGATATTTCTTGAGAAATGTCTCCCTAATGGTAGTCAAAGATCAATGTGGTATAATTACAAAATCATTGATTGGACTTTTTCTTAAAAGAGAAAGGAAAAGCTTGCATGTAAGTATGTGCATACACTATACTAGCAATATTTATGATAAAATCCAAAGTTTGAAATTTTTATGTGTACTATATTTTTTAATTTTTAATTTTTTTAGAGATTTATAAGATTATAGGGGGTTTACATAATTGTTTATGGATTCAATTCTAATTAAGGTAAACCATGAGTTTTCAATGCTTTTAAAATACTAAACATTAATACGCTTTTTTGGTTTTTTTTCTTTATTATGTAGAGAATGGAATAATTTATGAATAGGTTATCTATTTTTACTTTTTTGAGTTTTCTACATTTTATTTGTTTTAAGAGGATTTTGAGTTTTTTATGATTTTATGGTATATTTTATATTTTAAGTTGGTTTTTGAATTTTTAAGTGTATATTAAAATCTATGTAATATCAATTCTGATTTTTTTTAATATAGTTATGATTTTTAGTTCCATTTTTATGTCGATGTTGTTTTTGAATTTCTAAATATAATACGCATTATTAGTGTTCTAAACTAAATTTATAGTACTATGCAATATGTAATAGTTTTGGGTATTTTTAGTTTTTTAGTTTCTATATAATTTTGTTATTTTAGACGTAGTATTGATATTGAAAAACTTTTTTTATATTGAATATAAAAGGGAAGTATGTTGATTTTTTGGGGATTTTATTCTACTGTATAGAATGTTATTTAAATCCAACTCTAGAAATTAATGGGAAAATGGAAGAAAAAAACAAAAAAGGCAACCTAGAAGTATTACAAAGTTAAGAAATCTATCTTGGGTTCTCTACATACAACCCTTAAACAAATTTAAAAAATGTAGCTAAAATGCATCCTAAAAGTAAAAATGATATATCTGAGAGATAATGTAGTGAAATGCTCTTGAGAGCTTTTCTACTACTTTCAATAATTATACATGTGTATCACATTTTGGACATGGATTGATATGGATATGATTAATGTTGTAGTTTCCATTTCATATTATGTTGTTTATATTGTTATTGAATATATTATATGCTGATATAACGATCATGATATGGGTTTGTAAGCATCAGAAATCATGGGTGAGTTGGACTATGGGACCATCATTAGCCTCCCATCAGTCTCAATGGCTATAGTAGTGGGGCGACAATGATCCCTTTCATCATCCTTAATCTTTTCACCCTTGTTCTTCTCACACTCACTTTGAATCCAAACTAAAACCAAAAATCATGCGAGATAACATGAATATTAATCTAATAGATATAAATCGTAGATTAATTCACATACCATATAAAATCAAGAACATTCTAAAATCAAAAATCATGCGAGATAACATGAATATTAATCTAATAGATATAAATCGTAGATTAATTCACATAACCATACAAAATCAAGAACATTTTTCCATGGTTTCACTTTCCAAAAGCCATCGGAAATTTTGTTTTAAATAAATCTAGCAACCATCTCGTTACTTCCTAAGCACCATGGGAATGAGTTCGAAGACCCCTTCCAACATGGTCAAGACTTCCTTGCTATGCATGAAGCATTTTACACATATATAAGAAAATAAAAGTTTCCTTTATACCTTAAGTATCATTTGTTTTCAAAATTAAAATAGATATTTTATAAGAAATTAAAATTACTAAAACTAAAAAGAAAAGAAAATATGATAATAAAATATAACAATTGTTAAAATTCATCAAGTCTATACCTACGTATTTTATAAATAAATATGCATAAAATCATAAAGACAACAAAAAAACACGTAATAAAATTCGCAAATACACCATTAAAGACACAGACAAACACACATACACACACTCTACTACTATGTTTTCTACACGTCTTTCATTATTGAAAGTCTGCCTCATTGTGTTCGACCCTTGAATCTATACTAGGATAAAAAACAACTTCGCATTCAATCTTTGTTTGAAAACCTATTAGATGTGCAATGACAAGAAAATCTTTTTTAATTAACTTCTACTGAGTGATCAACACTAGGCTTGAAAATTACGTTCGATGACATCTTTGGTGATTGCTCTATATCATATCGAAAGCGACAATCAAGAGTTGAATGGGAAAATAGTTGTATGTGTATGGGAACAAATCTAACATGTAATATCATGAATTTTTTTTAATTTTCTCGATGTCGACATTGATAAGATACAATAATGACATGTGACCATATGATATGTCTTGTTTGCATGAATTCACATGTCAACTCTAAATGTTCACTACATCTAACTTTTGAAATATCATGCACTTATACCAAGTCTACATTCTAACTACAAATTTATTATACTAAGATAGTAGATGATGCCCCCGAAGCCCAAAACTTCATAATATATTTATTATGGTATTACCATAGAAGACAACTAGGGTTAGAGTTAGAATAGGAAGATTGTGGATCTCTTTGAAGAAATCATTTAAAATTTTTGAAAAGTTTATTACGCTATCAGTGCACTAACAACCATCACCTTAACAAATATCCCAATACCCTAGATCACCATCTTCTTGAAAATAAATCTAGTCATAAGCATTTAGATTAGTAGATGAATCTGTTTTGTCATTTTATATTGTCCAAGTTTATTAGTCATTATATAAAAGCTTTAAAATGTCTTCTATGACCACTTATTGGTACGATAGCTAAGATATTAGCTTGCATGAAACATAAGTAGAATTGGTGTTAATGATCATGATCCAAAGGAAAGTATCGAGGAATATAACTCTTCACTGTGATAAAACAAGCACCTAAGAAATAACTATTGTCACAATTGGAACCATTTGATAGTATACCATCTACAATCATAAATGATACGTGAAATAAGTCACGATTTGCATGAACCAACAAGTGACTAGAATGAGCATGCCAAATTGTTTGAAAAATGGGTTGCAATAGTGTTTAGAATTGCACAACATTAAGAAACTCCCAGTATTATGTTAAGACAAGATTAGTTTGTTGCATTTTCTTACAAAAATTTACATATATCCACATATGATTTATCCATTTCTCCAAATATATATGTCAATGTTTTATTTCATCCATCCACATCTTCTTATAACTAATGATAACATTACATTTTTGGACAATCTTATGTTTTAATCAAACTTAGAACCATGACTCCATTAACTCTCAACACTATCAAAATAGTGAAAAATGTAATTTGATGAACAATGACGATTATCTATAAGTAGATGTGGGCTATGTCAAGTATGCCCTCTAAGATCCCTATGTACTTCCCAACACTCCGGATGTTTGTGATACATGAAGCCTCCAAATACACTTATCATGAGCACAATCAATCTTACATAGATCTTTTTTGAAAGCTACAACCTTAAAGTAATCATGCTTGGCCATGCTCTAGATACATAAATTCTCAATTGTATATTTTTGTCAAGAAATTATATTTATCTAATTTTCCATTCCAAGGGATTTATGCCCAATGGTTATTCAACATTCTTATAGAATGGTATATCCTTTGCATAAGAAGTAAAGATTCAATCTTTATTTTTTAAAATATCTGACAACTCAACCAGTGAATTTAGATTCATGTTGTAACTAACTAGATGATCTTTAATCGATTTGTCGGCAATTTATACAGTAATTTTTGTGCGAGGTGATCGATGAATTAATAGGTTAGGGCCATTATTTTGATCTTCATCATGAAATTCTCAACCTATACAATCCTCGTCACTTTCCATGGATGTCGTATGCACTTTGTTCACGACAACCTTGAATTTACAATCACTCTTGATATTGATACAACATAATTACATCTCAATTAAGGTGGATAATGAGGAGATGAGTCAATCTCATCAACTTCTAACTTTAATTGCATCATTCTAAGTGTACGAGATATGTTTAACATAACTCAACTTATCACATCATCTTGAAGAAGGACTGGATAAAGTATAACTGTGTTCTCCACCATGTATGTTTTCAATTTACTATCCTTTTTTTATAACCAGTTATTTTATATATCTTTGACAATAGATCTTCATAACAACTAATGAGAGGTAAACTCATCATTATCATAAACCACATTTATATCATAGCGTACCATTTTCTTATATAGTTCCCCCACCCCAGAAGATTTATAGGGTAATAGATCATTTTCAAGAAACTTCATATCAAACAATTTATATGTACAACTCTTTTGATACTTGAATAAGATTTTATTTCATTTTATTCTTAAATTTAAATTATGATCTTATGGACAAAAATGAGAATTTAGAAGATAATTTTTAATCCAAAAGTGTTGATTTTAACTTACTTATCTGAAAACTCGGATTTTGCGAGGGTCAAAATAGTCCACACAAGGCGGGACTACAGTGTCGCTGAGCGACCGCTCACGAAACCTGAATTAATCAACAATTAACCCACAACAATTAAATCAAACAATGAATGTAAATGTGCGGAGTTAAAATTTATTATAACTCTACAACAAGATGTGTATAGTGCAAGTATTGTAGAGGTCGAACACAGGGAGCAGAAAGGCTAGATCGGGGCAAAAATGCTCAAAATGTGTGTGTATGTGATCAAATGTCCACTACGCTATTTTTTGTGGGTTTTGAATTTTTATATTTTCTATTTAATTTTTAATTTTCTATTTTTGTATTTTGATTTTTTAATTTACTGATTTTTATTTTCTTTTTATATTTTATATTTTTTAATTTTCTTTTCCAATATTGGAATAGATATACTATGTGATAAAAGGGAGAAAGAGATATTTACAAAAATAGATAAAAATGTTCAAAAATTAGTAAATAAAGTCTTTTTGGTCTTTTTATACTTTTTTACTGTTTTTGCGATTTTTGGGTATTTTTCAAGATGTTTTTGATATTTTTAAAGGGCTAAATAAAGAAAACGGTGAATAAAAGTTGCTGTCCGAAATTAAATTGAGGATGAAAAATAGTAAACAGTGTCAAAAATTCCTCAAGTTAATTTTCCATAAAAGAGAATAAAATAGAGAAACTACAGGAACTGAGTTTATATTTTTAGGATTTTTCTAGGATTTTTTAGATTTTTAGGAAGGTTTTTGGGCTTTTCTAATTTTTAGGAGTTTTTTTTGTATTTTTTAATGATTTTTGGACTGGAGTTAGAACACAATAAGATAAGCAAAATATATTTTTTTGGGAATTTTCTGATGTGTTTTTATATTTTTTTGGTATTTTATGACGCAAACAGTGCTGAAAATGAGTATTTTTGATTTTTTAAAAATGAGAAAATGCCATAAAAATGAAAAATAAAAATATGGCGTGAAACTACAATGCAGCAGGAGCTTAACTCTATTTTTTTGAGATTTTTTCGAATTTTCTAGATGCATGAAATAAATAGGGAAAGCATACAAAAATACAAGGCCTAACAAGGGTATGAATGAAAATAGAGCGAAGTTCAAGGGGAAAAGTGCAAATTATACAAAAGTATACAACTACAAATGAATGCTTTGAGTCCTAAATAAATATTACACAAAATGGCGGGGGAAATGGCGCAAAATACCCTCGCCCGGGCAGATCGGACGGTTGTTGTGATCTCTGGAGATCCTCGTGGATCGGACAGCGATGGGCAAGGGAGGAAGAACTGGGACGAACTCCGAGTCCGGCGAACTTTGAGCTCTTCCCCCTCGCACCCCCGACGGTGATTGGCGGCACGACGAGGTACAAAATACTCCTGGAGAGATGCTCTGGCAATCGGTTGCTTCAAAAAAAACTCGGAGGTCACTGGAGCTCCTCCACCATGGCTAGGACGGGAAAGACCCCTAGGTGACTCGCCCGGTTGCAAAAACGACCCCAGAAGGGGTTCTTCGGCACCTGGACCTGCAAATAGAGCGCAAAGCAACAGTAGGAAGTTCCAGGGCCAACAAAAAGGGGTGGATGGTGGCGTGGAATGATGAAAGTGGCCGGAGTTCGTTGAACACCGGCTAGGTGTTTGAGGATAGGAACTAAGCTAGTGAATGAGTGAATCAACAAACTAAATATGAAACTAAAAACTGAAACTAAGAGCTAATTAATCAGCGATAAATGGAAAGAAAACGACCTCGAAGGCGGGTTTGCCTGAGATGGAAACCTCACGGCCAAGCTTGGCCGGAGATGGGTGGAGACGCCTCCGCGCCGCTCCTCCTCTCCTCCTAACGGCGAGGTGAGGTTGCTGTCACCTTCCTCTAACCTCAGCACATGAAAGAAGGGAGGAAGAAGGGGGAAAAGGAGTTCAAACTCGAAATGGAGGAGAAGGGCCGTTTTTGAAGATGTGGCTCTGGAGGCACAAAGAACGAGGTGTCGCGCGCGAATCGATGGTCCAAAGACCCGTCCCAAGCCTAGGGCGGGTAACCTCAATATATGGTGAACAAAAGTCAAGAAGGAAGAATTGCCAAATGGTGAAAGACGCGCTCTCCAAAATTCGGAGAAAACGCCAAAAAAACGCAGTCTGACAAGCTTCAGAACATTGGGCAAAGAGTGGGCGAGGAGGCATGAAGATCGAGGTTTATCGAGCAAATCTTCGATCTAAAGACCAAACCAAGTACTGGGCGTGTATCATGGTTATATGGGAGAAAAAGTGAAGAAGGACCCGAGGTCAAAATGTGAATGACGTGGCCTAGAAAAATAGGAGAAAATGACCAAAAACGCAGCTGGCAGGCTGCAGGTGCAGACCAGGGAGTTGACCAGCGGGTCAACTTCCACCTGGTTGGTCACGTGGACCGACCACAAAAATCCCTAGGAAAAACATTTGTAAATTCAATTAAAAATAGCAAATCAATTTATTAAATTATGGTTACAAAATAAAAAATGTTTATTATTTTATAAATTATTTTATTATGATTTTTATTTATTTTTATGAAAACATATTTTTACAAGTTTGCATTTATACCCTTATAGGTATCTATATCTATGTATTTAAGTATTCTATTTTTATTTAGGTATTTTTAATATTATTATTTTTTGTTTATTATTTTTATATAATTATAACATACTTTTATACATGTAAATCTATTTTTATTTTATTTTATTGATGTGTTTTGTATAATTAATAAAATACAAACATGTTTTGTATAGGGATATGTATAAGGTAATGTATCTATGTATTTTATGTTTACGTATTTATTTTTGTTTTTTATTTAGGTTTTTATTCTTATTTTACTGTACATAATTATTATAAGTATTATTTGCAACATTATAAAAATATAAAATTGTAAAAATAATAAATAAATAATAAATTGAATATTTTAATATGTACAAGTATACAACGAGGGTCCAAAACTCAACTTTCAAACCGTAGCTTCCGCCAAATGCGAAACCACCGCCATTAATTAGCTTATTTTCTTCTATATACAATTAAAGGTGAATATGCTGCATTTGGAGTTTTCATTTGTGAGATACGGGTCTGGGAAGTTGGGATTCTGGATTTTATTCAGACCATAACTTTTTATCTGCACATTATTTTTCTGTCAAATCAATTTTGTATTTTTCTTTATAAAATTTGTCTACAACTTTCATGTACAAAGTTTCTTTATTTGATGTATAAAAAAGTGGAACCAAAAAATAGGTCCCAAAATGAATAAAGAATGAATGAAAACTATAGGTATTTTTATTGTATTTTGGCCCTTATCTCCCCCTACTTTATTCCTTGTCGACCTATTCATCAAAGATGCCTAGGTCTCGGGGTTTCAGGTCATAAAATATTTACAATATTTTATTCTTTTTCTTTTCTTTTCTTTATTCTATAATTTTGGCTTTAAAACCGCATTTTATACAATATTTACAATACATATACATGAATGCTAAAATGCATGAATTAGGTCTATTTACACGCATTTCCTAGGGTTTTTAAGGCCAAAATGATAGAATAAAGGATGATGAAACGTGGATTCATCATCCCCCTATACTTGCCTTTGCTAGTCCCTAGCAAACACTTATGCAATAAGTGCAGAAAAAGAAAAATAAAGAAAAGAAAAAGAAGAAAGATGGACTAAATTTAATTATCAAACTTGTCCTTCACAAAATCAAAGTTTGGAGCTTAAGTCGGACCTTTTGGAATTTTAGTGTGGGTGGAACTTTATTGAGAACCGAATTTGAAATCCAACAGTCCTTGAGAATCCCGAAACTCTGTCCAAGTCTCCTCAATAGCCAGGTCAGAAATATCTCAACTCATACGCAAACCTTACGACTATGGAATATCTGACTTGTACAGTGTAAGTGATGGTGGCTCTCCCCAACTAGAATGACAAAGAAACTGACTTCTCCAGTACGACAACCCAATGATTCCCCAATCCAGCAACTCCATCCTCGAGGAGCGGGGTATTCCCTTCTAAGTTCAAGTGGCAACCAGCTCAAGAGGAGGGGGTGAAGAGAAGAATGGACGGTAGCCAGTGTAGCTACCTATCCCGGGATGCAAGACCAGTGTAGTCAAGTCATCCAGCTGCAGGCTCACATGATATGACTTTGGAACTCAAGCTTGCTTATTGACTTTACAACATATGTACATACTTGCAGGCTTTTTATTTTTGTACATGCCTGGAACTTCTCTTTTTTTTCTTTCTTTCTTTTTTTTTTTTAAATAACTATTCACAGCAGCATTTACATAAGGAGTTTTTCCTCTTGAGCCAGTAGACTATCCCTCTTTTGAAGCTTTATCGCAACCCACAGCCTCCTGTCTTTAGACTTCCTAATCACTGGACGGGTTGGGGTGCACTTCCCTCCCTAGAGGAGGACAAGTGTTTCCACTTGTGTTGCGTCTCATACCGGCAAATCCAATCCCCTCACCACTCCAACTGAGTTGAGCCATGTGAAAGGTGCAGGTGTCCAAGTTAGGTCATTATCAACAAGAGTCAATGCGTGTGCTCCGAAAATACTCTACTTAGGCAGTCAAGAATCCATTGAACCAAGTCTCGTGATCCTCAAAAGAATTAAGTCAACCAGACCTGAAGTACCTCAAAACCAAGTTCCTATAAGGTTCCTGTTATTAGGTAGATTTTAAGGTCCAATCAAGCTCCAATCTCCGGATTTTACTTAGACTTGTTCAACTATCAAACTCAATCCGAAAAATGCGAATGCCATGCAAAAAATATTTTGTGATGCAATTTTCAAGGATTTTGAACTTTTTATGGATTTTTGAAAATATGATGATGATGCATATGCAGATGCATTTTTTTGTATTTTTCAAAAAGATTTTTTCAAATGTTTTTGGATTTTAATTTTGCAAGTGTTTTTGGGATTTTTGAAAGGACAAAAGTTTTTGGCTGACACACGGGAGTGCTTCTTATATACAAGAAGTGAGTTTGAAGAATTTACAGGGTAAGTAGTCAATTTTATACATATATACATATATAGTGGATTTTGGTGTGATGTGTATATTCCTCAAACTTAATTGAAAACAATTTACACACAATTTTTGAAAACTATAGTCCAAAATAATTTTTTACAAACATTTACACACATTTGATAATCATTTTGCAAAAGGCTTTCAAACAGTATATATAGGTTTTTTTCAAATCATTTTTGCAACCATTTTTCAAACCATTTGCAAAATCATTTTTCAAACATTTTATTTCACACAAAGAAAAGAAATTTACAATCCACATAATTTACACAGGTTGAAAACATATAACAAAATATTTTCAAAATAGTTTTCAATAAATGTTCACAAAGATTTTCAAACTAATTTTCAAACATTTTGCAAAAAACATTTTCACCTGATTTATTAATCAGTAAATACAAAAAGAATTTGAGGAATAACCACATCTTTTTATTAAGAATTTTTAATGAATTTTAAAGAATTATTAGCCATATTATTAGGAAAATACGAAAGTACGAGTTATGGCTAAAGTATATACGTAGTATATACGACCCCCCTATACTTAGCTGGAGCTATGTCCTCATAGATCGGAGAGAAAAGAGAAGACATAACTCGTACTAAGTATAGACAAGCCTAAAGAATAAATAAATAAAGGAATGGATGAACAAACGAATGAGAAGTTGACCGTCCCCCTATACTTAGGATCAAATAATCCTAAGTATAGGGGCAGCAGACTGTACACAACGCAGGGAGGGTCAAGGGTGGGAATGAACAGATCGTACTCAGATTGTCTCCCCCTATACTTAGGGTAAGATATCCCTAAGTATAGACAAGAAGAGGAGACAATGGAGAGGATCGAAAAGAATAGAAGAACTCGGGGTGCCAGCCCCCCTATACTTAGGACAAAGCACGTCCTAAGTATGAAAAACTGTCTACAAGGGCGGCACCTTTTCGGTAGATGAAGAAGATAGAAGAGGAAAAGAAGAAAAGAAGAAAAGAAGAAAAGAGATGAAGATGGAAGAAGAGATCGTGAGGATGTACATGTCACTCCCCCTATACTTGGGTAAAAGAAGACCTAAGTATAGGCAACAACAGGAGTGATCAGACAGACGAAGAAAGAACACTCAACTCATCTACCCCTCCTATACGTAGGACAAAGTACGTCCTAAGCAAGGCAACACGAGAAATGGGTAGACGAGCAAAAACGGGAGATGGAAAGAGAGTCACAGGATAGAATCTACAACATAAATGGGTGATCATCAGAAGGTGGAAAGCAAACCTTCTTGCGGGACCGCTGAGGGATAGATCGGATATGGTGTATGTCGACATCGGGGTCCACAGTGGACGGAGGCCGATCAGGGTCGACACGGTGAAGGCCCTCAGTGGAATCAAAACGGAAAGGGACGAACTGATCGATGGAAGCAGTATGGCTAGGTTCTCCCTTGGTGGTCCTATGGTGTGAAGGCACAGACGGGTGAGTGGAAGAAGTACGACTAGGTCCGGCCTTGGAAGTCTCGCAGATGTCAAAGTGAAATGGGACAAACTCATCATCCTCGGAAGAAGTGTAATCGGAGTCCTCCGGCGAGGCCTCGTCCAGGTCAAAATCAAAAGGAACGAAATCATCTGTGGAAGTATACGAACTCAGATCATCCTCAAGACTCTCACCTGAATCCTTGTCTTCAACAAGAGGTCTGAATTTATCAAAATAAATGGCAGCATCATAACCGACCTCAATCATCTTGACCTGTGAAGGGCCAGGAACGGATTTATCAGTGGAAGTAGTCAAATTAGGTCCGTCCTGTCTAGTCTTACCTGGGGTCATTTGTTGCCTTATGGGGTCTTCAAAGTAATGGGCAACTTCATAAGCATCCTCAATTATCTTGGTATCTGCCCCCTGATCAAATGGTTCAATCACATAAATACTCTGGATCTCATCAACACATCGCCACACACCAGGAGGAGGAACTACGAGGTCTATGCTTTCCGATTTCCTCCCCTTTCGGGGAATCCGTCGGGCCTCATTAGGGATCGCTAAGGAAGTATCTCTATTAGCATCAGGTTTGTCACAGGCCTCAGAGTCAGCTATGATCGGTGAAGGTGCATCAGGTGCAGGTCTCTGGTCAACTGTGGGTGTGGTGATCAACACTTCACTCCCGTCAATAGACGGAAGCGAACCTCTCCTGATCCATAGTCAATAACGACCCTCGCAGAGGCGAGGAATGGTCGTCCCAGGATGATTGGAGACGGCTCCCCTGTGGAGTTCTCCATGGGTAACACGACAAAGTCAACATGATGGCTAGTGCCCTGAATAGAAATGGCGGCGTTTCAAGGATACCCTTCGGCCTCTGATTGATCCATCAGCAAACTGAACGATCATCCTGGTCTTCTTGAGAGGCCTAAGTGAAGAGACTGTACCGGCGAGAAGGGTAATATGCTAATAGATGCACCACCGTCCAGGAGAGTGTGATCACATGTATGGTCAGAGATGGTGCAAGTGATGAAAGGTGTAGCTGTGTTCTTCCTCTTGGGGATGGGACGGTGTGTGATGGCGAGGGCAGTGGCCATGGTCAGAATGTGACGCTCAGATCTGCTCCTCCGCTTTCTCTTCTTGGGAAGAGGAGCAGATAATTGGGTCATGGCCTGCTGAAGTGGGGCACGGATAATCTCATGAATAGTAGCCACCACTTCGGGTTCAGATAGCATTTTTTTGAATTTTTGGACTTCCTCCATACAAAGGAAGGAAGTCGAAATCAGCATATACACGAGGCATGCCAAGAGCAGTCTGTACAGCGGCATCCTCGGGGTCAAAGGTGGGACTGGATGTGAATGGGTGTGTGGTCCAGGGTTCTGGCAAGTGGACTCTCTCCTCAAAATCTTGATTAACCAAGTGTCTCCCGAAATCTTTTTGGATTTTTAAATTTTTCTCATTTTTTTGTATTTTGGACGATTGCAATCTCCCATGATCACCTACAAGTAAATCCGAATCCCTGATGGAAGGAGCATTAATCTGATTATTCCTCAAGATAGCAAGATTGTCATTCAACAAATCAATGCGCTTTGTCATCCGATTCAAGATATCACTCATAGAGATCGAGGGAGGTGACTCCATCAGGTCAAACTCGGGTGGATGTGAAGGTGGAGAGGATAGTACACAGGTGGAGGTGGAGGTGGGTAAAAGTCCGAAGTCTGATACTGTGGATGAGGCGGGTATGTACAAAAATCAGAAAAAATAGGAGGAGGATCCTCCTGATAACAGGGAGGTGGACCAGCTGGAGCGAGCGAGGGGATCCACAAAGTCCGGATAAAATGCACTCCAGGGTCCATCTCGAAAACAAAAGGAAGTGATTCGGGGGAGCACGAAGGTCAAGTCAAGAGAGTGAAGAAAAGGCGCAAATGCGCAGAGATGTTCTAGGACACACACGCAACAATCACAAACAAAAATGAAACAAATCAAACCCTCAATTCACCTACTCAACTCGGTAGAGACCGCAAAGAGCGGTCTTTTTATCTTGTCTGTTTTAGAGTTAGGTGAGAAGTCAAGAAGTTTCACACACACTTAGGGGCTTGATGGGATTTGGGCACTAAACCTTAAGGTGTGCGCGAGCAAATAAAAGCGAAGACAATGAGGGGATTACTCGCCCCAAGAGAATATTTTCTTTTTGGTCGATTTTAGGGTCGAGTAATATTAGCAGTCCCAATTTTATTGGTTGTCACTTTTTTTTGGATTTTTAGTAAAATGCACGATCCTATCGGGGATTCAATTCCTTTAAGATCCTAGGTTGGCAAAATCAGAGGTAGAGAGGCGGAAATGCAAGCGACCAAAACGATGATGGATGCTAAAGCGTAAATGCTCACCTTGCCTCCAGCACTCTACATGCAAGGATGCTCAGCAGAATTGAAACCTATCTATATGCAAATGCAAAAGCCGATGAAATCGCCCTAAGTTTCAGAAATTGCTATTATCGTGAAGAACCACAAGCTGACCACCAACCCTCAATCCTAATGTCCGGTCTAGGCTCACCCCTCCTCTGCTCAACAAATTGAGGTAGGAGAAAGCGCTTTGGCGGGGAGAGCTCGCGGCGCGACGGATCAAAGGTGATGATCAACTGTTTATAATTTGACTAAGTCCAAAACGAAACTATAGGCACATGCAAGGGGTGATTAATGTGTTTGGACCTAATCTATCGCAAGCAATCCTAAAAGCTAAGGGCTCAATCACACAAAATAAAGAAAATCGAAAATCGAAAAACAAAGTAAAAAAATGCGATGAAAACCGTCAAAACTACGGTGAGCCCCCAAGTGAACAATCACTTGGAAATTAGGCTCAAGAGTCCAAGTCTGGGGGTACCTGTATTATTACAATAAAGGAGTCTCTCTCTCACTACGAATTACAAAATAAATACAATGCAAGAAAATAAATGCTAAGAAATTGTCTTGCAAAATCCTCCAAGTCTTTCTTCGTGCAAAGCTACAGCCGCTTCACGTGGGTGCCAAGGTTCTCCAAGAGGGGCTCCTCCCTCGATCCGCGTACCTCGCACGAAATCCAAACAAGGAGAGTGGTTAGACAATTCAAAAGATATATCAAAAATAATGCAAAAATAAAACAAGCAGAAATAAAAGCCGCAACGGTAGACAAATGGTCACAACACAAAACAAAAACTCGAACTACGCGTTGTTGCTCCCCGGCAACGGCGCCATTTGAAAACTCGGATTTTGCGAGGGTCAAAATAGTCCACACAAGGCGGGACTACAGTGTCGCTGAGCGACCGCTCACGAAACCCAAATTAATCAACAATTAACCCACAACAATTAAATCAAACAATGAATGTAAATGTACGGAGTTAAAATTTATTATAACTCTACAACAAGATGTGTATAGTGCAAGTATTGTAGAGGTCGAACACAGGGAGCAGAAAGGCTAGATCGGGGCAAAAATGCTCAAAATGTGTGTGTATGTGATCAAATGTCCACTACGCTATTTTTTGTGGGTTTTGAATTTTTATATTTTCTATTTAATTTTTAATTTTCTATTTTTGTATTTTGATTTTTTAATTTACTGATTTTTATTTTCTTTTTATATTTTATATTTTTTAATTTTCTTTTCCAATATTGGAATAGATATACTATGTGATAAAAGGGAGAAAGAGATATTTACAAAAATAGATAAAAATGTTCAAAAATTAGTAAATAAAGTCTTTTTGGTCTTTTTATACTTTTTTACTGTTTTTGCGATTTTTGGGTATTTTTCAAGATGTTTTTGATATTTTTTAAAGGGCTAAATAAAGAAAACAGTGAATAAAAGTTGCTGTCCGAAATTAAATTGAGGATGAAAAATAGAAACAGTGTCAAAAATTCCTCAAGTTAATTTTCCATAAAAGAGAATAAAATAGAAAAACTACAGAAACTGAGTTTATATTTTTAGGATTTTTCTAGGATTTTTTAGATTTTTAGGAAGGTTTCTGGGCTTTTTTAATTTTTAGGAGTTTTGTTTTGTATTTTTTAATGATTTTTGGACTGGAGTTAGAACACAATAAGATAAGCAAAATATATTTTTTTGGGAATTTTCTGATGTGTTTTTATATTTTTTTGGTATTTTATGACGCAAACAGTGCTGAAAATGAGTATTTTTGATTTTTTAAAATGGGAAAATGCCATAAAATGAAAAATAAAAATATGGCGTGAAACTACAATGCAGCAGGAGCTTAACTCTATTTTTTTGAGATTTTTTTCAAATTTTCTAGATGCATGAAATAAATAGGAAAGCATACAAAAATACAAGGCCTAACAAGGGTATGAATGAAAATAGAGCGAAGTTCAAGGGGAAAAGTGCAAATTATACAAAAGTATACAACTACAAATGAATGCTTTGAGTCCTAAATAAATATTACACAAAATGGCGGGGGAAATGGCACAAAATACCCTCGCCCGGGCAGATCGGACGGTTGTTGTGATCTCTGGAGATCCTCGTGGATCGGACGGCGATGGGCAAGGGAGGAAGAACTGGGACGAACTCCGAGTCCGGCGAACTTCGAGCTCTTCCCCCTCGCACCCCGACGGTGATTGGCGGCACGACGAGGTACAAAATACTCCTGGAGAGATGCTCTGGCAATCGGTTGCTTCAAAAAAAACTCGGAGGTCACTTGAGCTCCTCACCATGGCTAGGACGGGAAAGACCCCTAGGTGACTCGCCCGGTTGCAAAAACGACCCCAGAAGGGGTTCTTCGGCACCTGGACCTGCAAATAGAGCGCAAAGCAACAGTAGGAAGTTCCAGGGCCAACAAAAAGGGGTGATGGTGGCGTGGAATGATGAAAGTGGCCGGAGTTCGTTGAACACCGGCTAGGTGTTTGAGGATAGGAACTAAGCTAGTGAATGAGTGAATCAACAAACTAAATATGAAAACTAAAAACTGAAACTAAGAGCTAATTAATCAGCGATAAAATGGAAAGAAAACGACCTCGAAGGCGGGTTGCCTGAGATGGGAACCTCACGGCCAAGCTTGGCCGGAGATGGGTGGAGACGCCTCCGCGCCGCTCCTCCTCTCCTCCTAACGGCGAGGTGAGGTTGCTGTCACCTTCCTCTAACCTCAGCACATGAAAGAAGGGAGGAAGAAGGGGGAAAAGGAGTTCAAACTCGAAATGGAGGAGAAGGGTCGTTTTTGAAGATGTGGCTCTGGAGGCACAAAGAACGAGGTGTCACGCGCGAATCGATGGTCCAAAGACCCGTCCAAGCCTAGGGCGTGTAACCTCAATATATGGTGAACAAAAGTCAAGAAGGAAGAATTGCCAAATGGTGAAAGACGCGCTCTCCAAAATTCGGAGAAAACGCCAAAAAAACGCAGTCTGACAAGCTTCAGAACATTGGGCAAAGAGTGGGCGAGGAGGCATGAAGATCGAGGTTTATCGAGCAAATCTTCGATCTAAAGACCAAACCAAGTACTGGGCGTGTATCATGGTTATATGGGGAGAAAGAGTGAAGAAGGACCCGAGGTCAAAATGTGAATGACGTGGCCTAGAAAAATAGGAGAAAATGACCAAAAACGCAGCTGGCAGGCTGCAGGTGCAGACCAGGGAGTTGACCAGCGGGTCAACTTCCACCTGGTTGGTCCACGTGGACCAACCACAAAAATCCCTGGGAAAAACATTTGTAAATTCAATTAAAAATAGCAAATCAATTTATTAAATTATGGTTACAAAATAAAAAATGTTTATTATTTTATAAATTATTTTATTATGATTTTTATTTATTTTTATGAAACATATTTTTACAAGTTTGCATTTATACCCTTATAGGTATCTATATCTATGTATTTAAGTATTCTATTTTTATTTAGGTATTTTTAATATTATTATTTTTTGTTTATTATTTTATATAATTATAACATACTTTTATACATGTAAATCTATTTTTATTTTATTTTATTGATGTGTTTTGTATAATTAATAAAATACAAACATGTTTTGTATAGGGATATGTATAGGTAATGTATCTATGTATTTTATGTTTACGTATTTTATTTTTGTTTTTATTTAGGTTTTTATTCTTATTTTACTGTACATAATTATTATAAGTATTATTTACAACATTATAAAAATATAAAATTGTAAAAATAATAAATAAATAATAAATTGAATATTTTAATATGTACAAGTATACAATGAGGGTCCAAAACTCAACTTTCAAACCGTAGCTCCGCCAAATGCGAAACCACCGCCATTAATTAGATTATTTTCTTCTATATACAATTAAAGGTGAGTATGCTGCATTTGGAGTTTTCATTTGTGAGATACGGGTCTGGGAAGTTGGGATTCTGGATTTTTATTCAGACCATAACTTTTTATCTACACATTATTTTTCTGTCAAATCAATTTTGTATTTTTCTTTATAAAATTGTCTACAACTTTCATGTACAAAGTTTCTTTATTTGATGTATAAAAAGTGGAACCAAAAATAGGTCCCAAAATGAATAAAGAATGAATGAAAACTATAGGTATTTTTATTGTATTTTGGCCCTTATCTCCCCCTACTTTATTCCTTGTCGACCTATTCATCAAGATGCCTAGGTCTCGGGGTTTCGGGTCATAAAATATTTACAATATTTTATTCTTTTTCTTTTCTTTTCTTTATTCTATAATTTTGGCTTTAAAACCGTATTTTATACAATATTTACATACATATACATGAATGCTAAAATGCATGAATTAGGCCTATTTACACGCATTTCCTAGGGTTTTTAAGGCCAAAATGATATAATAAAGATGATGAAACGTGGATTCATCATTATCTAGATCATAAATGCATATTAAATGAGAGTTGTTCATTAATGTGTAAATTATCAATTATGTAGTAACTTTAGCAATTCTAGAAACCAAACTTGTTTGAATTAAAATAATGCGAGTATTCTCGTCTATAAGTATTATTTCTCATATTACTCAAATATTTGAATAAAAGTTTATAAATCATATAGAGGAATGTAAAAGAGAAACATCATAATCATATTAGTTTTGATTTTAACTAGGTTAGCGACATCATATGAATTTGGTGAAGTGAGAACTCTTCCTTAACACATAGCGTATCGATAAAGCAACCGCTTAAATGATCCATGCATAAACATTAAACTTGTTTGGTTCAAATTATTGCGATTATAATATTTTAGTCATTTGGGATTATTTCTCTCATCACTTAGAAATGTGAACTTTGAATTTATTAATTAAATATGATCTATAAAAATAAATATTATAATTTTATTAGTGTTTGGCTTCAACTATGTTGGTTATGTAATGTGAATCGAGTAAGTAGGAACTCTTTTGTAACACATAAGATGCTGAGGATGTAAATACTTAAGCAATATAAACCTAAATATGAAACTTATTAGAATCAATCGGATATGATTATACCATCTCAAGGACTGGCTTTTCTATTAATGCAAACATGGCATTCAATCATAAAGACTAAAGTTGGAATTTAAAAGATCAAGAACATCCAAGAATATAAAAAACTAAGGTATATTCAATCTTTGATTAAATTGAAAATGTACAACATCCTTTGCAAACACTTTTATTGATTATTTATTTGGAAGAAATATTTTGTGCTAAATATGCACAAATATATTTTTGAAGAAATCTATTTTCAATTAAAAGTTCCTTTTCAGAAACTCGTTCTTGAAAATCTTCCTTTGCCATTTTTAAAAGGGCATGGTTTAATGAATATATAAGAAAAATAATATTTTCACAATAAAATATCAAAATTTTATATTTTGCATATGCAAGTAACATGTCACATAAATGCATTTTTCTAAATAATATTAGGATAATGATTATTATACAAGAAAATGTTGTTTTGCATAAAAAATCTGTAAAAAAATTTGGATACATCGCATACTTTACAATAAAATATTTAATAAAAAATATAGAAATCAATTACATACCTAAAGAAGCAGTGAAGAGAAAGATGAGAGTAGGGTTGAGTAAGAGAAATAATGGAAGGATTAAGTTTGAATAGGCAAGAATAAAATAGAGTATTGTTCAACCACTCATCGTTCGACAAATGGTTTGCCATTGCATCGGATATTGTAGACCTATCTCGATTGATGATCACATGATGACCAGTTTTATGATTACAATAAGATCAAATCATGTTGGGTAAATCATTCCTTAAACAACAACTAAATTTTTAACATGTCTTGAGATTGTGAAAAAAAAACTCACATTCTTAATTAAAGCATAATTGCCCTCTTAGTAGTGGCTTCCATAGGGGCTTATCCCAAACCTCTCATCAAGACCAACACCAAAATCCCCCTTCCCTTCAACTCCACTCCACTTTCCCCTCCCACACCAATGGGTTCCCCTCCGCCGCCCTCCCCGCCTCCCTCGCCTTCCTCCGCCCCCTCCGCCTCCTCCTCCCCCTTCCTCCTCCTCGCCTTCCTCCTCTTCCTCCTCTCCTCCTCCCCTCTCCTCCTCCTCCTCCCCTCCCCGCCCTCCTTCCCCCTCCCCCCCTCCCTCTCCGACCTCTCCCTCCTCCGCCGCGCCTCCCTCCTCCCCCGCCACCTCACCTCCGACCGCCCCCCCAAGCTCGCCCTCCTCTTCCTCACCAACTCCAACCTCCCCTTCTCCCCTCTCTGGGACCTCTTCCTCCCCAATTCCCCGTTCTTCAACATCTACGTCCACTCCGACCCCTTCCACCCCTTCCCCCCGCCCGGCGGCAACTTCCCCGCCTCCCGCTTCGTCCCCTCCCGCCCCACCCGCCGCGCCTCCCCCACACTCATCTCCGCCGCTCGCCGTCTTCTCGCCCACGCCCTCCTCCACGACTCCCGCAACCAGTTCTTCGCCCTCCTCTCCCAGAACTGCATACCCCTCCACTCCTTCAATTACACCTACAACGCCCTCCTCAGCTCCCCCCCGGGTCGCAGCTTCATCGAGATCCTCTCCGCTGAGCCTGGCCTCGGTGACCGGTACTGCCAAAATGCCCCCTTTTTGTGTTTTTATTTATTGCTTTCTTCATAATTCCAGTAAAGAAGGAAAGTTTGATTGGGGAGTACGTCCTATCTCAATCAGCTCAGTCAAAAACTGGTGGTTTATTTTACTCGGAGTTGTATGATATGGAAAAATAATATATTTCCTAATGTTCTTTATCTATTGATGATACTGCCGTAATTTGTTTCATCCAGATCCTCCACGATGAATTCCAGAATTCCCGTCCCGATCCTCTCTGATGTCGCTCTTTTTTCCGTTGCTCTGATCGCGAATGATGTATTCTTTTTCTGTTTTTTGCTCTCTTCTTTTGTTGGTGATAACACAATAGTTTAACTCTACGCGTTCCCTGCTCTGAGACATACTTTGGTTGATTGGTAGGATATACCACCAAAATTAGCTCAGCCATTTAAGGCTTATTCGGCTACTATTTACTGCTACAAGCGAGAATATAGATTTCGTTTTTAACTTTTAATTAATGACGATAACCATGGTTTGTTTTCTTAAGACTCTCTGCTGATCACTGCTTCTTTGGATCGGTATGCCAATATTCTGTCTGCCGACTCCGGTAGTTGTTGCTGTGGTCATGAAAGATGTCCTCTTTATCTGAGATCGCTTATATTTTTGTTTTTCTATTAGCATTTTTTCTATTGACGGTAACGCAGTGGTCTAGGTGTACGTGTTCCAGAATTTGAGGCATAAATTGGTTGATGAGATATCTAATCAGAAGATTTAGTTGCTTATCTGGCTTGTCAAGGCGGCTTTTTTTAATCTTTTCTGCAGATTTGTTTATGCTGAATAAGGCCTAAGTTTGATGGGTTGGGTATGGTGCCAAAATTAGCTCATGTATTCGGCTTTTAGTTGTTGCTAAATCTTGAAAACAGATGTATTTTTAACCTTTTATTAATTATGCTAGTACCATAGATTGTTTGATTGGGATAATGTGTCTTATTCCAGAATTTTATGCATAGTTTAGTTGATGAAAAATCCTACTAGGAAGTCGGGAAACCCACATTTTTTTCTTAGAATGCTAAATTTTATTTGGCAGTTGATGGATCTGTTGCTATATTCTCGATACTTATCTTTTCTATTATAGATATCGCTGCAGCATATTCACTGATCGGGATAAGTCTGAAATTGACTTATTGTTTGGTTAGTGGAATGTCCTATCAGAAGTTGGGACATCCCTATTGCGTTGTTGGAATGGTAAATCCCGTCAATTACTGGAATGTCCAGTGTATGGCTTGCCCTAGCCAAAATTTTCTGGCACATTGCCTAGGAATTAACTTTGGATTTGGTTAATTGAATATCCCATCAGAAGTTTGGACAGCCGTTGTTGGCATGGTAATCCTCAATTACTGGAATATGCAGTGTCTGACTTGCCTTAGCAATGCTTCTCTGGCTCATTTCCAAGTGAGGTGCTGTTTTTTTTCTTGTATGCATTGCTAAAACCATCCCGGTGCTTTGAATTCTTTTGAAATGTTAACTAAATACACCTTTCAAACCTTCATTTCATAGTTTTGAGCTTTGTATGATTTAATACATATTTTCCTAATAAATTCATCCATCTTATGTTATAGTTATGTTGCCCGCGGGGACAATGTGATGATGCCAGAGGTTCCATTTGATCAGTTCCGTGTGGGCTCTCAGTTCTTCATTCTCAGCAGAAAGCACGCAATGATGGTCGTCGATGATCAAAAACTGTGGAAAAAGTTTCGTCTCCCATGCCTCCAGGAATACCAATACTCTTGCTACCCAGAAGAGCATTACTTTCCCACATTGCTCTCCATGGTGGACCCTGATGGGTGCAGTCACTACACACTCACGCGGGTTAACTGGACAGGGAGTGTAGATGGGCATCCACATACATATGGCCCAGACGAAGTCTCGGCAGAGCTCATTACAGAGCTGCGAAGGTCAAACTCAAGTTACTCATACCTGTTTGCAAGGAAGTTTGCACCTGAGAGCCTGGGGCCATTAATGCAGATTGCTAATAAGGTGATCTTCCGCGACTGAGGGGGGGTAAAGATGTGATTGTTTTTTGTTGCTGGTGCAATTCTGCCAATTTTGGATAGATGGTCCTATTTGAGCTGCAAATGAAGGAGTGCTTGACTGTCAGCCAAAATAAGGTAAGATTTCCTGTTCATTGTGATTATTTATTTATGCACCTTAAAAAATTAATTGAATTTCATTCTGTGTTTTTAATTATCCATTCATATGAATTATTGTGCGATGATTAGTAAGTATAATCATATGCCTATTGTGGGAGATATATTCATTTGATTTTCAAATAAAGTGTTTAACTATGTGCCGATTCGGAAAGATCCATTCACTTGATTTCCATAATTGCCATTTCACAAGATTTTAAGTTTGCATGTAGTTTTTTCACAAGATTTTGTTCATAATTGCCATTTCGAATATCAATTATATATTAGTGAAGTATGAAGCTTACTTGAACTTGATTCAATCTCTGGATCGCCTGAAGTATGTAAATTGCCGAAATAGAAGTCATCACATAACATGAAAGTGGACATCCATGTTGTAATTATCACTCAAGAAAATGTACGCATGGAAGGTTTTTTTAAAGAAATTTGTAAGCTTTAGACCGCCCTAATCAGCAACATGCTTTGAGTTAAAATTTTAGCTGAGACCGCCATTTATTGCTTAGACTTTGATTTTTAGAAGTACAGAATTAGTAATTTTCTATTACCAACTCATGAAGCAAGAAGGTAAAAACTTTAAATATGGTGGAGACTATAGTGTGTTCATAATCCCTGATTTTAAAAAAATCAGCTGGACGCCCCTTCTCTCCTGAGCAAAATATGCCTCTAGGATTAACTGCTCGGTTGGAGTTTTCCCTTCACTTAAATATAGGATTTCAAGAAATGCATGTGGTAGATTGAGAGGCACCCTTTTCTTTTTGAAAAATGCCACCATGTTTCTGCAAAGAAGCTGCTCATCTCAATGGTTGACATGCGATAGGTGTGTGATGCTGGTGAGATGAAAATGTGCCATTAGTAGTACTTTTGGATTTTGGTCTACATTTTTTTTCTTTTCACGTCCTGTGTTTCTTTTTTTAATGGATGCTGGCTATTTATAGTTAATTTCAGACATGATCTTAAAACACTTAGTTACCAACTAACTGGATTGACCTCCCCTTCTTATCTACTTAAACGATAGATATTTGAGTCACGTGTTATTCTCTTTCAGGTAAGACACTCTTACTTTTTTTATACAACAAAAAACATTTTCCCACTCTTACTTTTTTTATGCGTAAGTAAAAAGTAGTGTACTTATTATTTAGATATTGCATTTTTGGAACATGCCATGAAACTTTATTATTTAGATATTGCACTTTTGGAACATTCCATGGCTGCACTACTACCCTTTTTTTAATGGGAAACATCGGCTACCCAGTTCGAAGGCATTCTTTCGCCATTAGAACTCTGGAGTAAGCTTCTGCATATGTTTGTCCTGTCTACTCATCCATCCATGAGTTTATAACACTACATACAAATACACGCGACTGCAAGCAGATACATGCAAACAAGCATTCATGCACATGCACACTGACGCACGCACACTTGTCAAGATGAGTATTGTCGATTCAATTTAAATAATAAAAATGAACATTCCCACCAATATGGTATTTGAAATCGACTTCCTCGTTTGTACGTTTTTGGATCTAAATTAAAACATGTCAATTGATTTTGGTTCGTTTTGCTTAATTTATAAACAGGATGACACTCTTTTTTGTGCAATATGACCGATTTTTTTTCTCAACGTATGATTTTTGATGTATACTTAGTTCCTTTTATGTCAGTTTAATTTTGTCATTTGTATTGGTAGTGATTAAGCCTGCTTATTTAAATCCATTATCAGAGAGGGAGAGAGGTCTGTTGAAGCTAATGACAAGTGAGGATTGCTGCTTCTGCATCTGATGACGAGTTGAAGAGAATCTCAGTTATCACGACAATTGTAAATATGACATGCAGTTATGCGGGTACGATCCTGGATGTGTATATTAATATGCAATGTATACTAAATATATAACGTCATCCTATTTATATAAATAAGATCTGGGGTAGTGTTAGAATAACATTCCCCCTCTGTTTTATGGAAACAAAGTTTAAAATAAACTGGGAGTAGTTCCTCATGCTATGTGTACTTGATGCTATGAAATACGGCCCTTCGTTTTGTTTTGTGCAATACATATACCGTATCTTTGCTGTGATGGCGTGGTACTCGTGTTTTGCTTGTCATGTTAGCGTGACAGACGATTGGCCTTCTCTCGTTTGTTCTTAAAGACACTACTCTCAAATTTCTCTTTTGTTGCTCTCATTTTTTTGCCGCTGTACTCAGTCACCCATCTCCTGTACCTGACCATAGCTTGTGTTTCTGTTGGTTCCTTTAAGCATTGCATACAGATATTTCAAATCCCGCTCATCGTCAAGTTGAACTCGATCTATATAACGATGCAGCTGCAGTTCATTTGTAAAGACTGATAGATGGTTATGAATCTTAAGACTTTTCATTTGATATCTCACTGGTGATTCATATAGAAATAGAATGGCGGGACATGAAATTTGCAGCATCCACATTGCTTGTCCTTCCTAACTCATTAGTACATCTTTTCTTGATTGCTCATTAACTTTTGGCAGACTTTTGAAAAGGCTCGTTGCCTGCTTTAATTAAAGAAGAAGAAATTGCGTGGTAGGTAAAGGTTGGGTATTGATGCTGATTGGTATGTATTCAAGACCCATGGCATGTGGTGTGGAAAGGTACTCGGCATCTTTTGGAGTATATTTTTGTTGCAGCACTTTTTTTATCGAGCATGGAGAATAACTGCAATAATCAAGTCTTTTCCACTTAGCTTAGATCTGAAAAAAAGTTTTATTGTCAGTTGTAATAGTTTCCTTCCAACATTTCTTTGATCTTTCTGGATCTCTCTTGCAAGGTTCATCTTCTTGCTTCTCATACCTTCGTCGTAGGTCGAAACATCGTCCTCTGCTCGGAAACCACCTACAATGAGGGATCTGCTCTGGTTATTTCAAGTCCACGGCTCTTAAACCCGACCCGCAGTTCACAGGTCAAGCTCCCTTTATTCGTCTCCCCCTTTCCAACTATATCATGTTACTTTAGTCAAGGGTTTCTTACACCATGACCCTTGTAAACTTTGTGAATTACGCGATAACCCTTGTATTCTTCACATTTGCCTCGGCTTCACAACCCTTTCAAACTTACTGATTCATATGGCCACTTGCAGTATAAGATTAAGTTTTCAGGGGTTGTGTGGTAAATATGAAGAAATACTGGGTTGTTGCATAATTGGCAAAGTTTATAAGGATCGTGTAAAAATCTCTTTAGAGGCTGTTCGTTTGCATCATAGCGTGAGGGATAGGGAAGTATTAGGATGGGTTCGCCCCCACTTCCTATCCCTCGTGCGATTCTTGTTTTTCGCGCTATGGAGCCTTTCTCGCGGAAGGGTGGGTAGCTTATCCCTCGACCTCCGTTGTTTAACGCCACTATGCAACCGCATCCCCCTAACTTATAAACATTATCCATCCTCATTCCTCCTAACTTACAAATATTATCCATCCTTATTCCTCTTGTGTCAACCGAACGGAGAATAGCAAATAACCACATCTTATTCATCCTTATTCACCCTTATTCGTCCTTATCCTCTCCCTCCAAACGAACAGAAAAGTGTCTTATCCCTCCGTATCCCGCAACCCGTATTCACCCTTATTCCTCTACCGAACGGCCCCTTAGTCAAATATCATCTTTATTTGGTTTGGGGGATACCAAACACCTTTTCTCCCTCAAGTTAGCCACATTATTCTTTGAGAGGAGAGAGGAGAGAACCCTAGAGTGATTGGTTGGTCTGAAAGATAATGAATGGATAATTATTATAGATAGAGAGATAATAGATAATGTGACTATTTATTCTGAGGTATCTTGTTCGGGATGAAGTTCCCTTATCCCAGGATAAGTTCCACTTATTCAGTCGACGAACATGCATGAATATGGATGCAAGAAGAGATGTGTGAAGAGATAAGAAAAAAAAAGTGGACTTTGCTTGCTCGTTCAGACCCTAGAGTCACTTTGATGTTGATGAGTATGGTGCCGACATGCAAATTGATATGTTGTAGGTTATTAAACAACAAACAATAATTTGATTCAGAAGGCAAAAGGAGGTATCTGCAATTACAGGAGAAGGCCTTATTTTTGCCAAAGGCTGTCCCTTTCAGAGGAGCCATGAATCATGGATGGGATTATTTTATTGTCAATGCCATTCAAAAATTAAAATTGTATTTTTTTCCTGATGAGAAGCAGTCCAATAGCCTATCTCAAAAGATATCCAAATACCTCCACTGCTCATATTCTGCTATATTGTCAAAGTTTACCTGACATATTTTTAGGAGATTTTTATATGAATACTAAAAACTTTGTAAATTACTTTCTCAATCTTGTATTCTCTCTAATTACCACCTAAACCTGCAAACTTGCTAACTGTTACACCACAACGCTTGCAGGAGTTAACCACAGAGTTCGTTAGGGATCTAATAAGGAATCCCATCCCATTGAATTCTCATACTTTTCCACTCTTGATTTTCTATTTTCTATAATCAAATTCACATTTTATAGAATTCCATTTAAATATTATTATACTATTTTCATATGATAATTATCATACTATTTACATCTTATGCTACTTAGGAACTATACCGCTATCTAAATAATATATACAATTATCCTATCCAATTATCTGATGAGGTCTCATATGACGGTATTCCTATTCCATTGCCTGCACGTCCAACCAGAAAAAAGTGAATTAGAAAAAAATGATGTGTAAGAGCTAGCAAGTTTGAAGGGTGATAATTACGAATAATAAAAGGTTGAGAAGGTAATTTTAAAAGTTTTTTCAGGGTTTGTGTTTTAAATCCCATTTTTAGTAAGTTGCAGAAGAAATCCTATTGTAGGCACTTGTTTTTTAGGTAGAAAATCTCTCAATACATGCCCTTGATCGATCATTTTTTTTAAGAAAAACCTGTTTTTTTCGCATTTTACATGCCATTTTTTGTCCTAATTTTGCAACGCCTAAGAAGTAAAATTCTATGATTCGGACGAGCTGAGATGTTTTAGAAACTTCCCAAATAGGGCGAAGGCTACGAAAAGTAGACGATACTCAAGTCGAAGAGGACAGCAAAAGAGCAAGCGCTGAGCTACGTCGGCAAAGGGGCTATCGAGCCGACTCTATCAAAGTAGCTAAGTGGATGAGAGTGGGACAGCAGTAGGATAACAAAATAGCATGATGTTTATAATATAGCATTAGTTGAAGATATAGAAAGGAAAAATGACATTGTTTACAAAAAAACATGAGTCATCGATATAACAATATCGCAAAAAATTTACGACGATGCTAATGCATTCGTAAATAGCATTAAGAGCACAAAATAATAAAATTAGGTGAAGATATAGTATGCTCACACAAAATAAGTAATATGGAAGTCATAATTCCTTTCAAAATAGTAAGAAAAGTGTGAAGTAATTAATAGCATTGAAGATATAGAAGGATGACACACAAAAATAGCATGGAGCTCATAACTACTTCGAAAATAGCATGGAGTACAAAATAATGAGCTACTGCAATGAATAATGCTATGTTTTTGGCTGAATTTTCTAAAAACAATTTGAAGATGGATGATCTACCATGATCCTTGCAAATTCAGATTTATTTTCACTTCGAATCGACTCCTTGAAAGTTCTGTAAGGAGCAAACAACTGCCAAGCAATCATCGATTTGGTGGTTGACCTGGAAGGAGCGATGTACGAGACTCTATCAGGGTACTTCCAAGCCACCTTCTGCTATAGCTAAAGATGTTGCCTGTTTATTAAATAGCATTCAATAACTTTCCAAATACCTCATATTCCTTTCACCCAATGCATGTTCTCTTCACCTAATCTTTGTTGCATAAGCCAGATACTAAGCCCAGCAAGTTCGCGCTCCCATACCCGCCACTAGCGTACTGCAAGAAGCTAGTCTACCCTTGCTGATGTATCAGATGTCCTGTGTTGCATCTGATCTGAACTTTTGCTTGTCTTTTGTTGTTGATGTTAACTTATAACGGTGAACTTTCAACACTTTTTGAGCCCTCCCCAGGGGTTAGCTAGTTGTACTAAATGTTGGGCCCCCATAGACTACCTTATTTTGCTTGATGTTGGTTATTGTTAGTACTTTTCTAGCTCTTATTACAATTGTCGATATAACCACCCCCCCCCCCCCGATAGCTTGCTATCACTTTTAGATGAAATGAAATTCGGACTTTTTTTCTTTAAAAAAATGAGTCAAGTCTCTGAATTATACACCTGATTTCAATATCATATCTAAACTTTGAAAGGTAACAATATGGTGTCCGTTCTTTGATATTTATCTCAATATAGTTTTGAGCTGTTGTGATTTAAGGTTAGAAAAACAAAACCATCAACTATATTTTTACAGTCAAGGACCAGATTAAGACAAACCTTAAAGATTGAGTTTCACATTGTTACTTTTTAAGGTTCATATACGACATTGATATCAGGTGCATTGGTCAGAAACTCTTTCATAATTTACCCTAAAAATTCGATCCTCTTGATTTTCTTTATTATGGTAAAGAAAAACGATTTATTCTTGTTGGAATGTAGAAAAGGAGATACAAAACAAGAAATGATGTGAATAGGTGTACTGTATTGTATGTGCTTCTTCGTGGGCATCTTCTCAAGAAAGAATATTAGCTTGAGCATCTATCACATAATATATTATAATAAAATATGACCACAATTTTTGAAAACTATATGTAATGTTAATAAAACAATAACTTTCGATGAAGAAGTGAAGCCATCTTTTAGGGGAAATTTAAAAACCATTGTCAATCAACACACACAAAAAGCATGAAACCACACATGTTAATTTGATGAAATATATTGCACCAAAAATATTTAACGACTAAAATAAGAAACATAAATATTCAACACAACAATCTAAAGAGATATCATTGATATCATCCTCCGTTAATCCCATTCATGTGTATGAGTGGCTGTATTGCAAAAGTCGTTATTTGATATCTAGCAGGACGGGTCACTGAATAAAAAAAGGGATATCTACACCCATAATCCTGAGTAGTTTGGTAATTACTCCAGACTCCCTCCATAACCACGAATTATATGAGAAACCCTGAATAAGTACGCCGTCTTACACCCATAACCCTCCGTTTTTTAAATCATTTAACTTAACCAAGCCTTTGAGTTAATCTGACCCATCCTAGATCTAACGACTAAGATTAAACCAAAATAAAAAAAGAAACAAAAACACCCCTTCCTCCTCCCACCCTCCCCTCTCCACAAGGCCAACCGCTGCGGCCAACCCCCTTCCTTCTCCAGGCCAGCCGCTGCCGCCCCACCTCCTCCACCTCCCACCTCCTCCAGGCCAGCCGCCGCCAGCCCCCTCCTGCTGCTGACCACCTCCTCCCCTTCCTCTCTTGCCTTCTTCTTCCACTTCTCCCTGCAGGTAGCCCCACTGCCGTTGCTCCATCGAAGCACCCACTAGGACCTGCCCCCACGTCACCACACTCCACTCGTCAGAGGTCCCTCCTCCTCTGCGGAAGGCCCACCGCCTCCCCCTCAACTCGCGGAAGACCCGTCGCCGCTAGTCGTTCACCCCTTTGGAAGGCCCAGCTCTGTCGTTGCCCGTCAAAGCCCCACTGGAAACCCCACCGCTGTTGTAACCCCCCCCCCCCCCCCCAATCCCCGTGGAAGCCCTCTCGGAAGGCCCACCGCTTCCCCCTCAACTCGCGGAAGACCCGTCGCCGCTGGTCGTTCACCCTTTGGAAGCCCCAGCTCTGCCGCTGTCCGTCAAAGCCCTACCTGGAAACCCCACCGCATCCCCCTCCTCAAGACCCTCCAGCTCTCCTGCGGGGCTCCGCCACCCCCTCCTCAAGATCGTCCAGCTCCCCTGCGGGGTTCCGCGACCCCCTCCAGCTCCCTGCGAAGCTCCGTCGCCCCCTCCTCAAGATCCACCTCCAGCCTTTCGCGCCTACCTCTGCAACACCTCCCCAGGGCATCGACGGGCGTGGTGATGGAGGAAGCTGTAGGTCACGCCGAAGCAGAGGTGGGAATGGAGTGAGGAGATGGGAGGGGCATGGGCACATCAAGGAAGAGATCGAGGCAATGGGGCCAATTTTGACTTTTTCAAACGAAAAACATCAACTATAACGTGCATTTTAAACGGAACATAACATGGGGTTATGTAATGTAAGAGTTAAGCATTATTCAGGGTTTCTCATGTATTCGTGATTATGGAGTGTTTCTTGGGTAATTACCAAACTACTCAGGGTTATGGGTGTAAATATCCCTAAAAAATAGTATTCAGAGGACTGTTTAGAATTATCCAGTTATATATTTTTGAATTGTTTTAAATATAAAAATTAGAGGAAAGGGATCCTACTCCATGGAGTATGTAACTTACCTACTCCACTTTTCTTTTTTCAAAATTTTTTTATTTTTTGAAAAATGCTTCCATGGATTTTCATAACTATATCCCTCTAATATGTCATTCAAATTTTATCAAAAACAGAGACTCATACAGCCTTCATCCAGAACATGAAAAATACAACAAATATGTGACCATTAAAAAATGATTGTCTGGATGGAGGCTGTATGAGTCTCTTGTTTCTAACGAAATCTGAATGACATATTGAGGGATACAGTTATGAAAATCCATGGAAGCATTTTTCAAAAAAAATAAAAAATTTTGAAAAAATGAAAATGGAGTAGGTAAGTTACCTACTCCATGAAGTAGGATCCCTTTCCTCTAAAAATTATGTATATTATTGATTTTCTTATATATTATTAATACGTCTATGATCATCAATTAATGAGATAAATAAAGTATTAATTGAATTGCAATCAATATTGTACAACTAATAATTTATACATATTGAAATAATATAATATGTTCAACATGATATGGAACTTAAATGATAAGAAATAACATACAACATGAAAGATTGAAGTAGAGAAGACAATTTCCTTCGATATTAATTTTTGGTCCCAATTGAGTAAAATGATGAGTGCTTCACAAGTTATATATGTGTGATGTGTATTCGATTAATATCTAGAGTATCATTTAGACAAGTTAAGATGTATAAATTGATGAGTTTAATTCTAAAAAGAAGATGTGATTCATCATAACTTCTATTTAATCATGGTAGTTAAAGTTATTTAAAATGGATCAGGAAATTGAGATGGTACTGGGATAAATCAGAATCTTTGAAAATTAAAAAAAAACAAAAAGAAGAAGTGAGAAAAAAAATCATGTAGTCATCCAATAGTTGGACGAGTAGTTGGCCAGTGTCCGACTAGTCAGATCGACTATTTGGTTGGGAGCGACTATTGGATTTATATTGATTATTCAATTGACCATCTCGATAATAGTCTATCTGACAGTAGATCTGTGACTTGATTGAGAACTGCTTGATAAGGTGTTGTTCAGTGAACTATGTCCAAGGCTGGACTATATGTTGAGTCGTCGCCTTTGTGGATCCTCCTTCCCATGGCACACTTGTACATCATGACCAATGTTCTCCTTTTGCACATCGAACTGACTATTCGATCTAATCGACCGACGATTGCAACAGTGATGAGTGTTATCCAATGAATTCTCGACAGCTTCAAATTCAGTGAGATAATACCATGATATCACACAACAGTAATGAAGATATAAATCAAACTACATTCTGAAACAATAGAGCACCATCTTCCCATATCTGA
Source organism: Ottelia alismoides (assembly GCA_037367405.1). Taxonomy (NCBI): domain Eukaryota; kingdom Viridiplantae; phylum Streptophyta; class Magnoliopsida; order Alismatales; family Hydrocharitaceae; genus Ottelia; species Ottelia alismoides. Next base: position 126,742 of record JAZKJV010007253.1, on the reverse strand, counting down.
TCGTGTTTCATCAAAAAATTGATCAAAAAAACAACGATTCATAAATATCTAAATTTTAGGTAACATTGATATCCACTTCAAGAAAACAATATAAAGGGAGAAGGTAAAGGAAAATACGGTCATGAATATGTAATGCACTAACTTCGACATGTCTCTGAGAACGTCATTGTTGAGATATGGCTTAAAGCTCCAATGCGATTATGATCCGGATACATTCATAAATGGATATTGACTAGTCTCATTAATGGTACGATTTCTAGGATCCGATTAGGATCCATTTATTGTATATCCATAAATATGTGTATTTTGGATAAGATTAGGGATGAAAATGGATACAGATATATTCGAATATCTGTTAACCGTATTCGGAAAATTATCAAATACAGATAACCGTATCCGAATATTAATTGAATATGGATCGAATATGGATATGAGTTATAAAAATTTCCGGATACGTATGGTAATAGCTTGAATATCTGGATCCGGATATCCGAATACAACATTTAACATTGTTTTATATATTAGTTAATATAATATACTCCACAATCCTATGTTATTATATTAGTATTATACATTATATAATATAATATATTAATGATATTAAGAAATTTCCGTTTGTTTGGGAGTGCACGAACAAAAGTTACGAAACCTATCTTCTTTTTGCTTCCGATCAAGAACGCGGGTCATATCGATGTTCTCTTTTGTCATGCAACATATTTATAATTCATTTTTTAAAAAAATTATGAACTTTGATTAAAAAAATAATTAATATTTGTATGTGATCTTTATTCAATCCATATTCAGATTCCATATTTATTGGATCCATATTTGGGTTTCACTCTTTATTCGATCCGTATTCGGGTCCGCTCTTTATTCGATCCGTATTCAGATTTGATAATATCTGATTCGGATTTGTATCTGTATTTTTAAGGATATGGTTTCCTTAATGCATATACGGATCATATATGTATCAGTATTCGTATTTGATAGAGATGAAGTGAATATGGATATGCAAATAGACATATCCGATCCGCATCTGATACACTTTCATCCCTAGGTAAGGCATGAGTTATCTGAAAATCTCATTCTGGGAGAGCACCGCCTCGTGGGATTTTGTATCCTATACTCCAATTTTCCATCATAGTAGAACATATCTTTTCCTATGATTTTTCCCCACTACATTGGTAGGGTTTTTCCACGTAAGTCGTGCATTCTTCGTGGATTGCTTGTGGTTTATTGCGTTTTTGGATTGTAATTTACAGTCAGAAATTATGATTTTGGTTTAAAAATTCAGATCCACAAATACCTTCCTTAACTTGAGAAGTCTTGGATGGATTTTTGTCCTCAACAAAGCTCATATTTCGACCCTTTATACATTTGCATCAAAATAATTGAAATTGTAAACAAAAATGAAAAAAAATAAGAATGTATAATTCAAAATTAAAAAAAAAAAGATAAATTGAGAATTGGCACATCTTAGTGGAATTCTTCCATTATCACCTATAAACCTTGTGATATTTGCAAGGTAGGGAGAACTTTGTAGACAGAAAGGCAACATGGCAATGTAAATCTCCAAAAAAATTTATAATTGTTGATATTCTTCTTTAAAGAATAGCAAAAATAGACATTAATAATCATAAATAGTTTTTCTCTCGATTTTATAAAAGAGGATGGTCTTGGAAATAATATGTTTCTTCCAAATAAACCAGAATATCTGAATATTTGATATAAACATATAAATTACCATGTGCGTGCGTGCGTGAGTGTGTGTGGAAAAAGGAGTATGCTCCCTGGGTGTTGCTAACTTACATGCTCCCACCTCTTTTCCCCTATATTTTTTTATTTTTCTGAAATGAAACTTATTGGAATTTAGTTCACAATATGTCACCATGGCGTCATTAAGAATTGGGATCTTTACACCCACAACTCTGAGTAATTTCACAATTACATTCGTAACCCCGCATAATCGTGAATTACGCTTAGAACCATGAATAGTACTTAACTCTTACACTCATAACCTCGTGTTAACTTCCTTCTAATTTTCCGTTAACGATGATGGTATCCGTCAAGTTTTTTTATTTTTTACCCTTTAAATTATAGTTATTTACAAATAATGTCATTCTCTCCTTCTTCCTCGAGCCAGCTCCCTCCCACCTGCCGACCTCCTTCTCACCTTCATCCTCCAGCACCTCCTCTCTTCCTCCAACCTCCTCTCCTTCATCCTCCCAGTACTGCCTCCTCATCCCCTTCCTTACCTCGTCGAAGTCCCCCTCCACCGCTCCCGTTTCCCCCGCGCAAGCCCTCATCGAGGCCCCCATCCCCTGCCCGCGCCCCGCACCACCACCACCCCGCTCCCGTTCCCCCGCGCAGAGGCCCCCCATCCCCTGCCCCCTCTCCTCCTGCTCTTGTTCCCTTGCGCAAAGGCTCCCGTCCCCTACCCCCTCTCCCCCGCAAGCCATTGTTGTAGAAAGCAACCCCCCAAAAGCCCCTGCTGTCGAAGTCCCCACGTCCCCGCTCTCGTTCCCCCGTGCAGAGGCCCCGGTCCCCTGCCCCCTCTCCCATCGCAAGACATTGTTGTTGAAAGCATCCCCGCCCCTACGGAAGTCCCCTGCAGCTCCCCCCTCCCCCCGCAAGTTGAGGGTCTCCTCCCCCACTCCCCCCGCAAGCCGCTGAAGGTGGAAAAAGCAGTCTGGTTGATTGTGTAAGCGCCGGAGAGGGACACGAGGTCGCACACGCTGAGGCCCTTGCTCGAGAAGACGGAGATGAGGGTTCTGAGGTTGTCGGTGAACTAGGGTTGATCGTTGTTCGCCAGAGATTCGCTCGCGGAGGTTGAGTCCCTCCTGCCGAGCTCCATTGTCCATTTTGGACCCCCCACCTGCATGCACGCTGGTTGCTTAGATCGTGTAGCTCCGACCTGGGCGCCCACCCTCCCCCGACCCATCCTGGGGTAGCCCGACCTCTCCCTGCACCCCGACAACACTCTCCATCCCAAGCAGAGCCCACCTCGTCCTGGGGCAGTTCCCACATCCTCTCCAGCCCAACCCCCCCGCCCCCCCCCCCCCTCCGGCCACCCCCATCGTGACTTGGTTAGATTAACTCATTCATCTAGTTGAGTTAATGAACTATACTAATGGAGGGTTATGAGTGTAAAACGGGGGGTTATTTGGGATCTTGTGTGTGATTCACGATTATACAGGATTATGAATGTTATTATGGGTGTAAAAATCCCTTAAAAATTTGACTTAATTCGAGACTTCTATCCCCCTCCATCAAGACTGTCAAATTTTAATGGTCTCTGAATTGCTGAAATTGACCTCCTTCAGATGGAGGGCACATGAGTCTCTGTTTCTGATGAAATGAATGACATGTAGGAGGATATATTGATGAATATACATATTTTCATTTTCATAAAAAATAGGAGAAAATAGGGGTAGGATTAGCCAATTGGCTATACCCAGGGTGTAGCATCATTTAACCCATATATATAGAGGACCCTTCCAATAGGATGTATCCTTCCCGACTTCAGGATGACCACCATCTTTTTGTAGAAAACACGAGCACTTTAGTAGAATATGTATATAGTTTGTATTATAACTGCACATTATAAATACAAAACTGCATATTATAATACAAACATAAAGCTGCACATTGTAATACAATATGTATACGTATTTTACTAAAGTCATTATGTTTTCTACAAAAAAGAGGCTGGCCTTCCTGAACCCAGGAAGGACCAAGTCCTATTTGAAAGAAATCCTCTATATATATGTGTGTGTGCGTGTGTGTGCATGCGTGTGTGACTATATGGATTTTTATTTTTTAATGAATATAGATATGGATGTGTATATCATTTTCATTTTTTAGGATATGAATCTCAATGTTTTTGAAATCAGATCGGAGACTGAAACGGAAACCTTGCTAAAAAGATCTGATTGGGTTGAACCATGGAATCAAACCGGTTCAATTGGATGATGACATCATCATTCTTAAAAACCATATCGAACCAAATCGGTGGGAAAGAAGCGGTTGAAATGGCTAATTGAACCAGAATAATTAAAACATGTATAAAATACACATTCAAATATAGTTGAAATAGATATAAATTACATAACTAATGTATATATCTTATAGTATAAGTAAAAGAGGATGGGGAGCTTGCACCAAGGTGCATGTAACTTTACATGCACCCGAGCTTATATCTTCCATATTTTTTACTTTTTTGAAAAATACCACCATGTATATTCATCTATATATCCCTCCAATATACCATTCGAATTTCGTCAGAAACAGAGACTCCTATGACCTCCATCTAAAACATGTCGATTACAGCAATTTTAAGACCATTAAAATTACCTGTTCTAGATGGAGGTCATAGGAGTCTTTGTTTCTGATGAAATTCGAATGGTATATTGGAGGGATATATAGATGAATATACATGGTGGTATTTTTCAAAAAAGTAAAAAATGTGGAAGATATAAGCCCGGGTGCATGTAAAGTTACATGCACCTTGGTGCAAGCTCCCCATCCTCTATTACTTAGAGGATGGGGAGCTTGCACCAAGGTGCATGTAACTTTACATGCACCCGGGCTTATATCTTCCGCATTTTTTTACTTTTTTGAAAAATACCACCATGTATATTCATCTATATATCCCTCCAATATGCTATTCGAATTTCGTCGGAAACAGAGACTCCTATAACCTCCATCTAGAACAAGTCGATTATACATATAGATATATAGTATTTATCCAATGTATTCATTAGAAGAACAATAGTTTAATATAAGATGCATTTAAATCATATTACTACAAGAACGTGTGGTACCGCAGTTGGTTGCAAGTTGATGAAGGTCGTGAGTTCAACTCTCAAAATGTCATTTATTTTGAATAGATTCAAAATAATTGTGCGAACCGTGTTAAACCATCTTCCAAAAGCCAATTGAACCGGTGAATAGATCGAAAATCAGATTTTCAAACCGAATCATTTAACCAGACTGGTCCTTCCCCGATTCAACAGGTGAACCGAGCAATCATGTCTGGTTTCCAAAATACTGATGGATACGGATAGGCTACAAATTTTTGTGATAGATAAGGATACATATATTTGTATTATTGAATCTCCGCACGTGAATTATAGACATATATTGATGCTTGTATAAATAAATGTCTAAATATATTATATGGTTACACGTGATATAATACATTTTTTAAATTTAATTTCGAATGCAGGAAGAAAAATATATGACATGTTACAAAAAGAACTCAACTATACCTCGATTCCCAATTACAACCTCATTTTTTCATTGTACAAAGATGGCTCGATCTTATTTTTCATCCCAAATATGGCTTTTGTTAGCTTCTGCAACCTTTGTATGTCAATGTTATAGCATAAAATTGAAGGTTTAATACCTTATTTATAGCATTTCCAAAATGAGGCCCCTAATTGGGAAATTGATGCATAGTGTGGGGCTTTTTTCGGTAATTTACCCAAATATATATACTTTTGTCACAAAAGAATTTAGTTTAACAAATTACTTTATTTCTTTTTATTGTTTTATTCTGCCTGTAATTTACGTAAGTTTACCTTAATTAATTAACTATTAAGTTTTAAATTTAACTGACAAAAAATTTCATTATCTGTTGGATAATTCCTATCTATTTTTGAAATATTTGTATCATATTTATGATATGTTTTCATATTCGTATCCATATTCAAGATTACATATAATAGACATGTATCAGATTATTATCTGTTTGCTATTGTCAAGATCCAAGATATTGGTTTCGATGTATCCAATTTTAAAAAAAAGGGTAAAGATATAGTAATACTTATATCCGTATATGTATCCATCCATTTGCATCCCTAATAGACATGTATCCCATAACCCAACCTGGCATGCATGCATCCCTAATATGCTCGGTCCAGGCATGCGACATTAATATCATATATATTACATATAATAGATCTCTGTGTGTCCATTTTTTGTCTGATATAAGTTTAGTTAGCATGATGAATATGTGACTTATAAAACACCCTTTACAACAAATCCAAGAAATTGTCTATAATCGAAGAACAAGTGATGCAAGTAGTAGCATCCGCAATAGTTTTCATGGAAGAAGGTTAGAAGGGTGGTGTGCAAGCATGGCACCATGTACATATGTTATTATATTCGACTATGGTTAGTTGCATGTATCTAGAATATTATCTCAACGTTATTGATACACTGAAACATACATTAACAATACACCACTTCACATACATACACTCATGTATACTCTCTAACTATACACTACTCAAGCTCTCTATACTTTCTTCTCTAATACACTTGGTGGCTCTCTCTAAGCCTCTGTACTTGCACACTCTTATCTTATCTCTTCCTTCTTGGTTGGTTACACTCCAATCTCAAGGGTCCTATTTAAAGAGGCCAATAAAGTATACTAGAACAAGTGATGGCTTCTTAAAGAAGCCAACTTTGCATACGACTTATCAAGGAAATCAATAAATATCTTCTCAAAGAAAACAACTTAGAAGTGACTTCTCAAAGAAGCCAACAAAAGGATTTCTCTAGAAGCTTGCTTAATTAGAGGAGATGTTGGTTATTAATAGTATTTATTTCAGTATCATGTCTTGCATACTCTTTGAGATTCACAATAATGCATTTGTTGGGTACATTCTCCAGCTTATTGCTGAAAGCAAATGATAAAATATAAAATTTGAATGAAAAATGCAACCTTGCTTGGACATAGTTATGGAGGATTGTATATGCATTTATTACAAGATGGGTTTCTAGACCAAATCTACCTTGCCACATCCATGATGGGGATCAATGATTGATCTATAAATATATCATTATGTGACATGAATATATAGAAAGAAAGTTGTCATTGGAAAAGCTTAATTGTATAAAAAAAGACAATTCAAATAAAAAGGTCCTTAATGGCATAACTCAAATGACCACATAATATTTTGAAATAGATAGTGATGAGTTTGTTTAAACAATCACAATCTCAAAAAAATTTAACTCATAAACCACACAATTTAATATGAAACTCATTTGAAAGGGAAAATGTATTATTAAGCTATTTAAATTTTTAAAAGTGGGTTTTAAAGTTGTGCCCCTCCAAGTTTCTGCAATTACAGTTATGCCCCTACATTTTTTTGCAATAACCCTTGTGCCCATGTATTCTTACAAAATTCACAGTACTACCTTTTTTCTTGTCGAATCTCGTAGAGGCACTAGTGTAAAAAACCCTTCAAAAATGAGAAAATTACATTAGGAGAAAATTTTGTTTAAGTCGTCGCTCAATAGAGGCAAGAGAAACATAGACAAATATAGTGTGTATCTACAAAAAGCATTCAACATACTAGAAAATAACTCCCATACCACTCAATCCACACAAAAGTTACATCAAACAAAAATATGTATTATTAGGCCATCTTATTCCAATCATTTTAGTAGCAATCACCAACCAATCATTTATCCAAAGCCTAAAAAAGTCATATTTCTATAAATCCTCCCAACAACAAACCCAACATCTAAACACCAAAACAGACTGACATTTTAACCCCACCACTAGTTTACCACATTCAAGATATCTTATCCCAATATCAAAGTGGCTGCCACCAGCTACCCATGATCCAACCCATGTTACGATCCGGGATCCGGGTTAACGCGATCAAAAGTCAACATCAAAAACATATTTAATATTAAACATGATCTATATAACACACAAACATCACATCACATTTATCATTCCAACTCTCATAATCATCCAAACACCTGTTAACTATTCACCAAAAGATTAGCCATCTTACTAACCATTTATACGGAGTTTACTCCAACCCAACCCTGACACGAACGGGCTCAGAGCTGGGAGATAAACCCCTTTTTGATATGTGATTTGCATGCAAGCATCACCTACTATGATCAACACCACAACGGCCATCGATCTACCATTCCGTTTCTATTATGTGATTCCTCGAAAGTTGATGCGATGTGAAAGGTCAGTTGTTCACATCTAAGAGTAAAAGAAATAAAAATGAACTGAACACCTTTGAGAAAAAAAATGAACAAACTAAGATCCTTTATACAATAATAAATCTCACGCTAGCCGTAGAAAGTTGCGATAAGTTTTTCTTTTCAAGTATTGCAATCATGATGCAAGATTAGTTATACCAAAATATAACGTCTTGTGATGAAAGGCATTCATGGCGTAATCCAGCTGAAGATGAACCTTCTGCAAGTTCCACCGCAGGCCATAACCAAGACCAACGCCACGTCCTGGTTTCCCACGCCTGAGTGACGGGTTACCTGAAATCCAATCCAAATTGAAAATCATGTGCGGTAAATTATGAGGCACAAAGAGGAAAAGTAGATGATCGATCAGTACGAACAAACAGATATCAAAGATTGAACTGAATGAGATATTGTTATCGATCGCGTATGGGTGCATGTAGTTGATACAGAATAAGTCATCTCATGACTGAACTCACCAGGAACAAGATGTGCAGAACCGAGATCGGATCCACAGTCCATGAATGCAGCTGCTTCTAGGCCATTCACCTGAACAAAAGAGTTTGGAATACTTGGAAATTTTTAAACAGATCTCTCAAATCAAGAAAAAAAGAGTTTGTTAAAAAAACATATTTTTTGGCACTCTTAGGAGTACCTTACACAAATTAATCCAACACCAATTTTTTTAACTCCATTTGTAGTAGCTCATTAAACTACTACTACTTCATGTTATCTGACAGAGCTCAGGAATGGTTTTTTGGTGGAATCTATAGAACATTAAACTAGTATGCCATGAACCCTCCAAATTCGAGAAGTGTGATGAAAAGAACTGCCTCACGTCGTTAAAACTCAACTAGTATTGTAACTTAAATGGGCAATACCATACCAGAGGAACCGTCAGTTCGCTGTTCACGGTAAGGCAAGATCTTCCAGAGCCAACGGCGCCATCTCCATATCCTCTAACACTGCCAGGTCCCCCGATAAAGAATGCTTGATAAGGTGCCATGTCTCCTACAATAGAACCACCTGTAATGCTATCCGATGCAGAGGTAAGAATTTTGTTTTTGGTCAAAATTGTTATATAAAAAACAAGAAATAATGCAAACAAATAGTTACCTTGTCAGCAACAACGACCTTCCCAACTTAACTCCCTTCGAAGCATTGAATTTGAGCCGATTGAAGATCAGACATTTCGACAAGAATGGTATCCCTTGTTCTACTTGAATATTCAACTGGCATTGCAATAACAAATCAGACCTCGAATCACACTGGTAAAAGAAGACATCGATGGACACAGCTTACACGAGAGAAACCATGCTTGTCTGCAGTTGCATACTTGCTCTCTTGCCTAAGGACAACCATACTATCGTGAGAAAGTCCGCTGCAGCAAAATTTATTATTTCGACAGATATCAGTATCATAACCTTTCATAGACTACATTGAACACTGTAAATTGGATGAAGAGCACTTACCTGCAAGTGATGGGGAATCCTTCATGATCGTGGGCTATTGGAAATCCTCCGTCGTTGATGGGACGGATATGCTAAAGGATTCAAAAGGCACATCCTATTAGCATCTATGCCACCCCAACATGAAAAAAGTTATATCTTTACATAAAACCAAGAAGTCGTAAGTAATGAACCTCAAATTTGATGCTGGTAGTGCTCATCCAATTGGAGGTTGCTGGTTCACTCAAATCAACCCCGACCGAGAACCGCCGTAAATTGATGCCTCCACTCCCTGTACGGGTGAAGCTGCTGTTGGGTTCCCCATGGACTCCTATCTCCGGGGTAACTGCATTCTGCAGTGTATTTCAAATGCAAATGATGAGTCGATGACTAGATGATCAAAATATCAGAAAGAAATGCCTCAGTTTATAACTAGAAATTTAATCTTTTTTATGTGATACGTATCGATCACAAAAGTTCCAGCCTCCAAGAATCAATAATGAAACATTAACAACTAAGCAGGCTTTCACACAATTACATGGTCTACAAACCTAAGGAACATTCTCATATCTAAAGAACAGTATCGTAGTGGATGCTTTCGTATGCGTAGAAGGTAGAACCACAAAAGATCTTTCCATTCCATACAAAGACTTATCAACCGATCATGACCGCACTGTTTACGAAATGAAAGAATAACAACTTCCACTTTCATTGCCTAATGCAAGATGTATGTGTGAAAAAAAGGAACAATTTTTTTAGGAAATGAAAGAATGATCTCTTCCACATCCATTGGAGCAATTGAAGAAGTAATATGTGCACAGAAAGGGAACAGTCTCAGGAAATATGACATTATCCACATTCACAAGAACAATCTTTCTTTTCTTCAGGAAATCGTTATGTGCCCCATGAATGAGAACAATCTTTCTTTCCAGGAAATAAAACAGTAGTCTCTACCACATCCATTGAACTAATGCAAGACTTTAACCTCATGAAAAGAAACAATCTTTTTGTTCAGGGAATGAAACACATCCATCACTTCCACGTCCACTGGAGCAATGCACGACGATGCCATCGCCAAAACACGAACATTTTGTTTCGGGAGACAAAACATCAATCACTTCACATCCATTGGCTCAACGCATAAACAAAAATTTTCTCATGAACAATCTTCAGCAAGAACAACCTGAAACACCAAGGACTGCTGCCAGTGCCACTCGGGTCTCGGCCGCCTAAGCGTGAGCACGACATTGGAATCACACAAACCTTTGTCCCACACGGCATCCAGCTTCTCCCCTCCACCGAATACATTCGGGTGCTTCAAGCAAAGCCTGAATCATCCACCAATAATCACAACACAGACAACAAAAAAACAGAAGAACACCAATGAACGCACAGTACCTCCCTGCAATCTGCGAAAGTGGACCTCCAGGAACCCTACAAACACCATATCAAAAAAAAACGACAAATCAAGATGACCAACAAGAACAAGAGCTCGAAAAAAGGTCAAATTTTGAGGGGAGCCCCTCACCTGAACTCGGGAGGGAGCAAGAGGGCAGCGGTTATCTTGTGGGTGAGATCCAGATTGAGGTCAATCTTTGCTGAATTAGTCCAAAAAGACAGAGACCCATAAAAAGATATTGCGAGATTAGAACATGTGGAGGGTAAGAAAGATTTAGTGCTCTCACCACTGCCCGCATGGATGCTCTTCTGTGCTCCCATTTGCAGAGGAAGGAGATGGGTTCTCAGCGATTCGACTTGGGGTTCTTGTCCCGTTGAGCTGGGTTGTGAAAGAGATGGGATTGCTTCGACTGAGAGGCAGTTTGAAGGTTCTTTGTGTGCTTTCGATTACATCGACTATTGAGGAGGAAGAGAAAAGGGGAGAGATGGGTAATCAGATATTGTATTTTGATGGGTATAGATTCTTTAACAAATCTAAAAAATGTTTTTCCAACATTTATGACACCTATGCTAACTTTTGCATCCTTTGGATCCATTTCTTTTCTCGAAATGAGATTATCAATTTTTAGAATTTTTATTCAGGGTTTACTGCAATGCATTGGATTATAGTTTCTTGCAGAATCATGTAGTAGTAGTTGAGGGTAGACCAAAAAAAGAAACGATCGTCTATCTCCCTCACCGTGAATGTCCAGACAGTAGGGATGAAAAGGGTCGGATACAGATATGAGTATATATATATATAATCATATCATTACCTATTTTAAAATACGAATACGAATGCGGATACGAATATTGATGGATGTGAAAAATATGTTACCATATCATTAAAAACGACTACAAATGTAAAATGAATACGAATCAGATACATAAAACAACAGAAATGTTTAATAGATTAACTAAAATATACATGTTTAGGATGATTTACACATAAAACAGTTATACTAGATATAGTAATTTCATAACAACTATATCAACAATGGCGAATGTGATCATAAAATGTTGTTACACACAAGTTATAAATATATCTATTACTATACTTATGTATGAAAATGAATACACAAATACGAATGTGAATATTAGCGAATGTCAAAGTGATATCCATATTCGCATCCATTTTAAAATGAATACGAATACGAATGTCAAAATATGTATAAAACCAATACGATAGCGGTGAAGGATATTGAGAATCCTCAAGCGCATCACGGAAGCCTGATGATCGTATCGGATACAATCGGGGCGACTAGTCGTACTAGTCGCAAGATGCAGCGGAATTTAAAAATTTTAAATCAAATGATGAAACCACATGATCACGAGAACACTTCTCGGATCGTTTCATCAAACCACAAAGTATAAGGAATACCTTTGAAGCGTGGTTGTGATCGCGAGATCCCAAACAAGAGATCCTCCTGTCTCAAGTCCGATCCATGAAGAACGCACTTGCGGGCACGATGATGAGTCGCGTTCCTCCCACAATCCTCGATGAAGATCCAAGCAATAGATCCCCTGATTTCGTCAAGCGAAATCCGTCGTCTTCCTCTACAGCAAGTAGCCACGAAGAAGAAGGAGATCCTCGAGTCGTCGAGGGCGAAGGCGAGAACTTCTCTCCTTCTCAACAATGGTGGTCGGCCACCCTTTGGAGAGAGAGAGAGAGAGAGATCACGAGAATGAGAGGGAGAGAGAGAAGTAGAGTAGGCGTCTACTTAAAGCTACCCTCTTTATATATTAGTTTGGGATCCAATGGATCTCAATCCATGGCTCTCATGGATCCAACGGTCATTGTAATCCAAGAGCCATCCAACGGCTATGATTGTTGTTGGTTAAAAACCAACAACATTAATTTATATTAAATTAAATATGTGTTGAATTATTATCAACAAAATTTAATTAACATAAATTAATTTATCAAGAGATAATAAGTCAACAAATAAGAGGAGATAACAACCCCTCCTAAAATCAAGGAGGCGTCACCTATGACTAAGTCATAGGTGACGCCACCTATGATCATAGGTGGTTTTGTCTCCTTTTATTTATATTATTATTTCTTGATTATTTGCAATTATCATTATTGCAATAATATCCACCAAATTAATTCCAAATTAATTTGTGAATATTTCAATCATGCCATTGAAAAAAAATGTGAATCATATTCACATCCCAAACTAATTGGTAAATTACATTTCCAATTAATTAACTAATATAGATCCAATCCACATTAATAATTAACAAATGTTATTTACAATATTTCTCTCTCTCTCTGATATATTATAAATCTCATTTATAATATACACAGATATTCTGGATATCACTATCCACGATCTGCTTATCCTTGATAATTAAATCCCATTAATTATCTTGGACAATCATTCTCTCAACATGAATCTTATTCATATTGTACTTGATAATTAAATCTCATTTAATTATCTTGGACACATTCTTATAATATGAATCTTATTCATATTATACTTTGATAATTAAATCTCATTTAATGATCAAAACCTTCTTGCTTGGATACTAAATTCATCATAGGAATTATTCTTGAACTCCTTCAAAAATAATGTGCCTTCTCCGCAGATACTTGGAGATAAGGACAGGGCGATTGTATTGTTCCACGTATAGTGACTTGGATGTTGAGATCTCATCTCAAATCCAGATATAACTGACCTCTCATAGATGCTTGATTAAATCAAGTCCGTATACTTAATCTTCTCATTGCATCTGAATCACATTCAGATCAATATCCAACATTTGGACTAAGATCAAGTTACTTCTCTACTGAGAGGAGTCACTAAAATCCAGACCTGTTTCATCACTCCCTCGGACTGGAAGCGTCATGGTTATAGAATCGTTTATGATCACATCACCCTCAGGTATTCCCAATACCTGCACATCCTGCATACTGGAAGACCAATGATCAATCTGAAGATGAAGATCTATTTTATACTGTCTTCTTCAGGGTTTGATCACCAAATTTCTCAATCTTGGTCATTGGGATTTGGTATCGATCATATGCTTTCCCAAAGCATATATCATACCTTCAAATTCTTGTCATGCTTCCAAAGCACGACGACCATGCATGGAATTTGATCGGTCCCAATACCTCATGAGTGACCTCATGGAACCTGTATGATCCCTTTGAGAGATCGTATTACTCATATGCCCTTATATGCACACCAGCTCGCCGGTGTATAGACCTTGATTAGGTCATCAACCTAATGGTCTGCCAAATGTACATACTCAGACATATAGTAACACATCTGTCTCTAGTCAGAGGATGTGTGCCTATGTTGTGACAGTGTTCAACATAGGACTTAGGTTATCTCGATCTCGCTAAGTCAACCCATTGACTTAACTAATCTAACACCTCCGAATCACTATTCCCATGCAGAGGACCTGCATCAAGAGATCGGTCAGATATCAGCCTATGTGAGAAAGGATTGCCATCTCCTACTCAGGCTGGAGATCATCTCTTAATAATCATTTGACGGTGCTTGATGAGTCCTCTATCTAACCCATTAGATATTCATCTAAACACCAGCCTCTATGATTCATTTAATGAATCAACAGCTGTATGATCATTAAGATGGCCATGGTACATAACCCTAATTGTACAGAGGGACCTATTATGCAAATTATTTATTCTTCATTTCAGATCAGGGAATGATACGTGCAATAACATTTATTGCATAATGGCTCGCCGTGGGCTCGCATGTCCAACAATCTCCCACTAGCCCAAAGAGCCATTAATGGGCTAATCATTTAAACCCACACTCATGTGACAATCATAGGCTATTTAGAAAATAGCTAGGTAAGCTGATCAGTCACTCTGTTCCTGTGAGACTACGCCAAGTCCTTTTACGGCACTTGCATATTCCCAGTAACAGTGCTCGCATCTAATGTGAATGTTGCATCTAATGCAACCAATACTCAATCTTGTCAGTCATAGTATCCTTGACTATAACTCAAAGAAATATTATTATAACCAGCATGTAATTTCTGTTATCCTTATCAGAATACCCTTATCCCTGGAGATCTCTATCTCCTAAGGTATTCGTAGTTAAGACCTTTTAGATCTCCATCTAAAAGTCTTAATTTCTTGAAGATAAGACTTAGATATCACTATCTCTAAAGCCTTGTCATCTTTGAAGATATTGTTATTATTGCAATTAAGTGTTCTATCTCCATAGTAGGATTAGTAACAGTTTACTACTCCCACTGCATGGTAGATATCTGGCTTTTGTACACATTTAGCATGCTTTCAGCTTCTCGTAACTGATGCACAAAAAAGGGCAACCAATTTTAGCATTCACTTCCTCAACTCTTTGAGGTGCTATCCCTTTAGATAGGTCAGTACCAAATCTTAAGGGAAGGAAGCCTTTCTTGGAATTTCCAAAAAAAATAGAACATGTCCAAGGTGTACTACAAATGTGACAGTCCCAATACCCTCTTTTCTTTGCTTCTGGACACCTTCAGAACTAAGATCCAAGAGGCATCTTTGAGATCATATCTCAAGGTATGGAATAGCCAGATCACAAAACACTTATTATCATCCTTATATCATTCCAAATGATTAGGATATTATCTACATTTAGCATGATGAACACAATGGCACTCCCACTAAGCTTCACATGGTTCATCAAGATTCTATTTGAAATTATAACAATTATAATTTCATCAAATCTTATGTTCCAACGACAATAAGCTTATTTGAGTCCAAAGATGGAGTTCTTTAGCCAGCACATCTTGCATTCCTCAACCATGAAGCCCTGGGGCTACTTTATGTGAATATCCTCAAAGAGGTATTCATAGGGGAATACAATCTTGACTCACATCTTGAAGATGCCATAGTCAAATTGTGTAGCTAGGGTTAGCAACATTCTGATGGGTTTAAGCATGATCACTGAAAAGCAAGCCACATCGCAATCGATGTCTTCTCTTCGGTGTGTAGCTCATGGCTACGAATCGTGCTTTGAAGGTTTCTACCTTCTCATCAGGTTCCCTCTTTCTATTGAAGATCCATTTACACCTTAATGGGTCTAACCCTTATAGGTGGATCCTCGAGGGTCCATATACAACACTTGTATATGAAGTCTACCTTAGACCTTTATTGCTAATATCCATCTTTCCATGTTATGATCCTCAGGAGCTTCATCACATGAAGTCCGATCATTGTCAGACTTAACTGACACAAGGAATACATCCTCAAACTCATTTGAAGAGGTATTAGTGTTTCATCTTTAATTGTCCCTTTTAGTTTCCGATTTCTGGAGCCTCATTATCTTCTCAAGATTAAATGAGTTCCTATACTTCATTTTCATCTTGATTCTCAAGAGAGTCATCCTATAAGAATCATATTCTCAAAGATGAGATATTTTAAGAATCTCAAGGTCGTAAAGTAGGTATCCAATACCATCCTTTATTTTCCTGATGAAGTAGCACTCTCAAGTGCTAGATTCCAGCTTACATGCATGGAACCTTATTAAGGATATATATTGTAGTCTCTACTACAAATATATACCTAGAAACTAAGGGATAATTATGCTAAAATTCATCATTGATCAAATCATGTCACACATGATCTAATTGTATCTTCCTACAACTCCATTGAGTTTAGGTGTGTCAGGAGGATTGAGATAGAAATGATATTCATATCTCCATAAGATATTCTTTGAATTCATCTAATAGGTACTTGTTACCTTGATTAGATCAAATTCATTTAATCTTCCTTCAAACTTTGGTTCTAAACCAAAATTACGAAATCTTTGAACATTTCAAAGGTTTCCCAGGTGAAGAGAAGAAATCTCATATCATACATGATCATCAATAGATATCACATATCCACAATGTTCACTATGATATAGATGATTCACATACATCAATATGTATGAGATCTCGAATACCTTGACATCTTACACCTTTCCCAAAAAAAAGGGTGTATTGGACATTTTACTTTGAATACAATATTCACAAGTATGTAAGATTTGAAATTTTAGACATTCTAAAGTTTCATATCTTACTAGTCTATTGATTTCATCAGCAGACATATGTCCAAAACTTGATGCTAAATCATTGTCAAATGATCTTTATCCTCCTATTGATCTTATAAGGTTTAACTTTCAGTATTAGATATCTTAATGAACCATTCATTAAATTTCTAATTTAGTAGAGTCCACCAGATGCTAGATTATTATCTGAAATATATCCATCATAACTCTTTATGATAGGTTTATTCCAGAATTCATGTTTATTTCCAATATTTAGAAACAAACATGAGTGTATTCTAATATCTAAGTCATAAAGACATTCTCTAAGACTAATGCTCTCCCACTGAAATTAAGAAGTCTATCAATCCAACAGAGATTGTTGCAACAATTGCATCAATATCTATGTGGATAACTTTAAACCTTAAGATCAAATTTTTCCAGTATTCTAAAACATGTGCAACACATTGTAAGTGTTGTTAGAAGATTGAGATACAATTATCAGACTTTATCTTATCAAATAAGCAAGTCAATTTCAATGATCAAATGTAGATATAGATTATTACGATGCACTATCTGAGTCCTTCTCTAAGGATTCTAGACAGACTTGATAGTCATACTATCAACACATCAAGTTATTACAGTATAGGCATTCATCCAACTCTTTGGATGTCATATGGAAGTCACAGAAGTACAATCAACTCTTTGACTTTCCTTCTCACATGGGTCCGACCCACGCTTCCAATGTGCTCTCTTCATCTATAAACAACCATTGTTCAAGACTAAGGATCTCTTATGTTAAATTCAAAAGAATTCAATGTAAGAGCATTTCAACATTTATACATGCTTCATTAAATTCATACAATGTGAATATTATGAGGCTTCATGAATGACTAGAGTATAGACAGTAGAATGATGACACTCATCATGTCTACATCCATCTAGACTCCTAAAACATTGGTTCAGGTAGGTATTCAAATATTTTGAATACATCATCTCTTTCGAGCCACCATTCTGCATAATGTAGAGAACCATGTCATTCATGATTAAATGTCTAGAGCACATATGTATGCCAGAACATCTTCTTAGATTTTATAAGGATTATTTGACAATTACGATCATCATCGACATGTCACTTCCAAAGTACACTCGATGAAAGATCAAGACTATAGAGACTTACAAACCCTAAGATGATGTCTTATTGTCTTATTTAATTGTCATTCCTCATTATGTTGAGGAAACTTGCACATTGCAACCACATACATTATGTGTCCAATTGCAAGTACAATATCTGGATCATGAGTCCAATCCATGATATTTTACTGGTTATTATTGAGTATAACATTGAGTGGGTTTAATGAAGGATTATCTGAAATAAGAAATTTGCATAAGGGTATATATATTATATATACATATTTTACTTTGATTTAGGAATTTTAAATCAAATTTGTCTTGTTATGTCTACTATGAAAGATTATTCCCTAATCGTCTTTCAAAGTAAGAGATATACTTACCGCTATATCTCAAGCAAGATCTGGGATCTCCTCTCTATCTTTATCACATCCCAATAATATGAGAACCTGTGACTCGAATAAAGAGAAGCGGGAACACATTCCGCCTTGCAAGTCCAACTTACATTTCCCAATTCGGTCTTTAACACCCGGGCCCACCACCCCTAAGATGATGTTGACCCGTTGCTAATTGAACCAACCGTCAACAGGCTTAAAACTCGCTATACGCAATCCAATATCGCACCAATAATATGAGGACCCGATATTGGGGTCACTACGTATACGGCCTTACTCTTTCGAGATGCAAAGAACCCGATCCAAATAATTGTATATAGGATATGTCACTTCGGACAGGCGTCTCCTATATACAACTTTTGGCGACGAAATTCTTTGCCTTGACTGGAGACCATGGATGTCACTTATGTGATCCTCCACCTCTTATTCAAATTGTAATTAATCATCGTGAATCATATTCACATAATTAATTCTTCCAAGGGAAATACACATCTATTCATAATAGAGTGTTTCATAGGATATAATTAATTTAATCACATTAAATCAATCATCAATCCTATTATCAATCAACAAACTTTGAATTTTACTTGAATAGTAGGTATAATCTCAAAGTACGTATTATTTCGAATTTTAATAATTAGAAATACACTTTGATTCCTCCGGCATTATCCAATCCCTACCCGCTGTCATGGCCAGTACCGACGAGAGTGGGACGGACCACATACGTTGCAACCCGCTACCCCAGCGATCTCCGACTAGACACCATATCCACTTCAGGAAAGGATAATGCCAGATAGATCATCATGTACTTTGAGATGCTCATCAGTCTTTCAACCGAAATTATACCATATAATATACATCAAAACATTTTTGATTATATTATAAGGAGATTTGCTAAACAAATCCCCAATCCTATTCAAGCAAGAGGTTTTTGCATGTAAAAGTTGTCCTACAACTATTGTAGGATGACCTAGGGTTTTTCATGAAAACAATGTTTGTTGATGATTTCAAATTAACCAATGATCAAGATCAACTATCTTATCATTATGGTTCAGTGGGATGTCATTCAAGGAATTGATTATCATCTTTAAATATTCCACAAATATTTATCAATAACCAATTTCAGAAAATTAACAATTAATTTTCATCAACATTTATTTGAACGACTATCACAAGGTTCATGATCAAAAAATGTCAATTTCCAGCAGTGACCCCTTATCACTAAAATTAACTTATCTTGATCAATTTAAATCCAAAATTCGCAAAATTAGTGCCCTAAGATTGCCAACTTGATTTATAACAGAACCTAAGTGATGTTTCACGTATTTCGAGGCGTAACAAAACCGTAATTAACAAATTAATCACGTTCTGTTCTGCAGTTCCCGCAACTGTAAGTACTTGCATATTCAAAAGGCCATATCTTGAGCAAATTAAATCCAAATTTAGTAAACTCAAGTCTTATGGTTTCCTTGTTTAATGGGAACAAAATCCAATTGAATATTTTGTGTTTAAACAATTTAAACAGTACCGAAAAAATCAATTAGACAGAGTTACGAAAATTCAAATGCGCCAAAAAAATTTTCGCGACCATTTCAAACCCAAGTCGTCTATGGTTCATGGATCATATCCAAAACCTTTTTCAACCTGGCTCTGATACCACTTGAAGGATATTGAGAATCCTCAAGCGCATCACGGAAGCGTGATGATCGTATCAGATACGATCGGGGCGACTAGTCGTACTAGTCGCAAGATGCAGCGGAATTTAAAAATTTTAAATCAAATGATGAAACCACATGATCACGAGAACACTTCTCGGAACGTTTCATCAAACCACAAAGTATAAGGAATACCTTTGAAGCGTGGTTGTGATCGCGAGATCCCAAATAAGAGATCCTCCTGTCTCAAGTCCGATCCACGAAGAACGCACTTGCGGGCACGATGATGAGTCACGTTCCTCCCACAATCCTCGATGAAGATCCAAGCAATAGATCCCCTGATTTCGTCAAGCGAAATCCGTCGTCTTCCTCTACAGCAAGTAGCCACGAAGAAGAAGGAGATCTTCGAGTCGTCGAAGGCGAAGGCGAGAACTTCTCTCCTTTCTCAACAATGGTGGTCGGCCACCCTTTGGAGAGAGAGAGAGAGCACGAGAATGAGAGGGAGAGAGAGAAGTAGAGTAGGCGTCTACTTGGTGTACCTTCAAGGGCTAAGGCTACCCTCTTTATATATTAGTTTGGGATCCAATGGATCTCAATCCATGGCTCTCATGGATCCAACGGTCATTGTAATCCAAGAGCCATCCAACGGCTATGACTGTTGTTGGCTAAAAACCAACAACATTAATTTATATTAAATTAAATATGTGTTGAATTATTATCAACAAAATTTAATTAACATAAATTAATTTATCAAGAGATAATAGGTCAACAAATAAGAGGAGACAACAACCCCTCCTAAAATCAAGGAGGTGTCACCTATGACTAAGTCATAGGTGACGCCACCTATGATCATAGGTGGTTTTGTCTCCTTTTATTTATATTATTATTTCTTGATTATTTGCAATAATCATTATTGCAATAATATCCACCAAATTAATTCCAAATTAATTTGTGAATATTTCAATCATGCCATTGAAAAAAAATGTGAATCATATTCACATCCCAAACTAATTTGTAAATTACATTTCCAATTAATTAACTAATGTGGATCCAATCCACATTAATAATTAACAAATGTTATTTACAATATTTCTCTCTCTCTCTCTGATATATTATAAATCTCATTTATAATATACACAGATATTCTGGATATCACTATCCACGATCTGCTTATCCTTGATAATTAAATCCCATTTAATTATCTTGGACAATCATTCTCTCAACATGAATCTTATTCATATTGTACTTGATAATTAAATCTCATTTAATTATCTTGGACACATTCTTATAATATGAATCTTATTCATATTATACTTTGATAATTAAATCTCATTTAATGATCAAAACCTTCTTGCTTGGATACTAAATTCATCATAGGAATTATTCTTGAACTCCTTCAAGAATAATGTGCCTTCTCCGCAGATACTTGGAGATAAGGACAGGGTGATTGCATTGTTCCACGTATAGTGACTTGGATGTTGAGATCTCATCTCAAATCCAGATCTAACGGACCTCTCATAGATGCTTGATTAAATCAAGTCCGTATACTTAATCTTCTCATTGTATCTGAATCACATTCAGATCAATGTCCAACATTTGGACTAAGATCAAGTTACTTCTCTACTGAGAGGAGTCACTAAAATCCAGACTTGTTTCATCACTCCCTCGGACTGGAAGCGTCATGGTTATACAATCGTTTATGATCACATCACCCTCAGGTATTCCCAATACCTGCACATCCTGCATACTGGAAGACCAATGATCAACCTGAAGATGAAGATCTATTTTATACTGTCTTCTTCAGGGTTTGATCACCAAGTTTCTCAATCTTGGTCATTGGGATTTGGTATCGATCATATGCTTTCCCAAAGCATATATCATACCTTCAAATTCTTGTCATGCTTCCAAAGCACGACGACCATGCATGGAATTTGATCGGTCCCAATACCTCATGAGTGAGCTCATGTCTTCCGGTTCACAAGTGAACCTGTATGATCCCTTTGAGAGATCGTATTACTCATATGCCCTTATATGCACACCAGCTCGCCGGTGTATAGACCTTGATTAGGTCATCAACCTAATGGTCTGCCAAATGTACATACTCAGACATATAGTAACACATCTGTCTCTAGTTAGAGGATGTGTGCCTATGTTGTGACAGTGTTCAACATAGGACTTAGGTTATCTCGATCTCGCTAAGTCAACCCATTGACTTAACTAATCTGACACCTCCGAATCACTATTCCCATGCAGAGGACCTGCATCAAGAGGTCGGTCAGATATCAGCCTCTGTGAGAAAGGATTGCCATCTCCTACTCAGGCTGGAGATCATCTCTTAATAATCATTTGACGGTGCTTGATGAGTCCTCTATCTAACCCATTAGATATTCATCCAAACACCAGCCTCTATGATTCATTTAATGAATCAACAGCTGTATGATCATTAAGATGGCCATGGTACATAACCCTAATTGTACAGAGGGACCTATTATGCAAATTATTTATTCTTCATTTCAGATCAGGGAATGATACGTGCAATAACATTTATTGCATAATGGCTCGTCGTGGGCTCGCATGTCCAACAAGCGGACCGAATATGAATATATTCACGTTCATTTTCATCCCTACCTGACAGTCCTTAAGTATGGGCTACCTGGAAGTTTTTTGGTGATCGACCGCGTTGAAAACATGAAAATGGAGGGAAAGTCGCTTTCCTTTTTGTTGTTGGTATCTTTTTCGTAGTCGTTACAATTTTATTTTAGAGTGTATCTACCGCCCTTGCAAAATCGTTGGTATACAATGAACTATTTAGGTATTTGCTTCCTTAATGGGAAATAGTTGAACCTCAATATTTTAGATGAATGAAACTTGATCCTTCTTTTTTTGAAAAAAAAAACAATTAAGGGTAAAATCTCCCTAACTAGCTAACGAAATATGCATGCAAATGCCGTAAATCTGAGCTAGCTCTTCCCATGTCTCCTTGATAAGTTATTTGCCTCTGATATTGTTCTACACAGTTGGTGAGATTTTTTATAGCATAAAATCTATCAGGAAGACAAGTATTTTAGTCATTATGAGTCTCCTTAAAAGGACTCTTTGTAACGATGCAAATCTTCTTTTGACAACCGACAAATGCTACATAGTTCTTGAGTCCTTCATGCTTTATAAAGGTTCCTCGTATAACTATTAAGGAGCAAAAGATAAGTGGCTTTGCTTTTAAAGAAGTGGGAATAATTGTGCATTTTTATAGCCAGAGAACCCTCTTATATAAAAGAGGAGGATTCCTAAGGTTATTGCGAAGATTACACTATATTTATAAAGAAATATAAAAAAACATGTAAAATATCTATTTCTTATAAAGAAATATAAAAAACATGTAAAATATCTATTTCTAACCATATTCGATGAAGCATTTGCTCTATTAGGTATGAAAATAAATTTATTATGGCATGTTAAAGAAATTATATATATATAGGAGAAAGTTCAAATGAGGTGGTGTCTCACCCATATTATGGTGAGCCATCAATTTACGTTAGATTCCAATCAGCGGTTGTGGTTAAAACAATCAATATTACCCAAAATCACTTCCAAAACCACCCAACCAAGAGAAAAAAGGAAATAAAAATATCAACATAACTCACCATCCTTAAAACCCGCATTTACCAAAACATATTAAATATATCATGTTTCTTTATGCATGATTTCAAAATAAGGCAAGTCTGCAAACAAGTGCTCATGGACAGCAATGGTCTGGAAGGTGGAAATACGAGACTTCTCGCATTCGAAGAAGAATCAAGGTCTAGAGACGTTTACGTGGAGACTCACATGCACATATCCATCCTTTCTTTTTCACGTGAGATCATCAATCCTATCTTTATTTTTCAATTTGATCTTTGTCTTAAATACTAAAAAAATCTAAACATTGATATACCACGTTTGCAGTTGATTTTGATGCATTGAGGGTGCATAATAGCAGCATGTTGGATGTCCATAACTCGATGCGTTCTTGTCAGAACGGAGACGAGAGCCATGTTGCTCATTGTAATAAGTAGTCGATGTGGTTAATCCAAATTATGAGCATCTCTTCCATCAAATATTTGACGTTTTTAGATGTTCTTATGTACGTATGTATATGGATCTTACCTAGATTTTTTTATTCTTTATAAACTTCCATTATTTTTTACATATTATATTTTTAGAAATAATAAGTATATTACCAATTAATTTTTAAATTTGCAGGATAGCAAGTTATATTTAAAAAAGGGATATAAATTTTTCATACATTATCATATATACTCCATATTGCCAAACAAATTTGGTATATAATACAAAAAATATTGAATATTTTGCTAATTGGCACTTCATTCTACAAAGAACCATATAAATCTCACAAAAATTTAGGTGAATTTACGAAGAATCATATAGATTTAACACAAATTGTTGCAGACTACACAATGTTGGTTGATTACGAAATTGAAATTTGATAGAATATTGTATTAAAGAAAAATGCTCAAATTTCAAAATCTAAAAATAGTAGTTTGAAATATTAAATAAAAAATATGATTGTAAGAGTTTATTTACAAGTAATAATCATAATTGTCAAAAAAATAATTATAATTAAAACTTCATTTTCGATATATAAAATAATAATGAAAAGATAATATTCTTTTGTGTAATAAGTGAAATCAGACTTATTTACACGATAGAAATCTCAAACACATGGAATTGGGATGTAAAACTTATTTAAAAATTACAAATGGATAATGTAAACTCAAAATAGTTTTGCATTATAAGGGATAATTGATGAATCTCCATTTCATCACCTTTATTCTATCATTTTGGCCTCAAAAACCCTAGCAAATGCATGTAGATAGCATCAAATTGTACATAATAGCATTCATTATTTATTGTATTAATTATACAGAAAATAAGGTTTTTAATGCCAAAATTATAGAATAAAGAGAATAAAAGAAAAAGGAATAAAATATTGCAAAGATTTTATGACCCTAACCCTGAGACCAAGGCCAGCATGGAATTGGTCGACAAGGAATAAAGTAGGGGGAGATCAGGGCCATGAGTACAATAAATACCTCATTTATTTTTCATCCATTTATGCATTTTTGGCACCTATTTTGTACATATTTATTTATTCATCAAATAAAGAAACTTTGTTCATAAAAGTTGTAGATAATAATGTAAATCAAAATACAAAATTGAGTTTGTGTAAAAATAATACACAGTGTACATTTTATGCACATAATAAAAAGCCAAAATCTCAACTTCACAGACCCATATCCTGCAAATAAAAACTCCAAATCACCCAAACTCACCTTTAATTGTATATAGCATTTCATAAACTATTTTATAAAATTGGTTTCATAATTTTTGGAGTCCATATGCAGAAGTTAGGTTTTTGGCCTCTCTTGTATATGATACCTGATTAAAATATTCATTATATTCACTATTCATTATTTTTATAAATTACTATTTTTAGAATCTTTTAAATAATGTATATAATTCATATACATATTAGCCTTAGAATAAAACCAAAAAGAATTTGTAAAATAAAAATAAGTCTATGTAATATATAGGCAAAATACCTATAAGAAGGATGTACATAAATAAAAAGAGAAAAGCATTCTTTAATTATTTCATTCTTTTACATTTTTACAGTAATGTATATATTATTATTAAAAATACAAAGCTAAAATAAAAACAAATAAAATCCATTAAATAAATACAATGTATATAATATACAGGTAAAATACCTATAAGTATACTTACATATACACAAACACATTTATTTAAAAATACAAATAAACTTATAAAAATCAAACAAAAATATCTTTATACTCACAAAAATAAATTATAAATTTATAAAATAAGCCAACAAAATAATAAAAGAAAATAAATAAATTAAAAATAAAATACCCAAAAATACATGTAAATACATACATATACACATTATTAAAATAAAACTATAATAAAACACCTCGAAAAATTCAATAACAATCATAAATAAATACTAGATGAAATAATACACATTTTTTATTTTATAAGAAAAAATTAATAAAATCATTTAGGGCGTCAAATAAATCAATCTTCCTTCAGATTTGCTATTTTGTCTCGTAGCGGCCTACGTGGCCCAATGAGGCGCCGGCCAACGTTGACTCCCAGGTCAACTGTCCCATCCCTCGCCTGGCGTCTCTGAACTGTCTACTCCCCCGATTTCATGCCTTTTTCCCGGGCACACCATCCATCAATCGACAACGCTTCCTTCACAAGAATTGTTCCCTAATCTTCCATGATGCCCGCCAAAATCATAGATCAACGAGATGTTCATTGGATCAGTTAATAATCGCCGGGTAATAAGGCCCCTTGCCAATGTTTATAAATAAAAAGCTCCGCCTCCTTCCTCGAATTTGGCCACTTTTATTCCGACCTAAAGCCTAGATCTCGTCGCTGGAGTGTTCCTCGTGACAGGGGGAGCAACCCAGCGCCGTGACTCGGCCGGAGGGAGGAGATTTTGACGCGGCGGAGCTCCGGCGTCCTCCCTGCTCCCTGGAGGCCCCCAAGTATAAGAGCTGATCTTTTATGCATTCCTAGTTAGTTTTAGATGTTAGCTTTTCATTCCAGTTATTAGATTAGTTGTTAGTTAATCACTGTAGCTTTAAAATCGAAATTCGAAGTTCGCCGGAGCTTGGCTCCGGCGACTTCTTCACCGTATTCCCGACTGTATCCGACCACCCCAAGCATCCCATCTCGTTCCTCCTCTTCTTCTCCATCCCTCGCACACACTTGTTCAACCCAAGACCCTAGGTCTTGGCGAATCGGGGCTCCTCCTCCGCCGTTCGCCGGAGCCCCTCCGTCCACCTCATTTTTTTTGCGTTGCAGCTTCCAAACCCCGGGTCGAGGAGAGAGCTCTCTCGCCCGCGGTTCTTCCTGTGCAGGGATATCGACGAATCGAGCTCTTTTGGGCTTGCATTGACCCAGGAAGAGGTTCCTGGGGGTCCTCTTCTTCTCCGACCTCGCTCCATCGACTCGGACCCCCAGGAGCCATGAGACCACCGTCAGACAACGCGGAAGCCTCCCAGCTACGATCAGAGAGCTTCAGATGCGCGGGAGGTGCCCGGAGGAGCCCGAGCTACCCGATCGAAGCTCGCCGGGGGCGAGCTTCTTCCCAGTTCTTCCAGGTGCCTTCCGCACCGTTGGATCGAGAGGGGCAGCCCAGATTGAACGCCGACCGTTCGATGAAGATGTACATCCACCGTCAGATCAGCCAGGAGGTTCTAATCCTGGCCCTTCATCGCCGAACCGATGTCCGCCGTCCGATGGCCGCCACGTGGATAAGTGGCGCCTCCAGCGCCGCAGGATGAAAAGCCTTGTTTAGGGGTAATTTTCACATCCAGCCCCCTTACTTTTTGTATTTATTATTTAATGCCAAAAATAGAAGTTTCAGTTGTAAATAAAA
Source organism: Ottelia alismoides (assembly GCA_037367405.1). Lineage (NCBI taxonomy): Eukaryota > Viridiplantae > Streptophyta > Magnoliopsida > Alismatales > Hydrocharitaceae > Ottelia > Ottelia alismoides. Next base: position 99,193 of record JAZKJV010007253.1, on the reverse strand, counting down.
TGTATATTTTGCGGAAGGACCCCGATGTTTCAAGATTTGCACTTTAGTCCTCCCGTGCCTCACGTGCGGCAATCACGTGAGGCGCGTGAAATTTGCATCTAAACCCTGCCGGGTTCCTGTATTTATTAAATGGTCCTGAAAATAAAAGTTAAAGTGTACTTTTGTTGTAATTTTTGCATGTATGCCCCTGCCAACTATTTTATTTGCAAAAATACCCCTACTAGGCCCTTTAATTTTTGAAGGCTTTGTCTATTTATTTTATGCTTCATATTAAATCGAAAAATCTTGCAAAAATAGACTTAAGCTCCTGTGTGGTCATGCTTGAACGCCATATTTTTAGTTTTGCATTTTTGCATTTATTAAAAATCAAAAACATGTCTTTTATTCCTTGTCTAACTTATAAAATCCCAAAAAAATATGAAAATGCCTCGAAAAATTCCAAAAAAATCACCTATGGTGTATTTTGACCTATATTAGTGTCAGTCCAAAAATCCCTAAAAATCTCAAAAAGAAAACCTTAAAAATTCAAAAATACCCAAAAACTTCAAAAAAATATAAAAAATCAAAGAAAATCAGAAAAATATAAACTCAAGCCCTATTTATGCTATATTTTATTATCGTTATTAGAAAATTAGGGTGGAAAATTTTTGAGGCTGTTAGCTATTTTTAATCTTTATTTTTGTGACAGCCAGTACCTAGTCCACTGTTTGCTATTCTTTAGCTATTTAAAAATACTAAAAATGTTTGCAAAAATACTCAAAAATCATAAAAACAGTAAAAAAACCATGAAAATTCCAAAAAGACCCTTTTCCTGATTTTTTGACTATTTTTTTGTATTTTTGTGAATATTCTAATGCCCCCTTTATGTATATATATCTATATATCCTAAAAAAATATTATATATATGTAATTAGTTATATGTATTCTCATTAATCTTAACATAAAAAAGAAAAAAAACATATATATATTTATTTTATTATATTTATATATACCTATATATATATACATTACATGTATTATAAGCTATATACTTACCCTCTATGGGTATATATAATTAATATATTTGTATTATATACATATATATATATATAATACTTAATTATTATATTTTAATAATAATAAAAAAAACCCACACAAGGATGACTGTGATTGACATGTCGGCTATTGCATTTTGTGTTGCTCTCTGTGGTTCGACCTCTACATACTTGTCATTATACATTTTATGGTAGAGTAAATAAAGATTAATTCATATTTGTTTTGAGCTTGATTGTTGTATTTTTTTTGGATTGTGGGTTAATCGCTGATCAACCCCCATAGTCTGCGAGCGGTCGCCGCAGCGACACCTTTGTATTATCTATTCATGGTGACCCTCGTGGTCTGTGGGCGCGTTATCAGATGGCGCCATTGCCGGGGAGCAATGAGCATAGCCAAATTGATTTTTGTCATCCTTGTATAAAAATTTTGATTCATGATTCATTTTTGTGTGAGCAGCTATTGTTTTATTGCCATTTATCACCATGCTTCATTTCTTTATTTATTGTGATTAATTTATCTGCTCTATTTGATTAACTGAGTATGCTAATGCAATTTTTTTGTAACTTTGATGCGAGGGACCGTCACGCTATGATGGCTTCCTAGGAGGCCAAGGCAGCCGAGCTTGGAGGAGGATGGTCTTCTCTTCTCATGACCATCTGGAGAGTGCACCAAAGAAGCAAAGAGAGGGGCATTAGATAGGCTAGCTATTTAGAACTATTTTTGTAATTCATGGTGAGAGAGAGACTATTTGGCATGTAATTAAACAATACTCTACTCTTCACAATGAGGTCCAGTGCCTAGGTGATTGTTCACCTGTGGGCCTCATCGCGGCTTTTTCGAGTTTTCATCGCCTTCTTTTATTTTGTTTCCCGCAGTTTTGAGCTTTCCGCCTTTCTTTTACTTTGTTTTGTGTGCTTGGAGCCCCTAGATATAGGTTGCTTGACTCGGTAGCTAGGTCCAAACATTAATAAGAATGCATGTTCCTATAGTCTACTTCGATTGGATCTAGTCAAACTCAAACAAGTTGTAAATTTGTCTCTTAGCCCTCTGTGCCGTAGCGAACCCTGTAAAGCGCTTTCTCCTACCCTCAATTTGTTGAGCAGAGGAGGGGTGAGCCAAGACCGGACTCTCTTGGGCTAGAGACAAATAAGCAACTTATGGTTCTTCACGCTAATAGCAGCTCATGTTTAGGACGATTTTGTGCCTTGCATACCGACATGTAGATAGGTTTAAAAATTCTGTTTTGCATTATGGAGAGAGCTGGGATGCACTGTAAGTCTTCTAACTCAGCATGCATCATTCGGTTCAATGATGAGATTTCAATCATGGAACCACTTGCACGGCTTTTCCGCTATCTCCCTCTGATTTTGAGCACCTAGGACTTAAATGAAAATCTACAAAAACGTTAGGCGCTGGTATGAAAAAAGATCCAAAAGAAGTGAAAACCAAAAAAATTAAAACCAGGGGACTGCTAAATAAACTTTGACCTTAATTAAAATCTGTAATGGACTATCATTGTACCGGGTTCATAAAGCCTTCATTGTTTTCAGGTACCTTGGAGGGGGACCAAAACCCTACTCCCTTGAGCGAGTGCGACCCCTAAGGATAGAAAGCCCAAAACCCAGTCTGCAACTGCCTTGTGTATCGCCTGGATTTCCGAAGTAATGGCGCTTCTATCGTACGTAGGCGAGTAGGACTTGGTCACCAATGGTGACTCTCTGTTGTGAGAGCATCGACCCTGTCCGAAGTATTGAGCATAGGCCACGCCTTCACGGGGGTGTCTGTCTCATCGTCCTGCGTCCGAGTAGGTTCTTGCGCGCTCACGGGTGATTCCGTTGCGTACGAGAACCGAAGTATTGGTTTCGCCTAGCGGCTTCCTCTCTCTTTTCTTTGGCTGAGTAGGGATCCAGGAACGGTTACAAGGACTCCAAAAAGTACAGACTACAGGTTACACAGGAGGAGGACAAGTACGGGATACTCTTCCGGCAGTACTCTCTCTCCTCTAGGGTAGCGTACTAAGGACTTGTTATAAGATATGCCTGAAAATCACAACTCTAAAAATGAAAAGATAATAAATAGCCGAGCTTTCACGGCTTCACATGGCGTGAGTTGGTGAACCCGATTTTGTCTTGTGTTTGAATGGATCTAGATTAAGGTTCAAAGATCAAAGTCCCGCGCCTTTGCGCAAAATTTTGTTATGTCTTTCTTTGACCACCCCGCTCAACCGAGCCTTTCTACTGTTTTACACTCCTTTTGTTCCTCGTTGACCATCGTATCATTCTTCCAAAAATCCGACATTCTCTTGTGCTTCGTGAAGTTGATCCATGGATGGTTTCGTCGGGACCATGCCGACACCTACATCGATTCCATGGACTCAACCTCGCCAATAATTTCGAGGCGATTCCCGAGAACCCGATCCGGACTTTGCGGATCGATCTCCAGACTCCTCGTTTTCTACCTTTCTCTTGGCCACCTAATAAACTGGGATCACTTTTGTCCCACTACCGCCGTTGTGAATGGGAGTCGATTACAGTCTACATCTCTTTCCCATTCACAACATGCTGGGGTTGACCTGAATTCCAGCTTAATCACGGCAGCTGAAAGTTAATTACAAGTGATCTGATTCGGACTACCTCATTCTGCAGATAGAAGCCAGAGCGAGCCCTGGAGTCTACTCCGGAGTTCATTTCGTCCGACTCAGACCCTGACATGGCGCCAGGAGGAAAGGGCAAGGGTCAGCAGCCACCACCAGAGGGACAGGTGCCAGATCAAAACCAAGTCAATGCACAGTTGCTGGCATCTATCCAGGCCATACAGCAGCAGCTGACTGAGCAGGCCCTTACACAGACTGCTTTCCAGGATATGTTGAATGATGTGATAAACCGCAACGACGGAGGAGGAGGCCGAGGCAGAGGAGGCAGGGGAGGAGGAGGTGGAGGTGGAGAAGGTGGTGATGACCCCAATGATGATCCCGAATTCCCACCACCGCCAAAGCCGACACTTAAAGAAACATACAATCCGGGAGACAGCCAGATGACCGAGTGGATTCTCATTCCACCGGTACACGCTCACTTTGAGCTGAAGCCCCAATTCATAGCCCTTCTCCCTGCATTCCATGGCAACACCAATGAAGAGCCGTACGTTCACCTGCAGCAATTCTCCCGCATTTGCCGCACCACCCACTATCCGAATGTCCCCCTGGACATTGTCAAGATGACGGCTTTCCCCTTCAGTCTACAGGACAAGGCCCTCTATTGGGTCAATCATATGGGAAAGGTCGTGACGACCTGAGAGGAGTTGAAGTCCGCCTTCCTGCACAAGTACTACCCTCTCGGTCGGCTCAACCAGATGCGATCCCGTATTAGCAATTTCTCCCAAGGGGCACATGAGTCTGTACATGAGGCTTGGGAGAGATTCACTGATCTGCAGGAGAAGTGTCCCCACCACGAGATCCCTAAGACCAGCCTGGTCCAGCATTTCTTCGGGGGACTTAATATTGAAAGTCAAAGGCTCGTGGACGCAGCATGTGGGGGCTCCCATTTCAACAAGGATGAAGATGTTGTATGGCAGATTTTCGAAGAAATGGCCGAAGGAGAGGCCTCCCTCTCTTCATCCAAGGCATACCAGAAGCAGCCCCAGATCCTCCAGAAACAAGTTCACATGGCTGCATCAAAAGAAGCAGAGAGAGATGAGAGCTCCAACCTCAGCATCATTGGGGGCCATCTCTCTAAGGTTGATATCATTGAGAAGCGATCACAGGACCTTGAAAAACTCGTTGTGATTGAGAAGAGGACCCAGAACCTGGATAAGCTCGATCAGATCAACAAAAATCTCGAGCTGTTGGTCGGTACGATCAACTCTGTCCAGTCGGCTACACCATCAGACGCTCCCGCTGAGAGGAAGGACGAGCCGCAACCGCAGCATCAGCCTCAGCCGAGCCAGCAGCCACTGGCAGTCCAGCACGTATACTACGTGCAGGCGCCCGACCAGGGCCTGCCGCAGCAGCAGATGGTCGTTTACCAGCCAGAGTTCCTTTCCATTCCTGATCCAGTTTTCCCACCACCACCCCTGATCCAAGAAGTTAACGGGGTATGGACGAATGATGCACAGCCGACCCGTCCTCAGGGACAACTCCAGGGTCAGCAATTTGCCAACCGGTAGTACCACCAACCTCAGGGTGGTCGTTTTGGCCAAACCTCTCAACCTCACCAACAACACCAGCAGCCTCCTCAGTTCGCACACCAATGGAGGCAGAACTTTCCGTACCAGCAGCAGCCGCAGTATCGCCATCCACAACTGTATCACCAATACGCGGCTACTCAGCCTCAACCATACCATCAGTATCCACCTCCGTCCTACCAGCAACTTCAACTTCCTGCTCCACCACAGCAACACCACCAGCAGCCTCCCCACTCATCTAACCAACATCGGCGTGGTCTGCACGCTGCATCATCTGATGTCCCCCCAGCTAATCCCACCATGGAGTGTCTAGCCCAGCTTGTCCAAGGGCTAGCGGAGATGACCAAGCGGCTTGATGACCTGAACGCCACTCGCACTACCATTCCGGCGCAGGTCGAAGCCAACCCCAACAATTTCAAGAAGAAGGAGCAGGTAGAATGTGATGTCCAGTCCGCGTGTGATAATGATATTACTGTTTATTCTAATGCTGTTACTCTCAGGAGCGGTAGGGCCTTGCCTCCGCCTGCTACCAGATGTGGGGTGAATAAAGAAACAGGTGGATCGTCATCTTCCGCATCAGCCGTGCCAACTCCAGGGGCGGGTGAGGAGGAAGAGGAAGGAGAAGCCAGTCCAGCCGTCGTGCCATGTCATCAGCCTCAGCCAAAAACACAAAAAAATCAGCAAAAACAAAAACAACAAAAAGAAGCATGTAGCAGAAGTGAAGCCACGCCAGCTTTGGAGGAGCCGCCAGCAACAGCCGATCCCTAGCCAGCTGATGGAGCCGATGCTACCCTTTTTGATCGCCCAGCGGCACCAGCATATTCAGATCCAGCTTGTACTCCTTTTTGTAGTCCGGATGTACAACATTCTGTGGGCGATGATTTTGATGTAAATAAGAACTCTAATTTTCCTGCCAGTAATGTGAATATTCCTTTTCCGCATGCAATACAAAAATCCAAAAAAAATGCAAAAAGAAAAAATGCATTGTCTGATCCAGGTGTCGTGGACATTTTGGACAAATTGACTGTTGAGATTCCCTTGTTGAAGGCCGTGGAATACATGCCAGCTGTGAAGAAAGGATTGAAAGAGGCATGTACTAACAGGCGTCGCCCAGCGCAAGACAACAGACGCCGAGAAGTAGAAAAGCACGTTCTATCCATGGCCACAGTTGCAGCTATCACCAACCTCCCCCAGAAAAAGCAAGATACAGGAGCACCTCTGATCAGTTGTGTGATTTTCGATCAGGTCTTCGAGCGTACTCTTCTTGACAGTGGTTCTTCCATCAACCTTCTGCCCTCGTCCATAATGCAAGAATTCGGGCTTGGACCGCTCAAGCAGACACGAATGATCCTTCAGTTCGCTGACCGATCCGTTAAGCGGGCCCGAGGTTTGTTGGAGGACGTGATAGTTACCGTGCAGGAGATGAAATTCCCAGCTGATTTTGTAGTCCTTGATATGGACTCGCCTGCACCACTACTCCAGACCCCTATCATCCTTGGTAGACCATTTCTCCGTACTTCAGGTGCCGTGGTTGATTACGGGTCTGGAAAGATCACTTTCAGCTCGAACACCCAGCAAATCACGATTAATATGAACAAGGAGCAGAATGCCACAACTGATGAGAGTCAAGCAGCATCAGAAGCAGACTGTGATTTTATTGCAGAAATCAGAGATTCAGAGTTGTCGTTGGACGATCCATGGACCCGAGAAATCCTCAATCTTGAGGAGGACTTGGAAAGCACAGTCAGCATATGCTCCGATGATTTGTGGGAGACAGATTCTCAGATGCAGGCGCAGCTTCTTGAGCATTCACTCCAGACCGAACATGATCAGCTCACCGCAGAACCGTTCGGTACATCACTGGGATCTCAACAGGATGTAGAGGATGGTAACAGTCTCAAGGTACATCCCACCACCAGCATGGTATCTGAAGTAACAGATAAAGTGGACAGAACAAAACCAGAACTCAAGCCACTTCCTACAGGCCTGAAGTATGCTTTCCTTGCGGGTGAAGAACACATGTATCCGGTCATCATCAGCAGCAGGCTGAATCCGGATCAAGAAACTCGACTTTTCGAGGTTCTAGAAAAGAACCGCAAGGCACTTGGTTGGAGCGTATCAGACCTCCGAGGGATAAATCCAGCTCTGTGCTCACACCATATCTATCTAGAAGATGATGCCAAGCCGTCCCGCGAATTTCAGAGAAGGCTGAACCCTAACCTTCGGGACGTGGTCATGAAAGAAATCACAAAATGGTGTGAAGCAGGCTTCATCTATCCCATCTCCGATTCAAAATGGGTAAGCCCCTTGCATGTAGTTCCCAAGAAATCCGGGCTTACCGTGGTCACAAATGAAAAAGGAGAGGAAATTTCAACTCGGGTACCGACATCCTGGCGGGTGTGTGTTGACTACCGCCGTCTTAATGCAGCAACCAAGAAAGACCACTTCCCCTTGCCATTCATTGATCAAGTATTAGAGAGATTAGCAGGCAAGGAGTTCTTCTGCTTCCTGGATGGGTACTCCGGGTACAACCAAGTGGCGATCGCCCCTGAGGATCAAGAGAAGACTACCTTCACTTGCCCGTTCGGTACCTACGCCTTCAAGAGGATGCCCTTTGGATTATGCAATGCACCCGCAACCTTCCAAAGATGCATGCTAGCTGTATTCGCCGAGATGGTAAGCAGTTTTCTCGAGGTGTTCATGGATGATTTCTCTGTCTATGGTGATAGTTTCGATTCTTGCCTCGAGCACCTAGACAGAGTGCTTCAGAAATGCCGGGAAGTCAATTTAGTGCTCTCATGGGAAAAGAGTCACTTTATGGTCACAGAGGGTATTGTGCTGGGCCATGTCGTTTCCAAACGTGGCATGGAAGTCGACCCAGCCAAGGTGGATGTCATTTCAAACCTTCAGCCACCTCAGTCAGTAAAGAATGTGAGGTCATTCCTGGGGCATGTGGGATTTTACAGACGATTTATCAAGGATTTCAGCCGCATTGCCCGACCTCTGACAGAACTCTTGTGCAAGGAGATGGAGTTCATTGTTGATCAGCCGGTTCTCCTTGCTTTCAATCAATTAAAGGAGCTTATCACTCAGGCTCCAATCTTACAGCCTCCCGACTGGACTCTTCCATTTGAGATAATGACCGATGCGTCAGATTTTGCAGTCGGAGCTGTTCTTGGACAGAGGAAAGATAAGGCGCCCTATGCCATTCACTATGCCAGCAGAACGTTAGATGAAGCTCAAAGAAATTATACAGTGACAGAGAAAGAACTGCTGGTTGTGGTTTTCGCCTTAGAGAAGTTCAGATCCTATTTGTTGGGATCGAAGGTCACAATTTTCACGGACCACTCTGCTATTCGGTACCTACAGCAGAAGAAGGATGCCAAGCCCAGACTGATTCGTTGGATCCTTCTCCTCCAGGAATTCGATCTGGAAATCAAAGACAAACCTGGAGTTCAGAATGTGGTAGCAGATCACCTCTCCAGAATTGAGCAGCATGAGCCTCCTGCGAGTAATGCACCTATCACAGAAACCTTCCCTGATGAAGCTATCTTAGTTGTGGATGCTCTCCCTTGGTATGCTGACATTGTCAATTACCTCGCCTCGGGGGTAATACCTTCGGATTGGACGAAGAATCAGAAGAACAAATTCATGTCGACCATCCGCTTCTACCAGTGGGAAGATCCTCTCCTATTCAGAGAAGGGGCAGATTGTATTTGGCGCAGGTGCATTCCTCAGACGGAGCAATCTAGTGTCCTCGAGCATTGTCATTCGCTCGAATCTGGTGGGCACCATTCTGGAGATCGTACGGCAGCAAAAGTATTGCAGTGTGGCCTCTGGTGGCCCACTTTATTTAAGGATGCAGCAGAATTTGTTAAAAGATGTATTGACTGTCAGCGACTGAAAGGGACACTCACTGCCAAAGACTCAATGCCTCTAAAAATCATTCAGATAGCAGATGTTTTCGATGCATGGGGCATTGACTTCATGGGACCTTTCCCTAACAGTCAAGGTTTTGAGCACATCCTTCTTGTCGTAGATTACGTGAGCCGTAGGGTTGAAGCTATCCCCGCCCGAGCCGCCGACAGCAAAACAGTTTGCCAGTTTCTGAAGAAGAACATCATTTCGCAGTTTGGGATACCAAAGATTCTCATCTCAGACGGGGGTAGCCATTTCATCAACAAAGAGGTCAAGAAGTTAACGAAGGAGTACGGCATCGATCACCGTGTCGCGTCTCCTTATCATCCGCAGACCAATGGCATGGCGGAGTTATCCAATAGAGAAATCAAGACCATATTGCAGAAACTTGTTAGGCCAAACAGAAAAGACTGGTTTCAACTCTTGAACTCAGCTCTTTGGGCTTACCGTACGGCCTACAAGTCTCCCTTGGGCATGTCGCCCTACCGTCTTGTATATGGAAAACCATGCCATCTGCCCGTGGAATTAATTCACAAATCTCTTTGGGCAATCAGTAATTGTAACTTGGACTCACGAAAAAGTGGTCAGAAGAGAAAAGACGATCTGAACAGGCTCTTGGAATTCCGAGACTGCGCATACGATAACACCTTGATGTACAAGGAGAAGGTGAAACGCTGGCATGACCGGCACATCAGACGAAAGACCTTCGACGTTGGGCAGAAAGTGTGGTTGTTTGATGCAAAGTTGCGGATATTCCCAGGTAAATTAAAAAGTAAGTGGACAGGGCCATTCCGAGTGTGTGAAGTGCGTGACAACGGAAGCATTGCGATATCAGAATTGTCCCCTGACGCACAGCCCTTCGTCGTCAACGGCCAGCTACTTAAGCCTTACTTGGAACCCGATACATTCTTGGCCATTGTTGACTCAATTCAACTAGTGCACCACGATGACACCTCCACAGCACCTGCAGCACCAAAAGATTCAGACGATGTACTCCAACCACTATTTCTCTGATTTTCTTCTTTTCTTCTTTTCTTCTTTTCCTTATCTATTTTCTTTTTCTATCTAAAAGGTGCCGCCTTTGTGGACAGTTTTCTATACTTAGGACGTACTTTGTCCTAAGTATAGGGGGATGTGCACCTAAAGTTTTTGATTTCAGTTCGATCTTCTCCATTGTCTCCTCTTCTATACTTAGGAGTATCCTACCCTAAGTATAGGGGGAGACAATCTGAGTACGATCAGTATATTCCCACCCTTGACCCTCCCCGCTTTTTGTACAGTCTGCTATACTTAGGATTATTTGATCCTAAGTATAGGGGGACGGTCAACTTCTCATTCATTCATTTCTTTCATATTTATTCTTTAGATCTCTCTATACTCAGTACGAGTTATGTCTTTGCTTTTTCCTTTCGATCTATGAGGACATAGCTCAAGCTAAGTATAGGGGGGTCGTATATACCATGTATATACTAAAAGCCATAACTCATACTGAAAAATTAAATATCACTACAACACAAAATAAAATGTAAAAAGTAGCTTTATAATAATGAAAGATGATTGTGAGTTCCTCAGACTCATTGTAATTATACTGACTAGTAAGTCAGAAAAGTGTTTTGTACGAAACGTTTTCCTTTGAAAAATCTTGTGAAATTTGTTTGAAAATAGCGTGAACAAGTATTCAACGATTGAAAAATTAGTTTGTGTGTAAAACCTATTTTCTTTGAGTAAAAGCAAAAACTTTGTGAAAATTAGTGTGCAAATGATTGTGAAAAGTTGATTGTCAAAAGTGTTTTGAAAAATCTATATAGGTTGTGTAAAACATTTGTAAAAGGATTTTCAAATGCGTGTACATGTTGCAAAATTATTTTGGACTAGAGTTTTCAAAAACCCTTGTGAAAATGATTCTCGAGTAAGTCTGAGGAATCAGCACAAAAAACTCTCATTTGTAAATAAGGAATAAGTCAAATAAAGTTTATAAGAACTGAAACCATATTATACGTCAAATACAATTTTTCTTCTTTTGTATCTACTGATTAATAAATCAGATACCTATACAGTATGATTTGAAAAATAGTGTGACCAGTTTTGAAAAATTTGATGTGAAATGATTTCAAATGTGTGAAACTGTGTTGGTTGCAAAACTTTTCTTTGTGTGAAAGAAAGGATTTCAAAAACCTATGTGCAAATGTTTTGAAAAATGATTGTCAAACTTATTGTGAAAATTGTATATATATACATATAGTGTGAAAAATCTTTGCAAAAATAGTTTTCAAATGTGTGTAAAGGATTGCAAAAATTATCGTGTACTATAGTTTGTAAAATTATTTTCAAAAAGCTAATAAGAACACCATTGCAGATACTAGTAAATCAGAAACAAAACACACACAATTCTTTCTGTACATACCCAAATAAACTATTTCATTCACACCTGTAAAGTTGTTAAAAATTCCTAAACTTTGAAAATAAAACAGTATGCCCGTGTAAATAAGTGTATAGACTTTTTGAATATTTTCAGTTCGTACTTCCTGTGCAGAAATTCTTTTCGTAAAAACATTCCTTGATCCTTTCAAATTTTTGTGAAAAATGGCATCATTCATTGTGCATAGCATAAGCATACCATTCATATTCTTTTTGAGTGAAGCTTAATGATTGAATCAGTCTAAGAAAATCTCAAATTGGAGCTCGGTTAGACCTTACCGCACCTAATTGCACTGGAACCTTATGGGAACTAGGTTTAAGGTACTTCAGGTCTATATAGACTTAATTCTTTGAGAAATCAGGGATGGGTTCAAGTCACCTCAGTGGACTAACTAGAACTTTTCGAGACACACGTATGACTCTTGCCGACTGTGATCTAACTTGGACACCTGCACCTTTCACTTGGCTCAACTCAGTTGGAGTGATGAGGGGGTTGGATTTTCCAGTCTGAGACGCACACGGGTGGAAACATTTGTCCTCGTCTAGGGAGGGAAGTGCACCCCAACCGGATCCAATAGCAATGAGGTCTAAAGACAGGAGATTGTGGGTTGCGATAAAGCTTCAAAAGAGGGATAGTCTACTGGCTCAAGAGGAAAAACTCCTTATGTAAATGCTGCTGTGAATAGTATGTTGGAAAAAAAATGGTCAGGCCTGTACAAAAATAAAATGCCTGCAAAGTATGTACAAAGTCAATAAGCAAGCTTGAGCTCCAAAGTCAAATATGTAAGCCTGCAGCTGGATGACTTGACTACACTGGTCTTGCATCCCGGGATAGGTAGCTACACTGGCTACCGTCCATTCTTCTCTTCACCCCCTCCTCTTGAGATGGTTGCCACTTGAACTTAGAAGGGAATACCCTGCTCCTCGAGGAAAGAGCTGCTGGATTGGGGAATCATTGGGTTGTCATTCTGGAGAAGTCAGTTCCTTTATCATTTCAGTTGGGGAGAGCCACTATCACTTACACCGTACAAGTCAGCTTCATAGTTATAAGAGTTTGTGTATGATGTAGACTAGTTCTGACCCGGCTATTGAGGTGGGTTGAACCGAGTTCTGTGACTATCGAAGGCTGTTGTATTTTAGAGCTGGTTCCCGACTAGGTTCCACACACCTTCACACTCAAGGTCTGACAGGAGCTCCAAATTCAGACTTTGTAAGGACATGCATTGCACTGAAAGCATCCCTATTCACTCTATATTTCTTTCATTTTCCTTTTTTCTTTTATTTATTCTTTTTGCACTTATTGCATAAGTGTTTGCTAGGGACTAGCAAAGGCAAGTATAGGGGGGTGATGAATCTCCATTTCATCACCTTTATTCTATCATTTTGGCCTCAAAAACCCTAGCAAATGCATGTAGATAGCATCAAATTGTACATAATAGCATTCATTATTTATTGTATTAATTATACAGAAAATAAGGTTTTTAATGCCAAAATTATAGAATAAAATGAAGAAAAGAAAAAGGAATAAAATATTGCAAAGATTTTATGACCCTAACCCCGAGACCAAGGCCAGCATGGAATTGGTCGACAAGGAATAAAGTAGGGGGAGATAAGGGCCAAGAGTACAATAAATACCTCATTTATTTTTCATCCATTTATGCATTTTTGGCACCTATTTTGTACATATTTATTTATTCATCAAATAAAGAAACTTTGTTCATAAAAGTTGTAGATAATAATGTAAATCAAAATACAAAATTGAGTTTGTGTAAAAATAATACACAGTGTACATTTTATGCACATAATAAAAAGCCAAAATCTCAACTTCACAGACCCATATCCTGCAAATAAAAACTCCAAATCACCCAAACTCATCTTTAATTGTATATAGCATTTCATAAACTATTTTATAAAATTGGTTTCATAATTTTTGGAGTCCATATGCAGAAGTTAGGTTTTTGGCCTCTCTTGTATATGATACCTGATTAAAATATTCATTATATTCACTATTCATTATTTTTATAAATTACTATTTTTAGAATCTTGTAAATAATGTATATAATTCATATACATATTAGCCTTAGAATAAAACCAAAAAGAATTTGTAAAATAAAAATAAGTCTATGTAATATATAGGCAAAATACCTATGAGAAGGATGTACATAAATAAAAAGAGAAAAGCATTCTTTAATTATTTTATTCTTTTACATTTTTACAATAATGTATATATTATTATTAAAAATACAAAGCTAAAATAAAAACAAATAAAATCCATTAAATAAATACAATGTATATAATATACAGGTAAAATACCTATAAGTATACTTACATATACACAAACACATTTATTTAAAAATACAAATAAACTTATAAAAATCAAACAAAAACATCTTTATACTCACAAAAATAAATTATAAATTTATAAAATAAGCCAACAAAATAATAAAAGAAAATAAATAAATTAAAAATAAAATACCCAAAAATACATGTAAATACATACATATACACATTATTAAAATAAAACTATAATAAAACACCTCGAAAAATTCAATAAAAATCATAAATAAATACTAGATGAAATAATACACATTTTTTATTTTATAAGAAAAAATTAATAAAATCATTTAGGGCGTCAAATAAATCAATCTTCCTTCAGATTTGCTATTTTGTCTCGTAGCGGCCTACGTGGCCCAATGAGGCGCCGGCCAACGTTGACTCCCAGGTCAACTGTCCCATCCCTCGCCTGGCGTCTCTGAACTGTCTACTCCCCCGATTTCATGCCTTTTTCCCGGGCACACCATCCATCAATCGACAACGCTTCCTTCACAAGAATTGTTCCCTAATCTTCCTTGATGCCCGCCAAAATCATAGATCAACGAGATGTTCATTGGATCAGTTAATAATCGCCGGGTAATAAGGCCCCTTGCCAATGTTTATAAATAAAAAGCTCTGCCTCCTTCCTCGAATTTGGCCACTTTTATTCCGACCTAAATCCTAGATCTCGTCGCTGGAGTGTTCCTCGTGACAGGGGGAGCAACCCAGCGCCGTGACTCGGCCGGAGGGAGGAGATTTTGACGCGGCGGAGCTCCGGCGTCCGCCCTGCTCCCTGGAGGCCCCCAGGTATAAGAGCTAATCTTTTATGCATTCCTAGTTAGTTTTAGATGTTAGCTTTTCATTTCAGTTATTAGATTAGTTGTTAGTTAATCACTGTAGCTTTAAAATCGAAATTCGAAGTTCGCCGGAGCATGGCTCCGGCGACTTCTTCACCGTATTCCCGACTGTATCCGACCACCCCAAGCATCCCATCTCGTTCCTCCTCTTCTTCTCCATCCCTCGCACACACTTGTTCAACCCAAGACCCTAGGTCTTGGCGAATCGGGGCTCCTCCTCCGCCGTTCGCCGGAGCCCCTCCGTCCACCTCATTTTTTTTGCGTTGCAGCTTCCAAACCTCGGGTCGAGGAGAGAGCTCTCTCGCCCGCGGTTCTTCCTGTGCAGGGATATCGACGAATCGAGCTCTTTTGGGCTTGCATTGACCCAGGAAGAGGTTCCTGGGGGTCCTCTTCTTCTCCGACCTCGCTCCATCGACTCGGACCCCCAGGAGCCATGACACCACCGTCAGACGACGCGGAAGCCTCCCAGCTACGATCAGAGAGCTTCAGATGCGCGGGAGGTGCCCGGAGGAGCCCGAGCTACCCGATCGAAGCTCGCCGGGGGCGAGCTTCTTCCCAGTTCTTCCAGGTGCCTTCCGCACCGTTGGATCGAGAGGGGCGGCCCAGATTGAACGCCGACCGTTCGATGAAGATGTACATCCACCGTCAGATCAGCCAGGAGGTTCTAATCCTGGCCCTTCATCGCCGAACCGATGTCCGCCGTCCGACGGCCGCCACGTGGATAAGTGGCGCCTCCAGTGCCGCAGGATGAAAAGCTTTGTTTAGGGGTAATTTTCACATCCAGTCCCCTTACTTTTTGTATTTATTATTTAATGCCAAAAATAGAAGTTTCAGTTGTAAATAAAATGTATATTTTGCGGAAGGACCCCCGATGTTTCAAGATTTGCACTTTAGTCCTCCCGTGCCTCACGTGCAGCAATCACGTGAGGCGCGTGAAATTTGCATCTAAACCCTGCCGGGTTCCTGTATTTATTAAATGGTCCTGAAAATAAAAATTAAAGTGTACTTTTGTTGTAATTTTTGCATGTATGCCCCTGCCAGCTATTTTATTTGCAAAAATACCCCTACCAGGCCCTTTAATTTTTGAAGGCTTTGTCTATTTATTTATGCTTCATATTAAATCGAAAAATCTTGCAAAAATAGACTTAAGCTCCTGTGTGGTCATGCTTGAACGCCATATTTTTAGTTTTGCATTTTGTTGCATTTTTGCATTTATTAAAAATCAAAAACATGTCTTTTATTCCCTGTCTAACTTATAAAATCCCAAAAAAATATGAAAATGCCTCGAAATATTCCAAAAAAATCACCTATGGTGTATTTTGACCTATATTAGTGTTAGTCCAAAAATCCCTAAAAATCTCAAAAAGAAAGCCTTAAAAATTCAAAAATACCCAAAAACTTCAAAAAAATATAAAAAATCAAAGAAAAATCAGAAAAATATAAACTCAAGCCCTATTTATGCTATATTTTATTATCGTTATTAGAAAATTAGGGTGGAAAATTTTTGAGGCTGTTAGCTATTTTTAATCTCTATTTTTGTGACAGCAGTACCTAGTCCACTGTTTGCTATTCTTTAGCTATTTAAAAATACTAAAAATGTTTGCAAAAATACTCAAAAATCATAAAAACAGTAAAAAACCATGAAAATTCCAAAAAGACCCTTTTCCTGAATTTTTGACTATTTTTGCGTATTTTTGTGAATATTCTAATGCCCCCTTTATGTATATATATGTATATATCCTAAAAAAATTTTATATATATGTAATTAGTTATATGTATTCTCATTAATCTTAACATAAAAAAGAAAAAAAAACATATATTTATTTATTTTATTATATTTATATATACCTATATATATATACATTACATGTATTATAAGCTATATACTTACCCTCTATGGGTATATATAATTAATATATTTGTATTATATACATATATATATATAATACTTAATTATTATATTTTATTAATAATAAAAAAACCCACACAAGGATGACTGTGATTGACATGTCGGCTATTGCATTTTGTGTTGCTCTCTGTGGTTCGACCTCTACATACTTGTCATTATACATTTTATGGTAGAGTAAATAAAGATTAATTCATATTTGTTTTGAGCTTGATTGTTGTATTTTTTTTTGGATTGTGGGTTAATCGCTGATCAACCCCCATAGTCTGCGAGCGGTCGCCGCAGCGACACCTTTGTATTATCTATTCATGGTGACCCTCGTGGTCTGTGGGTGCGTTATCAATAATTCAATCTATTTTCCAAGGAAAGAACTGCTAAAAATATGCAACTAATTGGCACTGACTTTCTCAAATCTCCCAACATAGACACAGTTTAGTGCATAGTTGTAATCTAGTATTCACTGTTATTTCCAACAAACAGAATCAACGTCTCCTTAAAATAAGGAATATCCTATTTGGCATAAGCATTCCTCCAAATTAGGAAATGATTGTCAAAATATACATTCTAAATAATAATTAACATGTCTGGCCTAATAATGATTATAAAATTTATTTTCATAACACAAAATGATATTGTAAAATACCAAATCATTTTATAAAATCCAATGTATTCAACTCATTTTGACGTTCGCAGATGCTAAATATAATAAACAATTCATACTAAACATCTTAAAAAAACAAATCTGGTCTGGTGTTTTTAGTGTATGTTTCTCTTGTGAAAGCCATCGAATGTAAAAGATTTTCAAAAAAATTAAAATGATATCTGTGAATTGTTAAAATGCTTCACCAGTTATCATCTTAATTTTGTAAAACTTACAACCTATATTTTAAATTTGCAGTAATTATTGTAAAATACGTTCAAACATTGCATTATAATATGCATGAAATGCAAATTGAAATTACATGTTTTTTCTATTTTTATCAACATATAGGCGGCCAAAACTACCTAAAATGTATAAAACGGATCCCTAAAATCTAGAAACTGAACTACATCTTTCATCCCTTGAAATTCGAACGGATGATCCTCTTGTTAAGGAAACGAGAGATACTTAAAATCATTCCATAACTATTTAGTGGTTTCAATCCAACTCATTCATTTTCGATCTTACGAACGAGATTGATGGCTCATCAGAATTACAGTGAGACCCCACCTCATTTGAAAGGATCCCTTATATATATATATATATGATTTATATAGAAAGAGTGGCGATCCTGTGAGATGGGGATTCTGTGAGATGGTGAGATGGGTAATCTCAATCACCCATTTTACTATCATTCACGGCATGAAACCTGGGAGGATTTAGATCACTATATACCATCATGGTGCTATTCCAAAATCAACAATTCAAGACTTCTATCCCCACCAGCAAGACTGTCAAATTTTAACGGTCTCAAAATTGCTGAAATCGACCCCCTCCAGATGGACATGTTAGGGCTGTTTTTTTACACGAAATTTGAAACACGTGTTTCACTCATTATTCTATCTAAATCCCCCCAGGTTTCATGTCGTGAACGATGGTAAAATGGGTGGTTGAGATTACCCATCTCACCATCTCACAGAATCCCCATCTCACAGGATCGCCACTCTATATAGAAATATGTTTTTTATATTATTATAATTGCTCGCAAGTTCGGGACAGAGACGAAATTTGAAAGCATGTAAAGAAAAGTGATCAAGATAGTATCATAAAGATAGTGGATCAAGAGTTGATGCTCCATTTTACACTACTGGCCCACTATTGTTAAAGTAAATTAATCAAACAAGTTAGATTATCAAAGAAATATTTAAAATGGCATTCAAATTACTTTTTAATCCTTTGGTCATCTAATGGTTCGACCAATGGACTTCTTAATAGCATGGACCTAGCAAATCAAATGAAGCAAGATTTCCAGATTATGACGTAATAATGAAGATTATAGAGGTTAGGTTAAATTACGAAAAAGGATCACAACTATACGTTGATTTCCAATGAAGGGCATCATCTTTCATATGTAACAAAGAGTGGACCAGACTTTCAAATTAGAGTTAACATCGACGTAAAAGGATTGTGGAAGCTTTAGAGGCATATATTTGAGACAAAAATAAGATGAGGCCCATTTTTATTACATTTGAAAGATGACACCTATAATTGGGAATCAACACATAATTGAGGCTATTTTCTGTAATTTACCCTAGAGGTTATCATGCAACATAACAAGATAAAAGGAGGGTGAAAATCCTTGAATGATTTCACGTCATGAAAAAAATAAATTTGTACTACAAAAATCATCTAGCTAATTTGAAGAACTTGACCAAAATTCAATCTTTCATCTTGAAGAAAAAGTTTAACAGGAGTGCTTGAGTTGGTAATTTTATTTGACATTGTAAAAATATTAAATTTGTACTACAAAAATCATATAGCTAATTTGAAGAGCTTGATCAAAATTCCATTTTTCCTCTTGAGGAAGATGTTTAATCGATGTACTTAGGGAATTTTTCAAAAAAGAATACTTGAGAATTTAAAATTTTCTTTCTCTAATATACACAAAATAAGGATAAAAATTTGTTCCATGTGTTTATATACACACATAATAGTAGTAAACAATCAATTATAGTTGTCAAAGTGATCATGGCAATCGACTATGCTCGAACTCAACTCTATAAGCCTATCAAGCTCAAAGCTCGAGCTTGGCTCATTTACTCGTTTAGACAATCAAGCGAGCTGGTTAATAAGCCAAGCTCGAGCTCAAACTTTCGTGACACCCCTACTAACAGCCGTATCCTTATGCCATAGGATAACGAGAACTCGCAACAGAATGCAAAGTTGGAAAAGTTCAACTCTCGAGACTGCAAGGCAAAGTGAGTGAACAGCATAGCTAAACATAAAACTAGCACATTTAGGCTAAACTTAGGATGGTATGAGTAGAAGGGGGGAGGAAGAGGAATGGAATGATGCAAGAAGCAAGAAAGATGGATTAGAATGGATTGGCATGGAGTGTGATGGATCAAAGCTTCCATTTTAGGTCGTCTTCTTCCCCTCCCAAGTCTTAGGGATTGAGAGGTTCCCCCACTTTCCAAACATCCATTCGTCAACATCGACAGACCTTGGATCACCATGCACAATCCAATAGCAATATGTATATGGTTTGTTGCAATGTAGAGTAATTCCATGGAACCATTTTCCATTTAGTCTAATAACAGTGCAGTTTGGGAAGACGCAAACATGGTAATTAGTAACACGAGACGGTTGTACTCAAACTTATTAGTTATTAGAAATTTAACACCGTATGGAAAACTACATCAAGCATATGATCTATAGTACAAGAAATGCCAAAAGACTAGAAGGGCTCACAGCGCCGTCGAACCTACAGTTGGCCTCTCGGGACTCGGCATAGTCAGCCATGGTGACGAAGGCTAAGCCGAGGCTGCGGTCAGTGACGCGGTCGTAGACGACCTCGACAACATCAAAAGTCGAGAGTTAAACAAACAAATGAATAGATGGTATATGGCTCGGTCGATATACATCTGCAAGTTGCATCCATATTATCCTATGTAGTTATCCAATAATTTAATGTATTTAAATTTGTTGCAACCAACAGTTGACGAAAAAGAAGCATAGTTTACCAGGTCGTTTTCGTTAAAGCGCGTAATTAACTTATGCTTGTGACATCAACGAAAATGGGAAGATTTCTAAAACTTCGTTATATCATGAAATCAGAGCTAATCACCTGGAATACATTTAATTCCATAAGCAAGCTATTATAGGAACCAACAATTTCTAATAAGGATTTACGCACATGGAAAATCTAGAGGCCAACAGCCACTCCTACGATTAACTCGAGAATCGTGGCATAGTGGAATTATGTTGGCGATCAAGTAGTCACAGTTTTAGATTAATCATACGTGAAATGCCATTGAATAGTACAGATCCTAAAAGATCGACACATACTTCGCTCACACAAGAAATCCACCGACAAGAACATCGCGATTCCATCTATCCAAACCGTTATCAACAACGACATTCCTCCTCCAATTTTGACGGATCAAAACTTCGATGTCGATGGAGAAGGTTGCTGTCGCCGTATTCGCAAACGACGCCGACAAAAGATTCCCTCTCTCTCTCTCTCAACTCTCTCACAAGGAAGGCAAAATATGAAGAAATTGTTGGAACCTCATGGGTTTTTAAAAGCACAATCAATAGATATTGTTAACAACAATAATGAGGACTTAATTAAAGGATAATAGAAATAACTAACTTGGCTTGTTAGCTATTCTATTTCCTTTTCTTATTTCCTTTTTTTTGTTATCTCACAAAAGGTGACATGATGAGTTTGTTAGGATATTTAATTTAATTTAATTTAATTAGTATTTTATGTGAAAGCAATCCCTTACATAAGCATTTGAATGTCTCTTGAATTGTATAATGTCAATGAAATTGTTGTTTTTCACAAGAATCATTATGACATCTAAAATGATTAACGAATTCTTGAAGGGAATGTGGAAAATAGTCCATGTGAAAAGGCTATTACATAGTGAATGAGCTGCGATTTCTGGAAAGTTCGATTTCGAAACCTTTCAATGGGTTTGGTTTTGAAGCTAAAGCTCATCCCATAGTTCAGCGGCGATAAATTTGCCAAAACATGCTGTAACATAAAAAGCATATTGGATACTTTAAGTAGCATGCAAGTTCACAGATTGCATTCTATCAGAGAACTCATCATTATCCACCTGAGATCAGGGAGGGCCGGCAAGAGGCTTCGCCGAGGGCACAAGTATCGTCCCTGGCCGTCATTATTTTTCCATGCTAAAAACAGAGAAGGTACTGACATCCACCATATCCGCAGAGCAGCAACTTACCAGACAGATTGAAGGTTAAACAAACAAGATCAACATACAGGACCAAATTATCCATGGCTTTCCTTCACGTATATAGTGTATCACAGACTCCATGGCATGAAGGTCCATCTTAACTTCATTTTGCTTCGCCGAATGCTTTGCTTAAGCAACCGACCGAGGTCCTTTTAATGTAGAAGCTACCTTATCTGCAAACCTGCAAATCCGCATACTGTCGTGAACCGTAAAAGTAGCAATGACCATCATGAGGTATACTGGTGAAGATGGTTGGGCTGACGTGCCAGAACTCCGATAAGAAACATTGACCTTAAATTAATCAGACATTAGTTTTTATTGTAGCAAAATTCACTGCAGGTTTCTGGAATACCCGGACTATTGGCATCCCATCCTCGCCGTCGTTTCCAACACGCCATGAACGATCCTTTTTCCTCTGAGGCTTCCTATGATGTTTGTGTGAAGTGACTGGTTTTTTCTTTTTTTCGCTGGCAGTAGCAGAGCGCATGGCAGAGGCCCTGTCAAATGCGGTTAGATCGTCAAGGAGATCGCTAATATCAGGCTTCTCCGATAAATCACCGTCTCCTTTTGAAAAGACAACATCCTCATCTTCCTCCGAATCAGAATCAGAATAAGTGGCAGAATTCGAACCGAGCAAGCCATCTTGTAAATCTGCATCACTATCCTCATCACCGGGAGGCACAGCAAAGTGAGGAAGTTTTCCATCAATGTAATCTTTCAGAATCTGGCGTGCAGCCCTAGTCTCATCCGGCAGACCGCTTGCCCCAACGTATCCACGAGAAGAGCAATAAGCCCTTAGCAACTCCAAAGCCAAAGGTGGTCTGTTCTGTGATTCGTAAGGCTTTGGCTTCGGCAACACTATGTTATATATGCTCTCAAGGGTGCTCCTTGGAACATGGCTTGCAACCACCTGAACAGCCCCTCGATGCTCGGTCATCCTGTCGATAGGCAACACACCAGATGCTACCATATCATACCTGGAGCTCGAAAATGAAGGGAACACCAAACCAGGGCAATCACAAAGCATGAGCTCATTGGATATGATTATTGTCTGGAAATGCTTCGTCTTCCCAGGTGTAGATGTCACTCCAGTCCGCTTCTCGCCCACTAAAGCATTTATAGTCGAACTCTTTCCAACGTTTGGGTAACCAACAAAGCCAACAACAACCTGCTTAAATGCTGAAGCTCTTTCACCATTGAAGGAGGAACGGTCACCTTCCGACATGGGTTTTTTCTTCGACATCCTTTTATGCACAATGGCCTCAGCTTCCCTCTGCAAACGTGCCAACAGTTCATCCCTGCTGCAAATTTTAGTATCCTCAGCAAGCAAAGATTCTTGGGCACAGTTCTGATTTATCAAAATGTTGTTTTTGCCTTCCAATGTAGCAGAAGCAACTTTAGCTGACCAAAATACATAAAGGATGCCATGCTGTTGGAAGTAATTCGCCCATTTCCTCCTGCACGTGGCAGATTGATGAGAATAAGGTACATCTCAAGCATACATTTCAAGCTAAATGAGGAAGAAAGATGTAGAACCTAATATGTGATGGTAAAAGATCGGCTTTGTTGACGAGAAGCATCGTGTTCTTGTATTCATCAATCTCTTGTGCATAGGTCTACACAATAAAATCAGCTGTTCAGTATTTCTTGAAATAATCACATGTTTGCTAAATATTAACCATATAAATGTATAGTGCTACCATAAATAAGAGATAAAACATAAACATACAAGTTTGAAAAAATTAACCTGTGCTGTGGAAAAGTAGTTGCAGAATTATGTAATAAATGTCATTTACCTCAAGATCCGGGCAACGATAAAATAATGGATCACGAGCATCAACAACCATGACAAGCTGAAACAGCATATTAACATCAGACTGAGTATATTTAAATAGGCAGTTAATATCTCTCAAATGATCTACTTAAGCCATCATCCTTCTTCACCATAGGACATGATTCAAATTTTACACTTCTCAGATTAAGGAATGGTGACATAAAAAATTATGAATTGATCACGATCTAAAACCCTTTTTGCCACAGGATTGGCTATAAAAGATAATATAAGATGTGAAGAATTAAAGGATGACTAATCCTGCCATGCATACAAGCTGTCATAGCAGTTACATTTAAGTTTTGTGTTTGTAATTTAACTGGTATAACATTGAGTATACCGATCCCCTAGGAATACAAGGCCGTAACAACTTAGGATGGGGTGAAGCATGTAGTCCAGAAGAGCATTCTCAAAGTGTTGATTCTATTCTGCAGCATAACAGGGGCAAGAGAAAAAACACATAAGGAATACAGGGCTGTCAAAAATGTACATAGAACAGGTCTCAGTCAGGTCTCAGTCCTTCCTACAGTGGCATAGAACTCAAGGCCTCGAGTCTCCTCTCAAGTGCCTCTATGTCTGGAAACCGATCACATCAACCCATGATGGAATTTAAGAAAAATCCAAACGACCACTTAAGTAATCGAAATTTGAATCATATTAACAACTTAAAATAAGGTTTTAGAAAATAGGCTACGTCATGTCAGACTTAAGACACCCCTCCTACCAACTCGGCAACCCATCAAGGAAATAGGCGCAGCCCTCCAAACTTGTTGAGAAAAAGGATGGTGAAAGAGTAGATTTTCAATATCCTTCTAGCAACTACGAAAAAGCATCTCGCATCATCACCATCTACTCATGCATGATTTGGTTACCAACCTCTTCTTCCAGTCGTCCCAGGCCCAGCACAAAATTTTGACCTTCAAAGGGGACTCTGTCCTCAAACTACAATTATCACGGTTCAGCTGGATGATCAGATTCACATGATTGACACAACTTATAAACACAACTTAAAAGGTTCTCTAAACCTGCTACCCCAGATCCCTTGCTACTTCATTGGGTCTAAACCTCAAGGATAGCAATGAGGCTCGAGAGGTCATCAAATGATTATTAGATGAAAATGAAAACTCTGGCACATCCACTACCAATATCCACGCTATTGTACCAACAATTAACCACCACTGTGCATGCATTCATCACTAAATCCACGAGTGAGGAACACTGATGCCACAGCTCGACTAGTCATACCAAAAGCTGAAGTCTACACCTGTCTTCTCCTTAATAGATGAGCCATCTTAAGTGTCATCTTCATAATTCCCCTCATGCTCTTGGCGACGCCCAGAACCCTATCCCACAGATTCACAGTCCTATTACAGCACTAGATAACAAGGCAATCCTCCTCACTAGCCAACAACCTCATAATCCACTTCAATGGCAGCGTCATATTCATTGTCCTGACTCCAGTCCGGAGATCCCAAATATCGAACCTGTCATCCTTCAACAGTTTATCAACCTCATCCTAAGCCACCAATAGGATCCTAACATGGCCATACACCTTTTGGATAACCTGATCAACACATCCACCTTCATGGCCAACTTGAACTAGTGAAAAAGAGGTTCTACCCTTGAAACAAGCAATCTCCCACCATCATCTCCTTATCAAGCATATTTTAGAAAACATGTAGAAAGACAACAAGTCCCCATCGGCGAACGATGACTTATCTTGCTTCAAACCACCAACTACACTCTAACTTTTTCCTCTAATAGGCCCTCAATGTCGGGCTTCCAAAACTCACCAGCTAAAAAAATACGAAAATACCCCGCTAAAACTTTCCTATCCTCATTTAACTCTTCATTGGGATCATATCCATACGGTTCACCCTCCTTATGTTGCTAGTAAAAAGAAAGCAGCAAGTGTTGACTTCAACATTTGGAGTGCTGAACTGCACATGGTTGGACTCGAACAGGGTGTCTTTAATGCTGAACTGCATCATGTGTCAGGATAAAAGCCTGTTATCTTCGTTAAGTGCTTAAAATGTGCATCCTCGTGGATATCTTGGTTATTTATTAAACTTTAGGGTCCGCAAAAAAGTGATCTAAGTTACACTCCTTTGAAAAAAAATCAAAGACCACTAAAGTACAATTCCCATGATTAACTTCCTTTCGAGTTCAGTGAATTCCCTATAGAACAAACCTTTTAAAGTGAAGTTGCCTCCGAAAAATGTAGTTGGTGAGAGAAAGAAATCTAAAGGTTAAGAGACTGGAAGAAATACTGAATATATTCGAACTGATTCTAGAATAATGAAAAATCCAAACAGCTCTCACTCTCAGAATAATCATAAATTTCTTCTCAAGCATTTGTTTATACAGCAAAATGTAAAATTTATTTGCAAAGAATGAAAACTCAAATGAACTTTACAATAGCTACAAAATACAGCAATAGAGACCATAAGGGGAGAGTATTCTCAACAAGCTCACCAAATCACTCCGTTCTAGCACGCGCCAAAGTTGTCTCCAAACATCCAAGTTCTTCTCAAATGGAGTAAGCACCAACTTTTCATTCTCTTCAAGCCTAAATTAGTAAATGTTTAGATGGTATACATGAGTTCGTAAAGATACAACAAGAAACGGGTTAAGATGAATAAAGCAAATGTTAAAACACTTCATGCAGCATCCATCAGTTCCATTACTGTAGCAGGCAGTACAACGATAGATATCTTTGAGATATTTATTAGGATATTCTTCAAATGATGAATGCAATTGTCTGTCACCAGAGGCATCAAAGTAAAGGGGAAGCACAATCCCTTGAGACGATCCAAAGTTGCCAGTGAAAGTAAAGGGGAAGCACAATCCCTTGAGAGATGCCTCAAAGAGGCAGACTTACCTCGCAAGGCTTCTTCGCCATGCCAAAAAGGCTTGCCTCTCATTAGCATCGAGCTCGTACACAGACATGTTGGCATCCCAAGGAGGCCTGCAGAACATGTAATACATTATATAAACACAATGTCATGTAAAATAAAGGCAAACACAAGAGGACATTCCTCAAGATCATGCCAACACAACGCCGGAAGAAACATGAACTTTTTCTTTTTGAAGGTAGCAAATCCTGAACTGCAATGTTCACCGAGACACATGAATCTCTTAAAATATAAGCATACATACATATATAGAATGATATAATTTTTCCCCATACCTTCGTGGAACTCGAAGGCTGCTAGCATGCAAGGCCTCCTCTTTCTTCTGTTGCTTCCTCCTTTCTCCGGTTATGGTGGTTCCAACACCAGAAGCACCATCCCTACCAATGTTAAAAGCGGGAACATGAACCACAACAAAATGACAACTATACAAAGTGCAACTTCAATGGAATCACGTGCACCTTAATTTCAAATTCACATTAAGAAAGCTACTATCGGAAAAGCAAGGTAGTAGAATAACACATTTATCCTGCACCTTCACATATCCCTACATACAAGCCCAACACTAATAAGAACACACTCATCATAATGTAACACATACAACTTAACATAAGCCTAAGTATTATGGAAGGGATTTTGCATCCATTGTGTATAATGTAATGCTTCGGATCCCACGACTGCAAGAGTAACAAATTATAGGGTGAGGAAATGCTCAATATGGTGAATTCTCATGAAAAGTAGGGTTTTCAATAGCTCAAATCATGGCCTCAAATTTCAGCGAAATTCAGTCGAATTTCTGTCGAATATCAATATCCAGTTGAAATCGAAATTCGATCGAAATGGCCGAAATGACCGATATATGGGGGTCCTAGTACAAAAAATAACTGAAATGACCGAAATTTCGATTGAAATTCAATCGAAATTCGACCGAAATTCCGTTCCGGTCGGTCACCGAAATGGTGACCGAAACCGACATTTAGCCTTGGCTCAAATGCAAAGACGCATGCAGACAGACGGGTCACTCTACTACAATATTCAACTTTAAGGAGATGTATTTCTTCATACTCCTATCTATAGAATATAGATACGAATGTGAATATCAATTATTCTGATCAGAATATCAGATATACACCCCAGCCTGTAGCTATATTTCAGCACATTTTGTTCACTAGGAGGCCATGTTTAATTGAAACTACTTATCTGATTAATTAGCATACATAATTACTACTCGCAATGGCAAAACTATATTGATCTTGCTTACATTAGCTTAACTTGCAGTAGATAGTCTTTTTCGGGGGAAAGAGGTGAAGATATCTTTGGTAGGTGTTCACCCCAAAGATCCGATTAAATCAAACTTAAAAAATTGCAACATAGATGGCCCAATTTATAATGAGGGTGTGTGCAGGGGTCAAAATATTCTCAACACAATGTCTCTCCTCGAGAAAAATAAGGGTGCTTTTCGCTAGACATATGGCCCATAAAATAGCCAAATGCTTCACCCGCTGGCTCTCGAATGATACATAGTGACTAATGACTATGCAGCTTTTCCAGAACCGAACGATGTCCCTAACCTCCAGCCAATTCACCCATAACCCATGCAGACCTCACACGCACTATCGCAATGGAAGAACAAGCAGTCAAGGTCCTCCTCCCTGCCACGGACGGATAGAAGGTGTAATCGCATCCATGATAAAGCATGCTCTAAGGGATCTTGTCATTAACCTCCTACTAAAAATGCAAATGAGGATTTTCACCCTTAGCGGCACCCAACCACTCCATATGATCATGCAGTCTTTCCCCAGATGTGCATCTCCATGTATCTACATACTGAAGTACTCGGATGGAAATGTCATCTCAGGAAAATCCCTTGATGAACTCTCCTCATGTAGCAAGCTTCGCCATGACCGACAAAGCATCAACCACCAAAACAAACAATAGGGGTGCAAGCGGACATCCTTGCTTGACCCTTTTTTTAGGCTGGAAGAAGACACAATCCAGCATTACATTAATTAAAACAAATAGTTATACATCTCTTCATCCAGGAAACATAATGTTCAGGAAATCCTCTTCTCATAAGAGATGCTCAATGAACTTCCATTAAACAAAGTCGTGTGCCTTCTAGAAATCAACCTTCTAAAGCAACCCTACAATCTTCTGCCTCCTCCAATCAACTACTATTTTGGTCGTCATGACCACACTATCACTGGTGAGATAATAGCATCCAACACCAACCTAAAGTGATTGGCTAAGACTTTGGCGATAAAGAGGTAGACGATATTAGATAATGCAATGGGTCGAAAATCCACCCTTTATGGGACATCCTTTTTCCAGTGCAAGAAAATTAAAGATTTGTTCAACTGCTCAACTTTTGCAAGCAAAATTGTAACATTTCGCAAGCAAAACTGTAATATCTTCCACCACATCGTAGAACTCTCTTAGGAAGAAAAAATAAAAAAATCATCCGACTTTGGGGAGCCATCTGCATTAAGGACAAAGACAACCCCACAGATCTTCCCTTGGCTAAACTCACTGATGAGCCCAACTGCATGCTCCAGCAAAAGCCTCTTCACCCTTTACCAACCATTGGCCCCAATCGAAGGGAGACACTTATAATCTCTCAAAAGTGCTCCACTACAATGATGCCCACATGACAGTCCCCCTGAATCTGCATCCCTACTACACAAATGAAATGGATAAGAGTTTACCTCCTCTTACCACTACCCCAAAGCATGAAAAAACTTCATTGTTTGCAGTAGAACCATCCACCTAGTGCAAAGACCAAAAATCTGCCACCATTGCCCTAAAGTCATCTCTCATAAGCTAAAACTTTTTGAAATGAAAAATAAATATGGATCTAATGCTCACCTGACTCCAAGGCCCTAAATGTCGTTTCGGTCACAATTTCGGTATCGACCAAAACAGAATTTCGATGGAATTTCGGTGGAATTTCGACCAAAATTTCGGTCATTTCGGTCATTTTTTGTACTAAGACCCCCATATTTCAGTCATTTCGACCATTTCGGTCGAATTTCGATTTCGACTGGATATCGATATTCGACAGAAATTCGACCGAATTTCGCTGAAATTTGAGGCCTTGCCTGACTCAAACATAGGGTGTGTGGTCAAACCACGACCACAGCAGGAAGCAAATGGACATCATGGGAAATAACTCAAGAATCTCAACTGAAGGAATGAATCAATCTGAACAAGATCGAGATGTGTTATTCACTGTGTATATGTTGTTAAAGGCATCCAGCACCTCTAAGGACAACTCAGACACAAAGGAAGAGAAAGCTTCATATCCATGGTCATGCCCCTCCCCCACCCGAAAAATCAAAAGCCATCATAGTAATACTGAAATCACACCCCACAAGCCATGGTAGCGTCCGGAAAGCAAATAGAGCCCAAAGCAGATCATCCCATAGCTCCTCCCATTGAGGGGCCCCCACCGAACAGCAAACTGAGGAGAACATCATTTTAGTGATGTCCGTCTTTAGGTTCCAAATGATTGTCACCGATCTGGAACCAAATAACTCATCCGCATGCAAAAACAAGTCTCCATTCCATGACAGGGTAATCCTAAATGTACTTCACATCACATCCCATGCTCTAAACTCCGTCAATCGAGGCTCGAAAGTAGACTACCATGAAACCAAGTCCCAACTATCAATGTATGCAAGATCTGCCCACTACGAGACAAACAGATCACCAATTGTCTTCCTCCTCTCCCAGCCCTCCTAGCCCCCTAAAAATCAAGGAAATCAACTACAGTCTACATTATTGCATTATGAAAGCATTCTCCGTCAACTTACCGTCATCTAGCCACCACTATTGCTCCCACTCCTAGTCATGTGCCCCCATCAATTTATCATCAATCACACCAACTCAACCACCATTCTTTCACCATGCAAAATCACATCTCCACCTCTGCAGGTCATCCCATTTTGTTATCACCATCCGTTGCTCAACCTACACACCTCCAGCCACACTTCTTCACCTCTCCCATCCTTCGTTAGACTCCCACTAGACCTACATCATCAGTGGACCTTTCTCCTCAACCTATACAGCCACTCCACCATCCCTTGCCACGAACTCCTATCTTTGCCAGCCACCACCCACCACATCACCCTTTACAAGGTCCACAGGGTCTTGACCACCACCAAAACTACCATTTAAGCAGTTAGCCATGCATCCTGGAGCTCAACCTCTAGCTCGACAAGTCCTCAACCTTATCCCCCCCCCCCCCTTCTACTTCAGTTGCCCGCAACCATCAAGACTCCACTAAATATCCTAAGAGTGTTAAATAAAATTCATAGAAACTGGATGTACTCTGTACAGAGATAACACCAAATCAAAGTAAAGGCATCTAGTGGTGTGAGAGAAAATATACAAGATCAAATAATGGATGGGGAATTTCAAATCCTGAATGTTTGAATAATGCATTGCTTTCCAAAACTATGATCAAGATTTTAGAAAACTACTCGCCTCTTATCTAGTCCTATCATAAACGCAACATGCTCCAACAATAAATCAATTGCTCTTAACTCAGCTGCATCTAGAAAGGACTCAAACTTCTAGAAAGTTGCACTAAGGGGTTGCAAAAAGTTAGGACGGTATGTTACGGAAATCATTTCGAGCAAACAATCTTGTTTATGTTTTTTTAATAAAAGAGAGGGTGATCCCCCGAAGAGAGAGTCACCGCAATGACCACTTCATTAAAAGGACAATCTTGTTTATGTTTAAACAGTTTAAACAACGCACCATACATGAAAGCCCAGTGCTCTAGCCTTTGGAAAATCTCTCTAAATAAAAAATTTTAGTTGCGTTTAATCTACTGTTAATGTCAATTACAATTAGTTTATTGCACTAAAAAAGGATTGATAATGCTTGGCAAGATGAAACCAATATCTTCCATAAGACATTAAGATATGTCTCCTGACCCTTGAGATAGACATGGTTATTTTTCCATCATCAACAATAAGAGCTCCTCTGACAAAAAAATATAACTTACTCCAAAATAGGGGCTTGTCATCAAATTTTCATTGCAAATCTTGAGCATATTACTTCCATCCAAGAATAAATCTTGTCCTTTGCTTAAAGTTTCAGAAAAAAACTGAACCCCAAAACCAGTTTTTTAAACTCAACATTTGCCATGTATATAGATGTTATCCATGCAAAAATGATGCAGAAACAATGGGTCATATCCTGGGTGGCTGCACCATCTCGGATAGGCTTTTTGAATTATTAAACCTAATACCATTCAGTGTATTTTGGCAGTGGAAATCAAGAATGTGGGCCCAAGACCAGGTGTTTATCATTAAACCCAATACCATTCAGTGTATTTGTGAATTATTAAACCTAATACTCAACATTTGCCATGTATATAGACATTTATCCATGCAAAAATGATGTGGAAACAATGGATCATATCCTGGGAAGTTGTTTATTATTATTATTATTATTATTATTATTATTATTATTATTATTATTTAGTTGTTTTTTAGTACTAGAAAGGGGGGGAGTTGGAGGAGGGATTCGAACTCTGGTCTTTTTTAATGGGAGCCACTGCTTCTACCACTAGACCATTAGGGGGGTTCTATATCCTGGGCAGTTGCACCATCCCGGCTAGGCTTTTCGAATCATTAAGCATACCTCTAGTGCAAAATCTAACATTAACTTTCTTTATTATTCCATCAGGTTAATACCAATCCGTGCATTTTGGCAGTGGAAATCAAAAATTACCTCTGCTTGACGGTTCTTATGGAAGGAAGGCACGATGCAAACATGTTTACAAGGATATTTTTATAAACCTGCAGGATTTGGCTCAAAAAATATCTTTTTCTACCTCAACTTTGATTAATGATTAATGTTTTTTTACTAAATTGTTGCACAAATGCACCCTCTGCTGGAATTGAAGCCTCGATTGTAAAATTAAAGATACACGAATAAGCATGATCTTCTACGTCTACAAATTCTATTGAAAGATAACTCTAACTTTCACTCATGGAAGGAAAGCATCTTTTGATCACCTTGTTTGGAACATCATCCTCCGGAAAATGTGGCCTCTGCTACGAATTGAACATTTCCTATCCTCTAGTTTTTTATTTCTAACCAGTGATTTTTTGTGGGATTGTCCAGAAAAACTATATATCTGGCACTTATTTGGGTTATTTCTTATCTCTATATTGTTGATCGCAGATAGCTAGTACTTTTTTATGAATGGAGTAGTCATTTTTACTAAAAGATGAAGCATAGACATTAGACTATGCCATCAACGATCCTTCAGATCATCTCAAGCAGGCTTCTAAGCATCAAACAAGCCGAAAAGTCAAGGACTTTATGCATCTGCAACCAATATCACATCCATTCACACCCTAACTGCCACCACAAATCACAAAATACTGCACCAAAGGTGCTACCACCAATCACCATCCATTGGGGGTGGTGGAATTCTTCCTCAAATCCATGGAGATAGTGAATAAGTCCCTTCACTGGAAGCTTATTAAGTGTATCGTACCAAACTTAATTGATATTCACGATAAAGCTGTGAGCTTCCTGAATGATTATTGGAGTAAATATAGAGGGTATTAACATAAAAATAGGGAGCTATCATCCTGTGAATCAACCCTAAACATCAATGAAGCTCGGAAAGGTACGTGGGAGAATTTCTAAGCTAGTTGCAACTCTGCATCAATTTCAACCTTTGCCTTTCAAGCCAACCCCGCTTTAAGCTCGTACCTACAAAGAACGCTCCGTGAAAGTAGATATATAAGCCTGAACCGCCCTCATCGCACCTACCTCTGAAACATGGCTTCGCTCTTGCTCTCTCACTGTGTGCTCCCAAAGTGCAAGTATACTATCTGGAAAAGCCTACCTGCTTACTCCACCTTGTTCTCAGGCTGAGGTTTGAGACACCTCATGATAGATAAAGAATAAAGAAAGAAATGCACAGTTCTACCATGGACTATGATGTCCCTTACCAGTGAGTCCCAAGCCAGTCCAGCTACAATGCCAACTCGCGCTATATAGCCAGGTAGATCAGTAGATTGAAAGGGCAGGGTAGGATTGGCTACGCAGTCTACGCGATGGATCACATCAATCGCCGACCCAGCGGATCCAGAGGACGCCAAATCCAACAATTCATGCACTAACAAATTGTTGCCAGTCGATCATAAGATTCATCTCGGAATTTTTTCCCAATATGTTTACAGGTCATAAAAGGCCAGAAAATTTACAGGTCGATGTGAAAGGCAGTGCACGGCACCAACACCCCATCACCTGGAGCGGAATTTTAAGCATTTGAAAAATCAAATGGTCTCCGAAAGTTTACGCACCAGCAAGCCATATCCATCTGATCGACACCGTATCTATTTGTCACAAATCGAATTTTTTGGACCAAAAACATCACAGTTCGCATGATTCATATGAAGAGCGGAAAGTTGCGGGAATCATACATGTCGATGCGGAGCGCGGGAGCGGGATTGGCAACGGAGTAGATGCGGTCGGCCTCCTCGGCGTTCTCGAGGACGAGTTCGATGTCAGTGAGCTCCGTGACTGACTCTAGAGCGACCGTCCGCCGCTGCTGCCTCCGCAGCGCTGCGTCCTTGTCCTTCGCCTCGCGCGCCATCTGGTTGTGGTGCCTGACCAGCGCGCGTCCGAGGGCGGGGCCACCTCCGCTGGACCTCTCCTTCTTCCCGGTCATGGCGGCGGCGGAAAGCGATCCCCAACGTCGGAGGAGGAGCCCTACTTGGTCGACTCGGTGGTGGGAGCCGGAGGTGTTAGGAAGAAGGCCCGTAGTTAGGGTTGGGCATTCACTCGGGTCTCAGTTGGTCCAGTCCGTCCAATAAGTATATGGGTTAACGGGTCGGATCTAGGTTTATTTTATTTTTAAATTTCGTGTTCAGGTCCAATCCGATCCAAATAAAATAGGTCAGGTTTAAGTTGGGTCGACCCAATTTAACATATGTGTGTATATCAATATCATGTGTTTCGTTCTTCTTGTATTTGTCTGATTGTTTCTTATGCATTCTTGTATTTGTCTGATTGTTTCTTATGCATGTGCACATATTTGAACTTTAAGTACGCTAACTAATTCGTGTTTCTGACATTAGTTGTATATTGAAAATAAAAATATGGTAAAAAATATGGTGATTTAAACCATCATTCAATTCACCATTATATATTCTATTGTAGACACGGGCACTATGACCTAATACAGATTGGTTACTTACATTTGTACATGCTCTAATACTTGAGGACACATATTCCATTCTTCCATATTAATATAATAATTTTGCATATTAATGTAATAATATCCTCAGTACACGCTAATGGATATGATTATTAATGGATCTAAGCATTTATTCTACACTCGAAATAAGGATATGAGAGTTAGAACATGGTTAGTAAGTTTGGGTGGCTCAGCATATTTTTTTTGCGGCATTGTTAATAATTTGGGTTTGGGTTTTAGAATGGGTCGGGCTATCGGGCTTGTGGGTTGGGCCTTCTTAGGTTCGAACCCGATCTGATAATTAATATGGGCTCATTTTGAGGCCCATGACCCGTCCACTAAATTTCGGGGTTGGGTTTGGGTCGGATTATGCGGGTCGGGCTAGCCCAACCCTAGTTGTAATTGGTAGGTAATATATTTTTTTCCCTTTAGATTGGTCATCGGGTCAGGTTGGTCATTTTCGGTACTGGTCGATTTGAAACCATATACCGAAGACCATACAAGGAAGGTACCAAATTATTTAGTGTTTTGGACTATTCCTTGAAAGGTTGGAGCCACATTTTAAAGGTATTTTGATACAATAATATATCCTTTATAGTCTCCTCTGACAACCTCACTTTTTATGGGTAGGTATAACCAACTTGGTGGCTCGCCTCGTTTCAAATTATATTGTGTATTTTGTTGTGGCCAACTACAAACTCATGCATACAATTTATCATCTTCTTATTTATTTTTTGATTTTTTACATATAATTTAGGTTTTTTAGCGTTAATTTATACTTTTTATTTACATGCATGATTTTACAAGAATATTATAGTAACACGTGTACGAGTTTTTTTGTTAAGGTATTTTATTCAATTTTCAATTCTTTAGGTGAATGAAATAGGTCTTCTAGGGATTTGTACTATCTAGTAAGAGAGAGATGCCCTTATAATGTTAACTCGATTGGATATCTATAACACCTTCATCACGAAGAGGTTCAATCTCGACAACACTTAGTTAACTTGGAAATCAGGTTAAATTGTTATACTGTTAAATATAACCATATAAATCTCGACAACACCTTCATGATGAAGAGATTCAATTTCACCTAGAAACCTATTCTATAAGTTGGCCCAAATTCTCTTTGAAATCATTTTCCAAAAAAAATCTATGAGTTAAGGACACACATGTAAAAGTATGTATGCCATTCTTGTGTTATTTTTAACCATTTTTTTAGCCATGCATATAGT
Organism: Ottelia alismoides; assembly: GCA_037367405.1. Taxonomy (NCBI): domain Eukaryota; kingdom Viridiplantae; phylum Streptophyta; class Magnoliopsida; order Alismatales; family Hydrocharitaceae; genus Ottelia; species Ottelia alismoides. The sequence goes on along the minus strand of JAZKJV010007253.1, from coordinate 63,454 downwards.
CTTGCTATTAACTGTTTTATTTTATCTCTATTTTAAAGGAACCAATGATTAAAGCTTTTGTTCTTTCCTTTTTCCTTAAAAAAAGTTCCATAAAAAAATATGCTCTTATACTCCATCCACTTAAGATGTCCCCACTCAAAAATAAGCTTCCATTTATAAATACATATTTACCAATACCGGATGTTCTATTTTATAACCATAGTGTTCCAAAAATTTATATTAGATGCCTTGTGTGCTATCTCTCAAAACTTACATTTTTTAGATCTTCACTACTGCTCCATCTGTACGTATAGGTCATAAATATATGCCCTTTTAAATTTCTCACTAGTCATTATTTGCAATTGACTGGTAATTAATTATTATCTTTAACATGCAACGTCAATCTCATACTTATTAATTACTCTCTTTTTCCACAGCCAACGTTGTGTTTCATGCACTAATATGCACCTTTAATGCAATATCCATGAATATTTAAACGATTCTGATTATGTTGGGACCAATGTTTACAAATGCTTGCCTTTCGGTTATGCCTTTATAAAGTTAAGACATCATTTTTCCTCTTAAATCATGTTCGTTTGGAGAATAAGCACTGGAATAAGAGGTCAATTCCCTGTCCGATGTGGTTCTCAAGAGTACAGCTATTTCCATCTACATCATCTTATTTCACCCTTATTCCTATCGTTATTCTAATTTACCTACCTTTATTCCACCTTATTCTCATTGTTCATATCTTTCCATTCGAACAGAGAATATACATTTATTCTCCTTATTTCCCATCATTACTCATGGTTATTCCCGAACCAAACACTCCTTAGTATTAGACATGGCCAAAATGCGGGTCGGGCCAACCCATGGGCCAGACCGAACGGGTCGAGGTTAAAAAACCTCTGTCCAAAGCCTGCCATGGGCCGGCCCATGACCCATTTCGTTCTTTTTCCATTGATTTTTTAATGGTATTTAATATGTATAAATGATTTTATTAATACCAACTATACTTTATAATAGTTTATATAACTAATATACATAGTTTGCATGTTACTTGACATGTAAACTATTGAATTTTATTTAAAACTAGTGTCACAAATGAAAAACTTAAAGCGTATCATATTAATACATGTATTATTTGGCATATATTTATATTTTTTATATTTTTATATTTTTATATTTTTTACGGGTCGGGTCGGCCCATGCTTAAATCTCCAAGCCCAAGCTCAGCCCAGGCGGGCGGGTTGGGGCCCGTTGGCCAGGTCTACTTAGTATATATGTTCCTTTTGCAATGCTATGTCATAGTATCCATAATTAGTTGAGCAATTTTTAGATGCATCTGACAACCATAGCTAAGCACGAGTTTGATGTTAATATAAGATGTGCAATTATATGTTTAGTATGTAATTTTCCTCGACTTTACTTTGTTCTTACTATTTATAACAAGTTAAACTTCAGGTTTTCACATATAAGTATCATGCAACACCCCAACCCCAAATATAATCCTATATCTAAAACTCATGAAGTAAGGGTGTGGATTATAAGTGGTGGGGATTACTACAAGTATTTTGAGCAGTTATCAACAAGTCCAACTGATCATCAACCAACTTTTAATAATTAGGAATTATCAATCCATGATGCCTATTTAATTAATGGTTACTTATTACCTCCCAGCAAGCTTATGTTATCTTTACAATAACTTCAACTTGCAAGTAAAATATCTTATTGTCACACAAATGAAATTCTTAAACTTATTAACCAACTCATTATCTATGTTGGCAGTGCCAGTGAGGCAACATAAAGAAAGAACTTGAGGAATAATGGTCGTAAATGGAAACTTCCTATATAACATTACTAATTCTAATATCCAGCAGTGTCTAATCACCATGCATGGAATTTCACAGTAGCCCTTTGCTATATTTGTTGGAATTAGTTTGGAGGATTAGATAGCTTATATAGTTCACATAAACTATGTCGGGATTACAGTAGACCCGGTGTAATCTCTCTCTTTTATAATTTTGCGATTTCGATTCTTAAATCCAACTGTATAGATTGAATCTTAGATTAATGCTCTACATATACTCCAAATTTCGCAAAAATCAGAGGTTATATGCGATTTTATCTTAATGGTCAAAGATTTGGGTCCTTTTTAAATGGAATTTAAGTTGCTTAAATATTATCTGGATCTTTGACCATTAAGATAAAATAGCATATAATCTCCGATTTTACGAAATTCGGAGGATATGTAGAGCACTATATGGTTGGATTTTGGAATCGAAATCGCAAAACAAAAAAAAGAGAGATTATAGCATAGCTCTGTTGTAATCCCTATTACAGCAGATGACATGCTCTCAAATATATTACATGCATAAATATTTTATCAGATCTTTCGCATGTTCCAATGTGTACAACTAAACATACTCCTCAAGTACCTTATGGTTGTTTTTGTACTTCTTACTGACATCGGTTTTTTACATTGAAAATATCATTTGCATATGAATTACGGTTCCCTAAGAGATGTTCACATCAGACCAATGCTTAATCACTGGAAAAATTGTTGATGCTTTATAGTGATTACTGTTTTTCAATGTATACCTTTTCTGTTTTTCCCATTCCTTACTATACTTTTGTATCTTATAATATATACAGTGTATACAAAATGAATTATTCAACATTGATTAAAATAGAAATAATTTCATTTCGGTGCACCGCACAGGCTTCACACTAGTTTTTCTTTTAAAGTGGCCACCATTCATTCATCAAAATAGAAGTTTATGTTCAATTGACGACAAGCGAAGCACCTAAACAATACAAACAACCAGACCAACAGACAAGCACACAAAAGATCAACCCAACCCCCGAGCCCCGACATTTAGTACAGCCAACGAGTACCCAAAGGGCCAAAAGCTAGATAGCATTCATTAAGCGAGGGGATCTAAATTAACAAAAGTCGCCCGATTTGTGGGAGATGGATCTAGAGCTGGAGTTGATACGGGAAGCTGTCATTTCTTGAAAGCCAATTACTTTCGAGTGGGGCGCGAATTCAGGAAGTTGGAGAACTCTTGGCTGCAAAGCATAATAATATAAAGATAAAGCAATAAGTTGAAGATAGGTCACTAGAAAGGGATGAGGTTTATATGGAATATTAGAAGGAGTGATTGAATATAAATTGGGCATCATTTGCAATTTTTGCGCGGGGAGGGGGTGGGGAGGGGGCAGGGGTGAGAGATACCATAGAACATCTTCGAACATTGCTCCTTTAGGTCAACCACCAGATTGATACTTGTCTGACAGAAATCTGCCAATGGGATGAGAAGAGAGAGAGTGAATTATGTTATTCAAAAAATACCTCAACACCAACCCCACAAGAGGTATATTCTGTATGTTAAATATTGTAATGGTAAATGCGTAGTTGAGAAGCATGTAAGGTGTAGTTTCTTCGTCGCTCATGCACAACAAACATGCATTGGTGGTTGAGGTGGTATTTGTCAAAGGTCTATCTTGGTCTTGAAGTTTGTTATGGCATAGTGAACAGAGGAAGAGGGATACTCTCGGATGGAATGGGTTGCGCCATAATTTACCATTTAATCTCGAGCCCAAGCCATTGTGGTTAAGTAAGTTATAAATCGTTTTTACGTTTGAGGGGAAGTTCTGCTTGGAATAAAAAGCGAGTCAGGAGTCGTTGTACGATGGGGGGGGAGAAATGAGACCTCTAGGGTCTGTTTGGTTGCAGGGTTGGGCAGGGTTGGCCCAACCCTGGTTACTATTCACAAGGGTACTTCCTCCTCACAGATTACTATTCACCCAGCCCAACCCAACCCAGTCCAACCCAGCAACCAAACAAGCCCTTAATTTATTCAATGTCCAATGGTGGGTTTGACCTTTTAGCTAGTGCCTTGAACCAGTTTTGCTTAGGGCAAGTGTGGATATGGCTTTGGATAAGGTACAATTTTTGTTACGAGCAGAGGCCCATAAGGAAGGAGAAAGAATATGGAGTAGGGGGTGCTTTACTAAGCTATCAATCCAGAACAAAGAAATTACCCTAGAAGCAACGAATCTTGAGGTGAGATTTCGAATGGGCAAGGATCCAACTTTGATTGAGTACCAGCACGGTGAGTCTATGGGGTTTAGAGGCTCCAAAATTGGATAGGTCTAGTGTTGTGATATCCCCTTCTTATAATCTTGGCAAAATGGAAATGTGGCTTTTATGGTTCTTTACTTAGGATTTAGAAATCATGGCACAGTTAAACAATTCAAGATTTTGAATGACCCAATTGTCATTTGATTTCGGCCTGCAAATAACCTCCCATCTTGTCGGGTGTCTATTTTTATCTTCATTGATACATTCCATAAGAAGCTCCTTCTAATTTTGTCAAAGCTCTCTAGTCCATTTGGGGATATTTAGTGATGGTAGGATGTAGTTTATCTAAGGGGTCGTCTTAGTTGAGAAGGGAAACCCGAGAGGGTAGGGGCATCATTTTTTATTTCTATCCCAAGAGTCTTTTCCCAAATTTTTGATTCATTGGTAACCAGCCCTTTTTTTCATGGGTTTTGGGGATAATGCAATCCCCAGCTAAATAATTTGAAAGTTTCCATGTTTCCAACCAAAGATGTTAGTCACTAGCCTTTTATTCAATCGATCAGAGAGGGGTTCCTAATGCTTAGTCTTGGAGGGTTGAGGTGTCCGACAGGTCGGATCCGGCAATCTCTGTATCAACCGCTCTCGTGATATTCAGAACGTCACCAATCAATTAAGACAACAATTAACTCACAAGCTAAGATAAATCAATGAAAATTGTATGGGGTGAAATTTATTATACCCTGTGCATAAATGTCTATAGCACGCAAGTGCAGGGGTCGAATCACTGAGAGCAAATACGTGGATAGGTTTTATAAAATGATTAATGTAAATTAAATAATTATATTTTTGTAGAAAGTAATAATAGGCCGAATGTTTTAAAGTTTTAAAAATAGAAAATAAGTTCAAAATTCCCTAAAACTAATTTTAATATATACAATATAATATATAATAAAGATATGCAATAGAAAACTTTTTTGGATTTTATAGAATTTTTTTAACTTTTTATAAGGTTAGACGGGTTTTTCAATTTTTTAGGTTTTCTTTTATCTTTTTGTGATTTTTTAGTCCGGAGTTATAAAAAACAGTAATATATAATATAAATTTTTTTGGATTTTTTAAAAGTGGTTTTATAATTTTTGTATTTTTATAACTAAATATAGAATAAATAGATCCTAAATGATTTTTAATAGATGGAAAATGCAAGTAAATGATAAAATAAAAATGTGGCATGGACAAGCATAATATGAAGTAGTTACTATGATCTTTCCAAGGTTTTACACGCAGAGAAGATATTTAAACAAAATAGAACAGCATAAATAAAATTAAATGCCTAGCAGGGGTATATTTGCAATGAAAATAAAATCATAGGGTTCACATGCAAATAACCCAAAAGTTTAACATGAAAATGGAGGGGATGAAGAGGCTCCAATGAAGGTGGAGGAAGGAGCTCCGTGACTCTGATTCTTGCAAAATCAGATATGGATAGATGGGGAAAATGCGAAGAATGCAATAAAGATCGAAGATGAGATGGGTCAAAATTGTGGAGGAACTCTGTGAATTCAAGATGGAGTTGAAATTTCCATCAAATTCTAATCCTAAAATTACTCTAAACTACTGATTAACCGATGAAATTAAAAGCTAAACTACTTACATGAAGGAAAATACGATAAGGAAACTAAAGTTAATCAGCTCGAACCTGCTTCGAGGCAGGGAGTAGAGAAGCGCACCAGCGATGGTCGACAAAGCTAAGATCACGCCTTCTCCTTCCTTCTCCTCACCGACAAGGCTGGAGAAGGCCTCACTGCCACTAAGGCATTCGACCTAGAAGATCCTATTGGGGTTATGATAGGAAGAAGGGGACCAAATCGCAAAAATGGTGCAGAGCTCGAATTTTATAGACGTGGCGATGGGGCAAAACGATGAAGAGGTTGTGTACGAGGAGGAAGTGGTTGGTTGGATCTATAGATAGGTAGATGGAGAGGGATGAACGGGACGAGTGTGGAGGTCTCGAGGGAGAAGAAAGATGGAGGTGGAGTGGAAAACTGATAGAAGCCGGGTAGATCATGATTCTGACACGAAGGGGGCGGGCACAAGGACATTTGACCCGTCGGTCGACAATTCTTGCACTCTGGTTGGTCCACAAGGACCAACCAGAAAAAATCCTTGGGGAAAACCCTTATTAATTAGATAAAAAACATCAAGTGATTTTATTTTTTTGTCAAAACATGAATCATGTTTGTAATTTTATGTTGTATTTTATTAGGATTTCTATTTTATACAAGATAATTATTATGTTTTAATATTTACATGTATGTACATAGGTATATATACATGTATTTAACATATTTTATTTTCATTTTATATGTATTTTATTATTTTATTTACATAATTTCTATATCTGTAACTTATTTAAATACATATTTACACATTTCTATTGTATTTTTCTTATGTTATTTACTTACATAAATAAATATGTAAATATATTATATAGGTATAGTTTACCTTTATATTTTGTAGCTTTATTTATTTTTATAGATTGTTAATGCTTTTATTCTAATTTTATAATTTGTATGTATTTTGAATAATATTTACAAATATATGAATTATAAGAAAGTGAAAATTATAGAGAATAAATGTATTGAATATTATACACATGTATATTGCACAATGAGGGCTCAAAAATCAACTTTTGCATCTTAAATCCAAATTAAATGAATTCACTTCATTAAATAGATAATTTAATTTTATGAACAATAAAGATGAGTTTGGTTAATTTTGGATATGTATGGACAAGATACATGTCTGTAACGTTTTCTTTTCAGTTTTCTTTCTGTCTCCCAAGCATACTATCTTATATTTTAATGAAATCAATTTTGTATTTTTTTTATTTTTATGTACAGTGTTTATGTTGAGGGTTTATTGATTTGAGATGTAAAAATAGGAAATAAAATAGGTCCCAAAATCCTATTTATTGTCAACTGAAATTAGGGTTTTCAAGTTTTTTACAGTTTCTCTATCATATCTCCCCTTTATTCCTTGTAAACCAAGTCATCATGATTTTTTTCAAAAAAAAATTATTATTATTTTAGAGAGTGACATAATGACTGGCTCGAATTTGTATGGCTAGTTGCATCTACTTTCAACTAATATGGGTGTAAGTACGGACTGTAGAACGACTACCCATATTACTTTAGGATGATGCCTTACACATTATCCTTTAACCACCCAATCTGCTAAGGGAGATCGTAGTTCCCTCCCTGAGAAGTAGGTAGTCATATTTAAATCTAGTAATCAGAATAGTCACTAAAGGAATTTTATTTTTTCTTTTTTTAAATTGTTATACCCCCTAATTTTTGCAAAAAGTTTTGAAAACATGTACTATAAACACACAAAAAATTGTATAGTATACATAATATACACGACTTATACCCATACCCGATTTTTTATGTGAAAATAAGTAAAGTATGAGCTATGGATAAATTATAATTATATACACCCCCTATACTTAGCTTGTGCTATGTCCTCGTGGCATAGAATATGTCCTCATGGCATAGAATGAAATGGCATCATAGCTTGTACCAAATATAGTTGAGTGGAAAGAAGTAGGAAGTCAACTCACCCCCTATACTTGGGCTTTTGAGGGCCTAAGCATAACAGAAGAGCAAGAAATGAGGCAGGCGAGGGTGAGAAGAAAGAATAGAAATGATGTGTACACAATGATGTAGGACCCCCTATACTTGGGCTTGGGTCAGGCTAAGTATGATCGAGTAATTACAAGTGGGCGACCGAGTAGATTTGAGATGGATGTACAAGGGGGTCAAGGAGGTTTTTGATTAACCTTCTTCCGGGGGTGTGGTGGGAGATAGTATGGAGGCGTGCAATGGGGTGAAGAGGGAGGAGATGTAGAAGTCCAATCATCATCAATCATCCCAAGAAGAATAATAGTCATATGCATAGGATCTCCAACTATTATCAACTAGAGGTAAGTGACCTTCGATAACAGTTGTACCGTTTGCACTTACCTGATGTACCACTTCAGGACTATATGAGGAACTTGATGAGGACTCTTTAAAAAACTCTTGGTTTCTACGGTCAAAAGTGACTTTCTTGGCCGGTTTGTTTCTGTACGAAGCATCGAGAGGAGGAAGGTCAGAGTTCTTCTCCCTATCATAAGTAACCGGTGCGACATTTATGGGTTCCTCGTCAGATGAATCACTGTAAAAATCTACCCATTCTTGTAAGGTGATAAATCTCTATTTCATCACCTTTATTATATCATTTTGGCCTTAAAAACCCTAGCCAATGCATGTAAATACCCTTTATTTGTGCAGATTTACATTCATGCTTTGTTGTATAAATAATGTATAAAATATTGTTTTTAATGACAAAATTATGGAATAAAGAAAAGAAAAAAAAATAAAATACCAAAGGTATTTTATGACCCTAAACCTCGACACCTAGGCATCTTGATGACTAGGTCGACAAGGAATAAAGTAGGGGTAGATAAGTGCCAAAAATACAATAAAAATCCCTTTTATTAATTCATCGGTAATGTATTTTTGGGACCCAATTTATTTTCTACTTTTTATACCTCAAATAGATAAATTTTGTACATGAAAGTTGTATATAATAATATGTAGAAAAATACAAAATCAAGTTTATAGGAACAATACATGATGTAAAAGTTATACTCAAAATAAACATCCAAAATTCCAACTTACCAGACCCATATCTTTCAAATAAAAACTCAAATGTATCAAAATCACCTTTAATTGTGCATAATCTTTTAATAAGCTATTTAATGAAGGTGGTTTCATATTTTTTGGAGTTAAGGTGTGAAAATTAGGTTTTGGACCCCTATTGTACAATATACCTGAATAAAATATTTATTTTATTTATTTGTTGCTATTTTTATAATTTTATATTTTTACAATTTCGTAAATAGTATTTATAGTGTATGTACATATTAAAACTATAATAAAACTCGAAAGAAAACATTAAAATAAAATAATGTACAAACATACATAGATAAAATACATATACTTACACCTATTTAATTTACACCCCTATTTATTTAAGTTTACAAATAGCATCATAAAAATATAATAAAAATACTTAAAAATAAGTTATGAATATATAAAATGAGAAAATAGAATAATAAAATAAAATACACAAAATAAAAATAAAATAGCCAAAACATATATGAATATTCCTATAAATACATTGTTAAAAATTAACTTATAATAAATACCACCAAAAAATAAATATAAATAAATAATAAATATTTTTTATTTTATGATAAAAAAAATTAATAAAATCATTTAGTATTTTTAATTAATTATTCTCGAATAAAGGAGCTCTTTGTCCTGTTGAGGGCTGACGTGGCCCAATCACCTTCCACGGAATGTTGACCCCAATCAACTTCCCATCTTTCAGCTCTGACTTCTGTTAGAGCCTCGAGTCCCTCATATTCTTTGATTTTTCGAAGTCGCCCTATTGATCCTTCCACTTCAAGCTCTTCACAAAGATTGTGCATCTCACATCCGTCTACCTCAAGGGATCATCGGATCATGTTAATCTACCTCGAGCGTGTCAATAATCAATGTCCAAGTTAGCCATGACCCGCTGTCTATAAATAAACTGCCAAGCCCTCCTTCCCTCCTTGATCCCTCTCGGAGCCCTTGATCGAATCTAGGTGTTCGTGAGTGAAGGGCAGGTGACAATTGAGCCTTCCTCGTGCCCGGAGAACGTCGGAGCAAGGAGAGGAGGAGGTCCACGGTGAGCTCCGGCCGCCCTGCTCCCTGAGCCTCCTCTCAAGTATAAGAGATGAGTTATCTCCTGTTTTAGGTAGTTTTAATTCCCGTCTTTCGATTCTAGTATTTAGTTCGCATTTTAATTAGTAACCATAGTAGATTAGCCAAATCTCCTCATCGGAGTTCTCGAGCTCCAGCCTGATTTCACTATGATCTGAACCACTCCTGACTCTCTCATCACAACCATCACCTCCCCCTGCATTTTCTACATTCAATCCTACCACCCAGCCACCCGGATCGGCCTCTGAAGCGCAAATTGAAGGTCCACTTCTGTCGCTTGTCAGACCTGCATCGCCACCCCCCCCCCTTTATTTCTATGTGAATCAGCTTCAAAATGAGCTAAGCATCACCACCTCAGACCCAGTAGCCCCGTTGTGCATGTCCCAGGTTGAATAGGCTCCTATTGGGGGCCTAACGACTCCAGGTTTGACTCCCCATGTCCCCAAAGCTCCATCGACTCGTCAGGGCTCATCTCTGGGATATGGACCTTGTGAAGGGCACCATTGGACGGGGATCGACTGCAGCAACGTGGAGAGCGCCTCAACGTTAAGGGAGGAGCGTTGGAGCACAAGGAATCAGCGGAACAAGGAAGAACACGCTCGTGTTCTTCCCTGTTCTTGGAGATGGACCCAGCACCGTTGGATGGAGCTCTCCACTCTAGATCTCACCAGAGATGTCGGATCGCCCGGAGCCAGCACATTTCGATCGTAACTCCTGATCTAGTCTCAGTCATCCAAGGGCGAAGGGGTACCAGTCGTGCGGATGATGAACGTGTATTAGTGAGCCATCACCAGCCATCCGCTCCCGCGTATTATGGGGTAAATTGCATACTTGACACCGTATTTTTTAAATTTTAATCATTAGTCCTATGAAAAATGTGTCAAGGGTAAATAAAATAGAAATTTTGCATAAAAGCCCATCTATGTATTACATATTACATTTGGGTCTGTTCCACGTCACCTCACGTGTCGACTCACTTGAGGTGGCGAAATTACATGTGTATCCTTAGCTATTTTTGTATTTAATTTTGGTCCAAGAAATTTTAATATATAAAGTTATGGGAAAATTGTAGTTATACCCTCAATGTTTATTTTATTTGCATATATGCCCCTTCAAGAACATGAACTTTTGTATGTTTGTTGCATTTATTTAAAATATCATCTGTGCTCAGAAAAATCCCAAAAAAATAGTCGTAGTTCCTTGATTGCTTCTAGTTTCACATCATATTTTATTTTTCAAAGTTGGACCTTTTTATTATTTATTGAAAACCATTTAGAGAACAAAAAGTACATGTTTGTAGTATAAAATACCAAAAATATATAAAGTTTTGAGAAAAAATCCAAAAAATATTTTTCATGATTATTTATTTATATTCTAACTCTAGAAATTAAAAACCCTAAAAATAGAAAAAGAAAATACAAAAAAATCAAAAAGCTCCAAAATTTAGTATAAAAAGAGTAAAAAATCCAAAAAAAGTGTTTCTATTTACAATCTTATTTATACTATTATCTATCTATTAAAATTGATTTGAAGGATTTTGGACTTATTTTGCTATTTTTTCTCTTCATTTCAACTTTGGTTATTTAATTAATCTTGTAGTTGGGATATTTTTTATCTTAAAATATTATAAAAATTAGAAAAATTCACTAAAAAATCACAAAAATAGTAAAAGAATTAATACCCAAAAATATTTAATTCTGCAATTATTAGTTATTTTTTATTATATTTATCTATAACATCTATTATTGTGTACATAGTCTTATATGTCCTATATTATATACTTAAAAGAAAAAGAAATCAAAAATATAAAAATATAAAAAGAAAAATACAAAAATACAAAATTTAAAACAAATATATATATATATATGTATATTTCAAAATATATAACTAAACCCACAAGATATATGTATATATGCATAAAGGATATGTTTGTACGTTATATACTTGGTTTAGTAATAATCACAGTCTACCAATTTTGCTCTATGTGGTTCGACCTCTACATGCTTACTTGTTATATATTTAGTTGTAGAGAATAATAAACTCTGACTCACTTTTTGCTATTAATTTCTTGATATATATCATGGATTAATTGTTGATCGATTCAGGTTTTATTGTAGGTCGCCACAACGATTGTGTCTCTACCCTGTGTGAGACATATTTAGACCCCTAGCAAAACCCGTTTCATCAAATGGCACAGTTGTCGAGGAGCAATGTGTGTAGCCTATTTTATCGTTTATTTTGTACAATCATTTTGCTTATCCATTGATTCATTGATGTGATTAGTAACTTATTTTGCTTGCACATATTCATTCAATTATTCTTTGTATGTAGCTCATTTTGATTAAACTTGTTTGATTATATGTGCTGATATACCTCTTTATGAATTTGTTGTGAGGGTCCGTTATGCGATGACGGTTTCTTAGGAGATTGGTGCAACCAAGCTTGGTGGAGACTGGTGTTCACCTTCTAACCAGCTGGAGAGGCGGCAAATGAAGCAAGGAGGAACTATTTAGCATAGAATTTATTTAGATTTATTTATTTAATGATGAGAGAGAGACATTCATTTATTAAATTGTAGTAATTAAGACTTCGACACTACTCTCCACAACGAGGTCCAGTACCCGGATGTCTGTTTATCGGGGAGTCTCATCGTAGTTTTTCATGTTTTATCGCCTTCTTTTATTTTGTTTCTCATTGTTTTGAGTTTTCTGCTAGCCTTTTTATTTGTTTTGTGTGCATGGAGTCCTAGACTTAGGTTGCTTGTCTCATAGGTCCAAACCCTAACAAGAATGCATGTACCTATAGTCTATTACATTTGGATCTAGTCAAATAAATAAATGTTAACTATTTGGACTTAAACCCACGCGATGCGATAGACATCATACAACACTTGCAGGTGCCGTTGTGGCGGGCACGGAGATGTCTCCAAGATCAGACTCTAGGGTTTATCCATAAATAATTGACATAAGATTTTTCATGACTAATATCAGCTATTGTTTAGGGCGATTTTGTCAATTACACACCGCCATGTAGATAGGTTTAAAATTTTTATTTTGCATGCCGCATGGAGAGAGTTAGGAAGCACTGTAAGTCCTCTAACTCAGCATGCATCATTAGATTCAATGGTGAGCTTTCCACTATCAAATCAACTTGCATGGCTTTTTCGTTATCTCCCTCTGGTTTTGAGCACCTAAGGACTTAACTGAAAATCTACAAAAACATTAGGCGCTTGTATGCAAAAAGATCCCCAAAAAAAGTGAAAATCCAAAAATTAAAACAAGGGGACTACTAAATAAACTTTGACCTTAATTAAAATCTGTAATGGACTATCATTGTCTTGGTTTCATAAAGCCCTCATTGTTTTCAGGTACCTTAGGAGGGGACCAAAACCCCTCCCATGAGCGAGGCATGATCTACTAAGGGCTAGAGCCAAAAACCCAGTATGTAATTGCTTTGTGTATCTCCTGGATTTCCGAAGTAATGGCGCTTCTATCGTACGTGATCGAGTAGGACCTTGTCAGCGATGGTGTTCCCACCTTATGTGGAACATCGACATGGCCTGAGGTACTGGCTTATGCTACGCCCTCAGGGGTGTGTCTATCTCATCGATTTGCATCCGATTAGGGCCTTGCACGCTCTCGAGTGATTCCATTGCAAGCAAGGTCTGAAGTAGCGGTTTAGCCTATTGACTTCCTCTCTCTATTTCTTTGGTTGAGTAGGGAAGCAGGAAGGGTTACAAGGACCTCAAAAAATGCATACTACATGTTACAAAGGAGGAGGACAAGTACGAGATACTCTTCTGGCAGTACTCTCTCTTATAGGGTTAACGTGCTAAGGACTTGTTAAAAGATATGCATGAAATAACAACTCTAAAATGAAAAGATAATAAATAGTCGATCCTTCACGACTTCATATGGCGTGAGCTGGTGAACCCAATTTTGTATTGTATTTGTATGGATCTAGATTAAGGTTCAAAGATAAAGTCATGCATAGTTGTGCAAATTTTGTCATGTGCGTCTTCCTCTTTAGCCCTCGCTCAGTTCGAGCCTTTTTACTATTTTACACTCCTTTTTATTTCTCATTGGCCATCGTATCTTTCCTCCTACATCGATCTCTTTTTTCTCCATGATGGCGTTTCATGGATGATTTAGTCGGGACTCCACCGATACCCACATCGATTCCATAGACTCGACATCGTTAATAGTTCGAGGCGATTCCCGAGAACACGACCTGGACCTTGCGGACCGATCTCCAAACTCCTCATCTTATTTCCATCTTCTTTGATCACCCAATAAATCGGGACCACCGTTGTCCCACATCTATCGTTGTGAATGAAAGTCGATTTCAGTTTACATCTTTTCATCGTTCACTACACTCTGAGATTGTCCCTAATCCCAGATTCATCTTAGCAGCCGGGATTCAATTTCAAGTGGTTTTAATGGGATTCTTTCATAATTCAGATAGAAGCCAGCCCCAGTCCTGGATCCCAATACATAATTCATCTCTTCAGACTCATACTCAGAGATGGCGCCTCAAGGAAAATGGAATGGACATCAGCCTCCACAGATGGATCGGGTCAAGAACCGATCAGAGCCAAGTCAACTCTCAGTTGATGGCTTCTATACATGCAATACAATAGCAGCTGATAGAGCAGGCTCTTGTTCATACCATATTCCAGGACATGCTCAATGATTTACGGAACCAACCAGCAGGTTGAGGAGGAGATGAACCCGTGATGACCCTGACAAAGAAGAATCGGGACGAGAGAGGCAGAAACTGACACTGAAGGAGACATACAACCCTGGAGACAACCAGATGACTGAGTGGATCCTCATTCCACCGGTACATGCTCACTTCGAGCTCAAGCCCTGATTTCTTGTTCTTTTACCATCATTTCACGGAAACACTAACGAAGGGTCATACATTCACCTGCATCAGTTCTCACACATCTGCCTAACTACCCACTACCCCAATGTTCCATTGGATGTAGTGAATATGATGGCATTCCCCTTCAGCTTGCAAGAAAAGGCCCTTTACTGGGTCAATCATTTGGGGAAGGTTGTGACGACTTTGGAGGAACTTAAAACAGCATTCCTCCACAAATTCTACCCTCTCGATCGGCTCAATCAGATGCGAGCCATGAGTAGCAACTTCTCCCAAGCTGTGCATGAAACTATCCATGAAGTCTGGGAGTGATTCACAGACCTGCAGGAGAAGTGACCCCATCATGGGATACCGAAGACCAGCTTGGTCCAGCACTTTTTCAGGGGCTAAATGTAGAAAGCCAAAGGCTTGTAGACGTTGCATGTGAAGGATCTCACTTCAACAAGGATGAAGATGTGGTATGGCAGATTATCGAGGAAATGATTGATAACTCGGATTTTGCGAGGGTCAAAATGGTCCACACAAGGCGGGACCACAGTGTCGCTGAGCGACCGCTCACGAAACCCGAATTAGTCAACAATTAACCCACGACAGATAAATCAAGCAATGAAAGTAAATGTGCGGAGTTAAAATTTATTATAACTCTACAACAAAGATGTGTATAGTGCAAGTATTGTAGAGGTCGAACACAGGGAGCAGACAGGTAGAACGGGGTACTAAGGTACCAAAAATGTGTGTGAAAGTGATCAAGTGCCTACTTATGCTATTTTTTGTGGGTTTTTAATTTTATATTTTTTTTATTTAATTTTTAAATTTTGTATTTGATTTTTGATTTTCTGATTTTTATATTTTATATTTTATATTTTTCTATTTTCTTTTTCGATATAGGAAAGTAAAGGCAATATAAGACAAGGCAAAGTGAAATATTTATAAAAATGCACGAAAATGCTCAAAAATTCAGAAAATAAATGTTTTTGGTATTTTTAGGGTTTTTTACTGTTTTTGTGATTTTTGGGGCTTTTTCCAGATGTTTTTGATATTTTTAAATATTAAAATAAAGCAAAACAGTGGAAATCAGGCTGGCTGCGACAAAAATGCAATTTAAAAATACCAACCAGTAGCAAAAATATTTCACACTATTTTTCTAATAAAAGTAACAAAATAAGGAAGAAACAGAAGCTGAGTTTATATTTTTTGGATTTTTCTACTATTTTTTATATTTTTTGAAGTTTTTAAGTGTTTTTCAATTTTTAGTGTTTTTCTTTTGAGATTTTTAGTGGTTTTTGGACTGACACTAAAATATAGTAAAATAGACACTAGATAATTTTTTTGGAATTTTTAGAGGGGTTTTACTATTTTTTTGGTGTTTTCTAAGCTAGACAGTAGGAAAAAGACATGTTTTTGATTTTTTATAAATAATGAAAAGTGGTAAAATTGAAAACTAAAAATAGGGCGTCAAAAGATAGGACAACAGGAGCTTAACCCTATTTTTGTGGAATTTTTGGGGTTAAAATGATATTTTAATTAATTAGAACAAGACCCCAATCATCAAACAGTGCTGGTAGGGGCATAAGTGCAAATATGGCAACATCCAGGGGCATGTACGCAAAATTTCCACAAAATATTCAACGTAATAAAATAGTTCCTGGAGTGAATGACAAATACTAAATCCGCAAGGGTAGACCTGCAAAATTGCCAAGGTCACGCGCACTGTGCACGTGACCTGGCAAGGACCTCGTTGCGAATAAAGAAAAGTTGGGGGCCTACTGATAATTATTACAAAACATAATTAGTTGCCGATGAAAGTTTATGGCCTAATATGAAATACAAAATGAGTGAGGGGTTAATAGCAAAATACCCAACACTAAGGCGCGGATGAACGGCAAGAGATCTCTCACTAATACACGTGGCAGAGATCCGACGCCCCGTACCCCTTCGCTTGTGCGGCCCAGATCAGAAGATGGCAAGTGATGGACGGCTCTGGACGCGCAAGATCCAACGTGTGCTGCACCTCAGGAAGATCGGGGGGAGATCCAACGGCTACGGATGGGTCTGGAAGAACACGCGAAGAACTCGAGCTGGGCGAGTTTGGATTCGCCGAAGCTCGAGCTCTCGTGCACCTGGCTCCTCTCCGACGGTCTCTGCTTGCTCCTGCAGCGGTGGCGCTTCTCCCAGGTGCCGTAGATGGGGCCGAGGACCAACGACTGGCCTCCGGCGCTCGATGAAGCTCCAGGCGACCTGGGGCTGTTCCCAGGTGATTCTTGAGGCTCAGACGCCTCCTTCAAGTCCTGCAAAGAAGGAGGAAGAACGACAGCACAAATGGCAGAAGACTTGGCTTTTATTGGCGAGTAAACGGTGAGGCATGGAGTGGTGGAAGTGGTCGCCGGAGCTCAAGAGCTCCGGCGAGGTGTTCGACGATGGGATCTATGCTAATGACTCGATTAAGCAACTAACTAACGACACGAAATAACACCTAAGAGTAACAACTAACTAATGACGAGAAAATGGACAAAATAACGACCTCGATGGTGTAGAAACCAGAGATTGACCTCACGGCCAAGAGGTGGCCGGATATGGTGGAACGGCCAAATGCCCTCGCCAAACGCCGCCTTGATGGGCTGGAGGTGGAGCTGTCACCACCACCGGTCCGGAGCTCCAAGAAAAAAGGGGAAAGACGGGTTCAAATGGGTTCAAAAGTTGGAGGATGGAAATGGGGGGTTTTTGAAAGTTGGTCGAGGTGCGATGTTCGAGGACAGATCACGGGCGAGGGAAGAAGATCTGGTAGGATCCAATAGGTCGGCGCGGATCTCGGATGTTCAGGGTACAATTTTCGTGAAGGGACCATCTTCCCTCGAGCAACGCCCTGATGGCGAAAAAATCGAGAAGAGAGAGAGGTCACGGGCGTCTAACAAGGCTACAAGAGAAGGACAGACTGTTGACCAGTGGGTCAACAGTCCCAGCCCCCTGGTTGGTCCACGTGGACCAACCAGGAAAAACCTATCAAAAATGTTTTGTAAAATCAATAAAAAATAGTAAATGATTTTATTAATTTTTAATTATAAAATAAAAAATGTTTCTTATTTTATGAATTAATTTATGGTGATTTTTATTTATTTTTATGGAGTATATTTTTACAAGTTTGCATTTATACCCTTATAGGTATATATATATCTATATATTAAGGTATTCTATTTTTATTTAGGTATTTTTAATATTGTTATTTTTATTTATGATTTTTAATAATTATAAAATACTTTTATCTACACAAATATATTTTTATTTTATTTTTTCTGATATGTTTTGTATATTTAATAAAATACAAGTATGTTTCATATAGGTATATATATAGGCAATGTATCTATGTATTTTATTTTTAAGTATTTTATTTTTGTTTTGATTTAAGTTTTTATTCTTATTTTAATGTACATAATTATTATAAGTATTATTTACAACATTATAAAAATATAAAATTGAATAAATAATGAATAAATAATAAATTGAATATTTTATTCAGTACAAGTGTACAATGAGGGTCCAAAACTCAACTTTCAAACCGTAGCTCCGCCAAATGCGAAACCACCGCCATTGGATAGATTATTTTATTCTATATACAATTAAAGGTGAGTACACTGCATTTGGAGTTTTTATTTGTGAGATACGGGTCTGGGAAGTTGGCATTCTGGATTTTTATTCAGACCATAACTTTTTATCTGTGCATTATTTTTCTGTGAAATCAATTTTGTATTTTTCTTTATAAAATTATCTACAACTTTCTTGTACAAAGTTTCTTTATTTGATGAATAAAAAGTGGAACCAAAAATAGGTCCCAAAAGGAATAAAGAATAAATATAATGTATAGGTATTTTATCTGTGTTTTGGCCCTTATCTCCCCCTACTTTATTCCTTGTCGACCTATTCATCAAGATGCCTAGGTCTCGGGGTTTTGGGTCATAAAATATTTACAATATTTTATTCTTTTTCTTTTCTTTTCTTTATTCTATTATTTTGGCTTTAAAAACCGCATTTTATACAATATTTACACATATATACATGAATGCTAAAATGCATGAATTACGCCTATTTACACGCATTTACTAGGGTTTTTAAGGCCAAAATGATAGAATAAAGATGATGAAACGTGGATTCATCAATGATCAAAGGAGAGGTCGTCCTCTCTTCATCACGTGCATATCAGAGATAACCACATGTCCTACAGAAGCCAGTGCACATGGCAGCATCCCGAGAGGCAGAGAAAGATGAGATCTCCAACCTCAGTATCATCGGGGGCCATCTTCCAAAGGTTGACATTACTGACAAGTAGTCACATGATCTTGAGAAGCTCGACGTGATCGAACAAAGGACTCAAAATCTAGACAAGCTGGACCAGATCACCAAGAAGTTGGAGTTGCTGGTGAGCACCATTAGTGTTGTGTTGTCGACAACACCATCTTCAGAAACTCCTATCGAGAAGAAAGACGAGCCATCACTGCCACATCAGCCTCGGCCGAGTCAGCAGCCACCGGCCATCCGGCACGTATACTATGTGCATGCGCTTGAGCAGGGCCCACCGCAGCAACGGATGGTGGTTTACCAACCAGACTTCCTTCCCTTTCAGATCCAGTATTTCTACCTCCACCACTGATTCAGGAAGTCAACGGTATATAGACCAATGATGCGCAACTGACCCGTTCTACGAGGCAACACCAGGGTCAGCCAAAGGCCAATCGGTCTTACCACCAACCTTAGGGTGGTCATTTTGGACAGCCCTTCCAACCTCAACCTCAGTTCCAGAATCACCAGTCTCTACAGTATCAAGGTGATTGGAGACAGATACAACATCACCTATAGCCGCAATGCTGCCATCAGCAGCCATACCATCAGTACGCGATCGGTCAACAGTAGTATCCTCCTCCTCCATATCAACAATAACAGCTTCCTCCTCCTCAACACCACCATTAGCTGTCACAGCCTCAACCCCCCAATAGCCAGCAATAGCGTGCTTTGCATGCTGAAACTTCTGAGGCAACTCCAGTGAACCCAACTCTGGATTGCTTGTCCCAAATCGTAAAGGGTCTAGTAGAAATGATGAAGAAGCTTGATGACCTTATCATCATCAAAACTCCCATTCCGGTGCAAGTCGAGGCAAACCTTAACAATTTTAAATGAAAAGAGCAGATAGAATGCGATGTCCTATGTGTGCATGTCGAATCAGATAGCCATAATTTTGTTTTATCTAATGTTGTTACTCTCAGGAGTAGTAGGAATTTACCTCCATCTGCCGCTAACAAAAGGAAGAATAAATCTTTGATAGATGAATCGTCATCTTCTGCATCAACCGTGCCAAATACCGGTTCGGGTGAGGAAGAAGGATGAACCATGCCAGTTGCCATCCATCTACACCACCACCAGCAAAAAACAACAAAAAATTTTGAAAATTCAAAAAGACCAAAAAGATGTTTGCAATCGACGTAAAGCCGTGCCAGCCACGGAGGAGCCGCCAGCCGGAGCTAATCCTACGTTGGCTGAGGAAGCAGAGACAACACCTTTTGATTTTCCACTAGTAGCAGAATCTTCACTTCCAGCCTGTACACTTTTTTGTGATTCGGATATACAGAATTTTGTGGACAAGAATCTTGATGTAAATAAGAACAATTCTTTTGATTTCAATTTTGTAAATATTCCTTTTCCTGATACAATAGAAAAAATTCAAAAAGAAAAAGTGCATTGTCTGATCCAGGAGTTGTGGATATCCTCCAAAATTTGATTGTTGAGATCCCATTGATAAAAGCCATGGAATACATG
Organism: Ottelia alismoides; assembly: GCA_037367405.1. NCBI lineage: Eukaryota > Viridiplantae > Streptophyta > Magnoliopsida > Alismatales > Hydrocharitaceae > Ottelia > Ottelia alismoides. The sequence goes on along the minus strand of JAZKJV010007253.1, from coordinate 42,889 downwards.
CCTATTGTTAAGAAAGGCTTAAAGGAGGCATGTACAAACAAGCGTCGGCCAACTCGTAATAACGGACGCAAGCAAGTAGAAAAGCATGTCCTCACCATGGACACAATCGCAACCATCATCAATCTCCCCCAAAAGAAGCTAGACAAAGGAGCACCTTTGATCAGATGTGAAATATTTGACCAAGTCTTTGAGCAGACTCTCCTGGCAGCGGTTCTTCCATCAACCTCTTGCCCTCATCATTACTGCAAGAATTCGGGTTGGGACCATTAAAGCAAACATGCCAGGTACTTGGTTGGCACGTCTCAAACCTCTGTGAGATAAGTCCTGCTCTGTGTTCACACCACATTTATTTGGCATTATGCCAAATAAATGTGGTGTGAACACAGAGCAGGACTTATCTCATAGAGGTTTGAGATGTGCCAACCAAGTACCTTGTGGTATTTTTTCTAGAACCTCAAGAAGTCGAGATTCATTCCAGCCCAAACACGATGAATTCATTGCAGATATGTTCGGCATATTGTCAGTTGAACAAAAACTGGTTGAGGAGAGCAAAACTTTCTCCAAGATTCAAGCAGCAGATCATCGCCCAACCAGCATAGTGTTCGAGGTGACTGAGAAGAAGACCAAATCAGAACCCGAATTAAAAGCCACTTCCGACAAGACTTGAGTATGCTTTCCTTGCGGGTGCAGAGAACATGTATCGGGTCATCATCAACAACAAGCTGACTCCAGATCAAGAATCTCGACTTCTTGAGGTTCTAGAAGAAAACCGCAAGGTACTTGGTTGGCACGTCTCAAACCTTTGCGAGATAAGTCCTGCTCTGTGTTCACACCACATTTATTTGGAAGAAAATGCCAAGCCATCTCGAGAATTCCAAAGAAGACAGAACCCAAACATGTCTGATGCCATCATGAATAAAATCACAAAATGGTGTGGCACATGCTTCATTTACCCAATCTATGATTCAAAATGGGTGAGACCTCTGCATGTTGTTCCGAAGAAATCAGGGCTCATCGTGGTCACAAATGACAGAGGAGAGGAGATCTCTACTTGGGAACTGACACCTTGGCGTGTATGTGTTGACTACTGCTGTTTTAATGCAGCAACCAAGAAGGACCACTTCCCCTTACCGTTCATCGATCAGGCACTGGAAAGACTAGACGACAAGGAGTTCTTTTGCTTTCTAGATGGGTACTCTAGGTACAATCAAGTGGCAATCGCCCCTGAGGATCAAGAGAAGACTACCTTCATTTGTCTGTTCGACACCTATGCTCTCCGAAGAAAGCCCCTTGGACTGTGCAACACACCAGCGACATTCCAGATATGCATGCTTGCAGTTTTTGCCGAGATGGTTGGCAGTTTTCTCGAGGTGTTTATGGATGATTTCTCCATCTATGGTGACAACTTCGATTCTTGTCTTCAACACTAGGACAGAGTACTTCAGAAATGCCGTGAAGTCAATCTAGTGCTATCACAGGAAAAGAGCCACTTCATGGTTGTAGAGGGGATTGTGTTGGGTCACATCATTTCCAAATGTGGCATGGAGGTCAACCTAGTAAAGATGGATGTGATTGCCAATCTTGAGCCACCTCAGATAGTCAAGCACGCGAGGTCATTCCCGAGGCATGTGGGATTCTACAGAAGATATATCCATGACTTCAGCCGCATCGCCCGACCTCTCATCGAATTACTCTGCAAGGAGACCGAGTTTAATGTTGATCAGCAAGTACTCCTTTCATTTAATCAGCTGAAGGAGCTGATCACTCAAGCTCCGATCCTACATCTGCTAGATCGGTCTCTTCCTTTTGAGATCATGATAGATGCTTCAGACTTTACAGTTGGGGTTATTCTAGGACGGAGGAAAGATATGGCGCACTATGCTATTCACTCTACCAACAAAACATTAGATGAAGCTCAAAGAAATTACACTGTGACAGAGAAAGAATTTTTGGTTGTGGTATTCACCCTTGAGAAGTTCAGGTCCTATCTTCTTGGATCAAAAGTCACTATCTATACTAACCACTCTACTATCGGATATTTACAACAGGAGAAGGATGCAAAGTCTAGATTGATTAGATGGATCCTTCTCCTCCAGAAATTTGATTTGGAGATCAAGGACAATCCTGGAGTCCAGAATGTGGTAGCATATCACCTCTCCAGAATTGAGAAGTAAGAGCATCCACTAAGAAGTGCATCAATAACTGACATCTTTCCCGATGAGTCAATTCTGGCAGTGGATTCACTCCCTTGGTATGTCGATATTGTAAACTATCTCATCTCAGGTGTAGTTCCACAAGATTGGATGAAGATCCAGAAGGACAAATTCTTATCAACTATATGCTTCTACCAATGGGATGATCCTCTCTTATTCAGGGAAGGAGCATATTGTATTTAGCGTAGGTGTATCTCTCAGGAAGAGCAACATAGTGTCCTTGAGCATTGTCATTCGCTCGAATCTGATGGGCACCACTCTTGAGATAGAACGACAATGAAAGTATTTCAGTGTGGCCTCTGGTGGCCTACATTATTTAAGGAAGTTGTAGCATATGTTAAGCGCTGCACTGACTGCCAGAGACTGAAAGGTACCCTTACAACTAAAGATCCCATGCCCCCGAAGATCATTCAGATAGCAGACATATTCAACGCTTGGGGCATCAATTTCATGGGACCTGATGAGCGTCTCGACCACTAGGGAATAAGGTGCTAAACGGTCGTTGCGACCCAAGCGATCAGGACGGCTCAATCAAGAAAAATAGACCACCAAGAGAGATGAAAATCAATCAAAATACGAAATAGTGGTCTTGCTATTAATTTAACCTGGTATAACGACCAAGGTCGAACACAAGGAGCACGGATTGGCCTTGCAGCCTACGAAGTAGTCAAAAAGGAAATAAAATAAGAGAAGAAAATATTTTTGGTGGTTTTTAATTATTTTATATTTTTTTTGATTTTTAATGTATTAAGAAAATAAGAAAAGCAAATAAACACACACTTCAACAATTTATTAAAAGCACTAAAAATCAACAAAAAATTCTAACAAAAATATTTTTATGTGTTTTGTAATTTTTAGTGTTTTTGGTGAATTTTTGGGATTTTTATGATATATATTTAATTTGCTAAAAATCAAACAAGAACTGAAATGAGAGGTACTGTCCAGCCGAGCTAAAAGGACCTAGATAAAATATCTAAAGCCCCAAATTAGCTGGGAGGTAATTTTCCTGTAAAGGGAATAAAACAAGGAAAATTAGGCACCTAATTTATTATTTTTGGATTTTTAATTTATTTACTAGAATTTTTATAAAATTTTGAGTGTTTTTCAATTTTTAGGGGTTTTTAGTAATGAAAAATAGGCAAAATTGGCTAGAAAATCAAGCTAGACAAAACAAACAGTAGACAATTTTTTTGGAATTTTTAGGTACTATTTAATATTTTTTTGTGATTTATAAAGTTAGACAGTAGCAAAATTAGATGTTTTTGAATTTTTTAAAATATCAAATGAAAACAAAAATGTCCTCAAAAATCCTCGAAAATTTTACACTATGGTAGGAGCCATGTGTCCAATTTTCGTTGGATTTGGAGGTAATTTGTTATTTTATTCAAAAATAGAGAAGGGGCACTGTGCACAAGGACCTATGTGCAAATACCCTGAGTTCTGGGGGGTCTGGTGCAATTAGCCCAGCGAAACACGTGCGATGCGCATGCCTGGGGCACTCAGGGACCCAAATGTAAGAAAAATAAGTTCCAAGGGCTTTCTGGTAACAGGTACCAAAAGTCCAGGGACTTATTCGCAAATTACCCAAAAATATCCGCACATGCTCAAATGTTTCACGCACCGGGGTATAAATGCAAATAAACAAAAACTTTCATTCAACTGATAACATCCAGAACTACAGGGCTTATAATGCAAATAAACCAGAAAATCACGTGTCGATGCACATGTCATACAACGCACAGGGGCATAAGTGCAAGGAAAATAAAGTGTGAGGTCCTTAATGCAAAAGTACCAAAAACTAAACAACTACACTAGGTAATTACAGGACTAAATGCGAAATGAAATAAAGAGAAGGGCCTAAGGGTAGTTTACCCTTTATTAATGCGGCCGATGGATGCGCGCCACGTGGAGCATCTAACGGTGACTGGTGACTGGCGCTGCACAGCTCGACTCCTCGGTGCATCCAACGGCGAAGGTGTAGCCACGTGTCTGATCTAGCGGTTGAGGGTATCGTTGGCTATCCCTCTCGGCTCGGACGGCCCAGATCGCCTCGTGGATCGATCTGATGATGACGGGTCCTTCTCAAGTGAACGGTCGAGATGCGACCTGGAGGGTGAGGATGATCGGATGGTCGGGGAAGGTATCGGAAGAAAAGTTGGCCGGCAAAGTTCGCCGGCCTCATGCGTGAGCTGTGGACCTCCCCTGCTGCTCGTGAAGGTCGGAGAAGCTCCGCGATGACGTCCCGCAGCCGCTGGTGAATTCCGATGATCCAGTCGAGCCCTGGAGGGCTCCGGCGAGATCGGCGGAGGAAGCACTTCTGGTCCAAATGGCCCAACCCCTCAGACAGGGCTGGGAAGCACCTGCAAAGTAGACCAAAAGACTCACGGGTCGAGGGCAAACTGCCTCGACCCAGTTAGGCGGGTGACGGTGGTCTGTGGGGCGATATGGGCGAGCTCCGGCGAGGGGGGTAGACGGAGGAGCTCGAATCCCAGCTCCTGTGCGAGCTGGGTTGGATGGGGATATGGAGAAGGTGCGCGGGAAGGAGGCGATGGCTATGGTGAAGCCCGATGGTCGGATGGTGGTCGGAATCGATCGGAATCGGTGGGGGACGGCGGAGCAGCGATTTGGGGGTAACTAGAAATTAAAGGAAAGGAGAAGGCTAAGGGACTACCTGGGTGGACGGTGAGACTAGGGATGAGCTTGCGCAGCTCTAGGTCATCGCCTCGAGGAGCGTCTCCCTCCGAGGCTCGAGCTCCTGCGGGTGGCGGAGCAACGGCGGCGAAGCTTCGCCGGATCAGTGGTCTCGCTCCCTCTCCTCGCTTCGACACCACGGGGGACAAGCTGTCACTCTCGACTACGCAATGGAGCTCACGGAAGGTGGAATCGAATGGCCAAAGATGGGCACTGAAGGTGGCAGAGCTGGCGTTAAGTATGGGTGAGGGTCCGGGAAGACAGGCGCGGGTAGGGCGTGGATGCGCGCGGATCCCGATGTGGATACCCCGGCGAGGGTCTCGGATGTAGCATTAATGATTCGGACCCGGGGTTTAGGCAAAGTATGATCGGGTTTTGCTGGAAAAAATCCGAGAAGTCGGGTACCCGCTAAGGACCCGTGGGAAGTGGTCTTGGGGGGGTAGTTGACCGGGCGGTCAACAATCCCAGGACCAGTAGGAAGCGGCCACGTGGCGAAAGTTTGGAAGTGAAATTCAAGGTAGCTATGGGCCGATTTAGCAAAAAGTTAAAACATGAAATATTTTTATTTTATTTTTTTCTATTTTTTAGTGATTTTTAATTAATTTTTAGAAGTAAAAATAGGGTATGTACATAGTAGGTTCATATATAGGTATATATACAATATATAGGTTTTTACTTTTGATTTTTAATTGTTATTTTTATACAATTTTATTCTCATTTTATATTTTATTTATTTATATTATAAAATGAGGAATAAAAAGACATTTTTATTTTATTTTTATTATTTATATACATAGGTGAAATAAATACATATGTACATATATATACATGGTATATTTACAATATATTTTTGTGTTTTTAATTTTGCTATTTTTATTTTGTTTTTGTTTTAATTGTTTTTATTTTATTTATTTACATTATATAATATAGAATATTTACAAAAATTTTGGAAATTAATTTCATTTATTTACAAGGTTAAATAAATATAAAAGTGGTTCTATGTACCATGTGAAAGTGATGTTTTTATCCTTTTTTATTTTTCTATTTTTTTATCTTGTTTTTATACTTATAAATATGTACAAGTATTTACAAACATATTTTAAGCTATTTTTATGAGGAAAATATTTTTATTTATTTACATAAATATTTACACACATGAGCCCCTATCTCCCTCTACTTTGGCTTTTATGCGGTCAGGCCCATGCTGAGCCCTCCCTTGGGTTAGGTTGCTCAATATTTATTCTAAATATTTCCCTCTTTTTCTTTTTAATCTTTATTCTTTTATTTTTGCACAAAAACATGCTAATTATAGGTTTTTACACAATGCATGCTTTTGGTAATTATTTGTATTTACACCTATCTACATGTATTTGCAAAGGTTTTTGTAGCTAAAATATAAGAATAAAGAGTGATGAATGAGTATTCATCACCCCCCTATACTTAACTTTGCTAGTCCCTTAGCAAACACTTATTTGAAAAAGAAGTGAAAAAGAAATAAAGAAAAAGAAAAAAAGAATGTACATGGATCAAGGTTGATTATTAAACTTGCCTTCATTAAATTAAGGTATGAAGCTCGATCAGATCTTTGGATTATTCATGTGTCGGAACCTTATTTGGACTTAAGCCTAAAACTCAACAGCCTCTGAGTTCCACTAATCTATAACCAAGACTCCTCAATGCTCCAGATCAGAACAAGTCATCAATCACAAACCCTGAAGACCATGAATCTTTTCTTGTCCTGTGAATGTGAGGTCTAAGCTCTTCACCTCTGAAATGGCAACTTGACAACCCTCCCCAACAAGGTAACTCTATGACCTCAATCTAGCCACTCTTTCCTCGAGGAGCGGGGTATTCCCTTCTAAGTTCAAGTTCAACTGGCTCAAGAAGAGGAGGAAGAAGAGAATGGGTCAAGGCCAGTGTAGCCAAGTACCCTTGGGAGCTTCACCAGTGTAGCCAAGTCTCCCTGCTGCAAGCTACATCAGGTGGATCATGATACCAAGCTTTGCTTATTGCACTCTATATACATACTCCGGTGGGATTATCATTTTCTATCAGACCCACCACTTTTTTTGGAGTTATTTTCTTTTTGCATTTTTTTTCGAGTGCATCTATACAATATATACATGTGCAGCATATATACAAGGAGTTTTTCCTCTTGAGCCAGTAGACTATCCCTCTTTTGAAGCTTTATTGCAACCCACAACTCCCGTCGTTAGACCTCATGGCAACCAGACCAAGTTGAGACACACTTCATTCACTAAAAGAAGAAGAGAGGTTCCGCCTAGAAGTACTACCCTCATATGCTACCCCAAATCAAGGAAGACTGCCTCCTCACCACCTCATCCGTAGAGAGCTCGGTGCAGAGTGCTGGTGTCCAAGTAAAGCCATAATCTATATGAGTCATGTGTTGTTGTTAAGTGCTCTACTTAGGCTCATTGAGATGACATGTGATCATAGCCTAGTGGACTTAAAGAATTAAGTCACCATGGACCTGAAAAGCCTTAAACCTAAGCCCTATAAGGTTCCTCTTAGAAGTTAGGTGGATTAAGATCTTAATCAAGCTCCATTTCTCAATTTGATTCCAGGCTAGTTTAAATGTCAACTATCATCCAGAAAAACTATATACATATGTACAAAAAGATGCTATTTACACAAATTTTTACAAACATGCAGAAATTTTTGAAAAATGTTTTGAAATCATGAATGGATGATGCATGAAGTGCAAGTTTTGCAAAAAGATATTTACACAAATTTACACAAAATTTTTGCAAACTTTTGATTTTCAAAACATTTTGGAAAAATTTTGTACTATATACATAATTTTGATAAGAAAATATCTACACAAGCTTTACACAAAAGATTTTTGAAATCATTTTTACAAAAATAATTTGTACACTAGCTATTTATGTGCAAATAAAAGAAGTTTATGTACATGAAATTTTTTTAATTTTTGTGATTTTTAGGGTTTTTAGCCATTTTATTTACTAACACACTCACACAAAGTACGAGTTATGGCTAAAGTATATATGAAATATATACACACCCCCTATACTTAGGTCGAACGATGTCCTCAGAGTCAAGAGCGATGAAGAAGACATAACTCGTGCTAGGTATAGGGAAGTGAAAAGGAAGGCTATATACAAAGACGAATGAATGTAATAGAAAGTCAAGAGGGTCTCGGGTTTTCCCCCTATACTTAGGATCAAGTAATCCTAAGTATAGCAGGCTGTATACTAAGGGAAAGACCGAGTGTAGAATGTACAGGGTCTACCCCCCCTATACTTAGGGTGAAATATCCCTACGTATAGGCAGCAAAAACAGGGGTAGAAGGAAACAAAAGAAATACCCGAAGGTCTCACATCCCCCCTATACTTAGGGTAAAGTACACCCTAAGTATAGCATAATCACAAGATGAAGAAAGGGATGTGGGACTAAAGAATGTAATGATATAAACGTCTGGATCTATACAAGGCGGAAGATCAGTGAAACTCAGGCGTGAGATGCATTAGATGTGAGTCAAAGACCACATCTCACGCAAAATGAATAGGGGCAAGATCAACAACCCGCGGCTCATGATCTAGAAATGGCTTGAGCCGCTGGCCGTTCACTCGAAAGGTACTCTCAGAAGACAACTCAGATATATCAATGCTACCGTTGTCGTGTACCTTTCTGACCAAGTAGGGTCCCTTCCACTTGCTTTGTAGCTTCCTTGGAAATAAACGAAGCCTCGCATCAAACAGCCATACTCTCTGTCCAATCTCAAAATGCTTGTGGCTGATATAGAATCATGCCACTCCTTCACTCTTTCCTTATACTGTAGGTTGTTTGAGAAAGTTGTATCTCTAAGCTCCTCCAGGGCTGCTAACTCTACCCTCCTCTGGTCTCCTACACCATCTGGATCCATAAGAATATCTGTAACTGCCCATAGTGACCTGTGCCTCAACTCAACAGGCAAACGGCACGGCTTGCCATAGACGAGGCGAAAGGGAGATGTGCCCAATGGTGTCTTGAAAGACGTCCTATATGCCCACAAGACCGAGTCCAAAAGCTGTGACCAATCCTTTCGGTCTGGGCGGACGACTTTCTGCAATATAGTCTTGATCTCCCTATTCGACACCTCGGCTAGACCATTCGTCTGTGGATGATAAGGTGTAGCAATACGATGGTCTACCGAACTCGCTAGCAAGGGCCTTCACCTGGTCGTTGATGAAATGAGACCCCCCATCAGAAATCAGAACTCGTGGAACCCCGAACCGCGTGATGATGTGCTTCCTCAAAAATCTGCAAACTGTCCTCGCATCAACGGCTCGGGCGGGGATAGCCTCAACCCAACGACTAACATAATCCACGGCCAACAGAATGTACTCAAATCCCTGACTCTTAGGGAATGGACCCATGAAATCGATGCCCCATGCGTCAAAAACCTCACAGAAGTGAATGTGCTGCATCGGCATCATATCGCGCTGTCCACAAGTGCCCATCCTCTGACAGTCAGTACACCTCTTCACGAACTCGTCAGAGTCCTTGAAGAGGGTAGGCCACCACAAGCCGGATTGGAGCACTTTCTGTGCCGTTCTCCTCCCAGAATGACGTCCTCCTGCCTCAAGCTTGTGGCAGTAAGTGAGGACGCTATGGTGTTCCTCCTGAGGAATACACCGATGCCAGACGCTATCCCCTCCTTCGTGGTAAAGGATGGGATCCTCCCAGTAGTAGGACTTGGCCTTCGCAAGGAAGGTCTCAAGCCTCTGCCTGGGCCAATCTTGTGGGACTTTCCCAACAACTAGAAAGTTCACAATATCAGCATACCATGGGAGTGAGGCGATAGCAAGGATCGCCTCATCTGGGAAGGTCTCACAAATGGGATCTATCTGCTCAGACTCCTCAGGCTGCTCTATACGGGAGAGGTGATCCGCCACCACATTCTTGACTCCAGGCTTATTATTGATCTCAATGTCGAACTCCTGGAGTAGAAGGCTTCATCTAGTAAGTCTGGCCTTGGCATCCTTCTTTGCCATTAGGTACCTGATGGCGGTGTGATCTGTGTACAAAGTCACTCTAGATCCAATGATATAAGATCGAAACTTATCTAGGGCGAACACTACGGCTAGCATCTCCTTCTCTGTGACCGTGTAATTCCGCTGGGCGGAATCCAATGTGCGGCTAGCGTAGTGAATAGCAAATGGAACTCCATCCCTCCTCTGTCCCAGCACGGCCCCTACGGCAAATCGGAGGCATCCGTCATGATCTCGAATGGGAGAGACCAATCAGGCGGCTGGAGGACAGGAGCCTCAATAACACACTGCTGGAGAGTCGCAAAGGATGAAAGACACTTGTCATCGACAAGGAACTCGGTGTCTTTCATCAAGAGGTCAGTCAACGGCCGGGCAATCCTGCTGAAATCCTGAATAAATCTCCTATAAAATCCAACGTGCCCCAGGAATGACCGTAGCTGCCTCAAATTAGACGACGGTGCGAGTTTTCTAATGACATCAACCTTGGCCGGATCAACCTCCATGCCCCTGTTGGAGATGATGTGGCCAAGTACCGTCCCTTGAGTCACCATGAAGTGACTCTTCTCCCAAGATAGAACCAAATGGTACTCAATACATCGCTGGAGTACTCGGTCTAGGCAGTCAAGACAGGAGTCGAATCTGTCGCCGTAGACCGAGAAATCGTCCATGAAGACCTCCAAACACTCCCCTACCATGTCCGAAAAGATCGACAGCATGCACCTCTGAAAAGTCGCAGGGGCATTGCATAGCCCAAATGGCATGCGTCGAAAGGCATATGTACCGAAGGGACATGTAAAGGTGGTCTTCTCCTGATCCTCAGGAGCGATGGCCACTTGGTTGTAGCCCGAGTACCCATCCAGGAAGCAATAATGGCTCTTCCCTGCCAGTCTCTCAATGATCTGGTCAATAAAAGGCAGGGGGAAATGGTCCTTCTTGGTGGCCTGGTTGAGTCTCCTATAGTCAACACAGACCCTCCAAGAGGTGGGTACTCGTGTAGCAATCTCCTCTCCCGACTCACTGATCACAGTCGTGATGCCCGTCTTCTTGGGCACCACATGCAAGGGGCTGACCCACTTGGAGTCAGAAATGGGATAAATAAAATCTGCACTCCACCATTTTGATATTTCCTTCATCACGACCTCTCTCAGGTTGGGGTTCAGCCGCCGCTGGAACTCACGCGACGGCTTCGCCCCCTCCTCGAGATAGATATGGTGGGAGCACACTGATGGACTAATCCCATGGAGATCTGCTACGCTCCATCCGATTGCCTTGCGGTTCTTTTCGAGAACCCCCATCAAACGGGATTCTTGCTCTCCAGTCAGATCGACGGAGATGATGACTGGGTACATCTCAGGTTCGCCCGCAAGGAACCGATACTTCAGCGAAGTAGGGAGCGGCTTCAGCTCTGGACAGATGGGTGCTGGCAAATCTGGCTTCGGAAGAAGATGTGTGAATGCTGCTAAATCTGCCAAATCTTCCTGGGAGAAAGAATATGAACTCTCGCAAACTGGATCTGGAGGAGGCTGCTCAACTGTGCTGTCTCTGATCTGCTCTGCCTCTACCTCCTCCTCATCTGTAGGCTCAGGTGGACTCAGGTCTGGCATCTGATCATCGCAATCTGCCCAATCAGACTCTGAATCTGAGGGATCTGCATCAAACAAGGTGGCATCAGTACCACCGTAACACAAGGTGGCCCCAGTACCACCATCACTGGAAACCGTGCCGCGGTCAAGAACCGGCTCTGCTGCCTCTGTAGTATCCTGGACCAGGGCTGCGCTCTCCAAGCTCTCCTCTGCTGTCATCTCGGCATCAGCGGTGTCTGGAAATGAGAGGATGACCTGTGCTGAAGGGTCTGCCCATGCTGCCTCATCATCTGTGATCACAAAATCACAGTTCTGGTGGATGTCTGGCCCGGCATCTGTCAGCTGCTCTGTATCTGTGCTGTTCTCTGAGCATGCTCTCTCTCTGGCTCTGTAGTCCTCGACCGTCTCTATTTGTACACTCTGGCCCTCGACGCGAAAGTATACCTTCCCGCTATCATGATCAGTCACCGCCTTGGTTGTGGCCAAGAACGGACGACCGAGGATGATGGGGGTATCGGCCACTGCATCAGGGATCTCCATGTCCAACACTACGAAGTCCACGGAGAATTTCAGGCCCTGAATAGTGACGATAACATCTCGCAGCAACCCCTTCGGCCTCTTGACAAATCGATCAGCAAACTGAAGGATTGTCCTGCTCTGTCGAAGAGTGCCCAACTCGAAACGGTCGAGAAGGGCTGCTGGAAGGAGGTTGATAGACGATCTGCTATCCAATAGAGTCCGGTCGAACCTCTTCTCACTAATCTGACATCCGACATACGGGGCTCCTGAATCTGGCCTCTTGGCTGGCAGACGATTCTGGATCGCGAAGCACGTGGCTTTCGTCAGCACATGTATCTCTGAATGGTGGTTCCTCCTCCTCCTCCTGATTGTAGTCCTGTCTCTCAAAGATCGCTGAAGAAGGGGGATGTGCTGCAAAGCCTCCTGAAGGGTCAGCTGTATGTGAAATCTGTCGATCATGCTCTGGCTGAACTCCTCCTGCTCTCTCTTTTTTGGGTCTTTTTCTCTTTTCTTCCCCTTCCCCATCAGAAGGGCTCTAGGGAAGGGGATCACAGGGTCCTTCTCAGATGAAGGACTAGGAAGAGGTCTAGACGGCTCGACGGTCGGATCCGCACATACATCAATCACCACAGTGGGACCAGAAGAAACTAAACCTTTTCCTTTATTCAAAACAGTGTTATGAGATACATGAGAATGAGGAAAAACAACAACTCTATCTGAATGAACACCGGTGGCCTCAGTACCACCACGGGCTGGCTCTGCTAGACGTCTCGCAGCCTCAGTACCGCGTGCTGACTCGGCTACTCTGGTGGCGTCAGTACCACCTCCTCGAACTGGTGAAGCGGCGGCCTCAGTACCGCCGGTGGAATCAGCATCCTTGGTGGCATCAGTACCACCATCATCATCATGAGCGGCCTCAGTACCGCTCTCCTCCTCCTCATCTGGCGCCCTGGATGGATCCTCGTGTCGTCGCTCAAACGAGGCGCCACCTGCTGGTGCTCTACCGCTCCTAAGTGTAACAAAATCAACATCAAACAGATCTGAAGACATATCATCAAATGGATCACTAGGAGTGGCATGCTCAGTGAAAACTACCTGCTCAGACTTCCTCTTCAGGCTATTCGGATTCGGCTCTATCTGTGCAGGGATGGCGGCCTTCCCTCTCACAATGTCCCGCATCTCCAGGCGGAACTCGTCCATCTCCCGTCTGAAGGTAGCCTGCTGATCCGTGAGGAGGCGAGCTATGTCATCCAAGGCGGGGCTCTCGTATGGTGAACCATGGGAGCCCGACGGGTAGACTCTCTGGTGCTGAGGCTGCTGGAACTGGTGCTGAGAGGGGTAAGAGGAAGGATGTTGCTGCTGGTGTGGCTGGTGAGCCTGCTGCTCACGTCTCCAAGACTGTCCCTGCTGCTGATAGGGACGAGGAACGAAGGATGACTGCTGGTGTGGCTGGTAGGCTGGGGGCTGCTGCTGCTGGTGATCTCTCTGCTGGCCATACTGCCCTCCCTGACCGGATGACTGCTGTTGGGGCTGGGTACCTCCACTCCCCCACCTGAATCCGGGATGGTCTCGTCGGATCCCAGGCTGAGGGCGGTCATACCAAATCCGGTTGACATCCATCAACGGCTCTGCATCGAACTGGGCTGGCGGGAGTACTGCCAGAGGCTGATCCGGCTGGTATACCACCATCTGCATGTCTGGAGATGGTGGTGACTGGTAAGAGGGTTGCTGCTGCTGTGATACGGCTCCGCCTGTACAAGATGAACCTGTCTAGACTGTTGAAAGGAGCTGGAGCGCTGGGACGAGCTGCTGCTGCCGCCAGTATCGCCTCGCGACTGAAGATGGGGCTGGGAAGCCGTCTGTGCCTCCTGGAGACACATGAGCTGGGTCTTCATATCGCTCAGAGTCTGTGCCATCTGCTCCATCTACGTGATGTCCTGGCACTGCTTCTTCTCAATCAGCTCCATCTGATCCAACTTCTCGCTAATGATGCCCATATCCGCAGCGGACGACTCTGCCTATGCTGCTGCTACTGCGGATGAACTGGATGGACCGGCATCGACCCGTGCTATCCTATGGTACTACACGGGTCCTGACTGCTGCTGGGATCTCCCCTGGGTGTATAACCGGGTCTGGGACATCACCATATAGTTCTCGGCCATCTCCTCGTAGATGGCCCAGACCTGGTCGTGATCCTTGGCGAAATAGGACCCGCCACAAGAAGCATTCACCAAGCCCTGGAGCTCTGGTGTCAGCCCGCTGAAGAAGCTCTACACAAGGTTCGGCTTCGAGATATCATGGTGTGGGCATCGGTCAGTAAGCTCACGGAACCTCTCCCATGCCTCATGGAATTGCTCGTTAGGGAGCATGGAGAAGTTGCTGATCAGGGCCCTCACTGCAATCGTCCGCCCGAGTGGATAGTACTTGTTCAAGTACTCGGTGCGGAGCTTCTCCCAGGTGTAAACAAACCTCCCCAAGTGCTTCAGCCAGGTGGCTGCTCTGTCTGCTAGGGAAAAGGGGAAGGCGATCATCCTGATCGTGTCCTGGTCCACCTGACGGTCGTGGACAGTGCTGCAAATCATCAGAAACTCCTGGAGGTGGAGATGGGGCTCCTTAGTCGCGAGCCCGTGGAAACGAGGGAGTAGCTGCAAGGTGTTCGAGGGGAACTTGAAGTCCCCCATGATGGCTGGAAGTACTACCCAGTGGTGCGTCAGCGTCGATCCGGGGTTGTGCAACTCCCGCATCGGTCTCGGTGCTCCTCTTGCCGCGGCAGCGGCGGCTGCTGCGGCTGCTGCTGCAGCTGCTGCATTAGCATCATCTGGGATCCTCGGTCCCTCTCTCCTCTGTTCTTGCTCTGCTCTCTCAGCTCGCATCTGCTCCATCTCTCTCCTCATGTCGAGCATGAAAGCTCCCTGATCCCTCAGCTGTTGCTGGACTGTCTCTAACGAGGCGATCAGGGTGGAGTTGATCGCTCCCTGATCCAATACGAAGTGCTCAGGTTGACGGGAGCGATCCTCAGAACTGCCGGCCATGGCGTCTGCAAAATCAAATGAGCCAAACTCAGGTGCTGTCAAATATGCTATTCTCTCCTCTGGCTCATATCTCTCAGAACCGAAAGAAAGGGGGTCGAGGGGAAACAAGGCGGAATCATACTCGGGCTCGGAGAACTGGTCTCGACTCTCGCGGGCCAACCTAGATGAATGGGTAGACGTGCCCGAAAACGGTGCAACCAGAGGCTGCCTAAGAGAGCGTCTACCCATTATCGTGATCTGACGAGTAATGCGGATGAGATCTGGAGAAACTATGATCAAAATGCAAACCCCTCTGTTCACCAACGCAACGCTAGCTGAAGACCGTAAAAGCTCGGTCAAAATATCTTGTCGATTATATTAGGTGAACACAAGATATCAGAGCGCTTACGTGACCTGTTAGGATACCCGATGCTACCCCCAACCGACTGGCCCGCACGGAAGAGTCGGTAGTCAGCTGGCAATAGCACCGGAGGGCTCTACCTAGGGTGCGGGTCACTCTCTCGCGCAATCAAACCAAACAATGAGGGGGTTGCTCTCCCCAAGACAAATTTTTAAGGTGAGTGTCTTTTAGGGTCAATAGTTTTAGCCAGTCTCAATTTTATGGTTTTTCTTTTTAATATTTTTCAAAAAAAACAAAGGCCTAACGAATTTTTCGGTTCTCCTGGTTATTTAGTCCAAAACAGGGGGGAGAAGACAAAAAAGCCGATGCGCGATGAAATCAATGATGCATGCTGAGATAGAAATGTGTACCTTGCCTCCAGCACTCTACATGCAAGTGATCCGCGCAGAATTTAAAGACAGAAAATAAACTACCTAAATGATGCAGCGGTGAAAACCGAGTCCTAGATGAGCAAGTCTACTCGCAGAACCGTCTAACTGGTCACCGACCTCCAAGCCAAAGGTCCGGTCTTGGCCCACCCCTCCTCTGCCCGACAAATCGGGGGTAGGAGAAAGCGCTTTACGGGGCAGGCTGCGACACGTAGGCTACGAAGGAGATGAGTCAGTTATTTTTATTAATTGATTATTAGTAGGTCCAATTAAGCGCACTATAGGAACATGCAGATAATTAAGTGTGGGGACCTTACTAATTACGGCACAAGCAAGCAGAAAATCCTAAGTCTAGGGGCTCGATGAAAAACCGCGTAAACACTGGAAAAGGCAGTAAAAAGAAAAGAAAACAAAACCGCGAAAAAGCCGCGAAAAACTCCTAAGGGTCCCCCGAGCACACTGGTGCTCGGCGAAACAGACCCGCTAAGTCAACCAAGTCCAAAGTCCAGTCTCTGAGTACCTGTATTATTACAATAATAATCAAAATAAAATGAATCTAATCTAAACCTCTCCCACTCAGCTCTCCTCTCGCTCTCTCTCGCGACTCCGTACAGAAGGGAGCCGCCTCCAAGTCCCGCGGTTGCGTCAGCTTCTCGAAATCGGCCGCCTCGGTCCTCGGGCCCTCGCAAGAAACAGAGACAAGTGGTCAGACCAAAATAATCAAGTAATAATGATAAGAAAAATAAATGAAAATGAAATGAGGGTATATATGCAAAAATGCAAAATAAAATAAACACTCAAAATAAAATAAAAACAAAAACAAAAGAAAAGAAAATAAAACAAAATAAAACAAAAATAAAATATAAACAAAAGCCGCGAAAAACCGCGAGCTCTGAAAGAGCCGCGAAAAGCCGCGAAAACAAAAACGAAAATAAAATAAAATAAAAACTACTAAGCCGTGCTCCCCGGCAACGGCGCCATTCTGATGAGCGTCTCGACCACTAGGGAATAAGGTGCTAAACGGTCGTTGCGACCCAAGCGATCAGGACGGCTCAATCAAGAGAAATGGACCACCAAGAGAGATGAAAATCAATCGAAATACGAAAATAGCGGTCTTGCTATTAATTTAACCTGGTATAGCGACCAGGGTCGAACACAAGGAGCACGGATTGGCCTTGCGGCCTACGAAGTAGTCAAAAAGGAAATAAAATAAAAAAATATTTTTGGTGGTTTTTATTTATTTTATATTTTTTTTATTTTTAATGTATTAAGAAAATAAGAAAAGCAAATAAACACACACTTCAACAATTTATTAAAAGCACTAAAAATCAACCAAAAATTCTAAAAAATATATTTTTATGTGTTTTGTAATTTTTAGTGTTTTTGGTGAATTTTTGGGATTTTCTGATATTTATTTAATTTGCTAAAAATCAAACAAGAACTGAAATGAGAGGTACTGTCCAGCCGAGCTAAAAGGACCTAGATAAAATATCTAAAGGCAACAAATTAGCTGGGAGGTAATTTTCCTGTAAAGGGAATAAAACAAGGAAAATTTAGGCACCTAATTTATTATTTTTGGATTTTTAATTTATTTACTAGAACTTTTATAAGATTTTGAGTGTTTTTCAATTTTTAGGGGTTTTTAGTAATGAAAAACAACCAAAATTGGCTAGAAAATCAAGCTAGACAAAACAAACAGTAGAAAATTTTTTTGGAATTTTTAGGTACTATTTAATATTTTTTTGTGATTTTTAAAGTTAGACAGTAGCAAAATTAGATGTTTTTGAATTTTTTAAAATATCAAATGAAAACAAAAATGTCCTCAAAAATCCTCGAAAATTTTACACTATGGCAGGAGCCATATGTTCAATTTTCGTTGGATTTGGAGGTAATTTGCTATTTTATTCAAAAATAGAGAAGGGGCATTGTGCACAAGGACCTTTGTGCAAATACCCAGAGTTCTGGGGGGGCTGGTGCAATTAACCCAGCGAAACACATGCGATGCGCGTGCCTGGGGCACTCAGGGACCCAAATGTAAGAAAAATAAGTTCCAAGGGCTTTCTGGTAACAGGTACCAAAAGTCCAGGGACTTATTCGTAAATTACCCAAAAATATCCGCACATGCTCAAATATTTCACGCATAGGGGTATAAATGCAAATAAACAAAAACTTTCATTCAACTGATAACATCCAGAACTATAGGGCCTATATTGCAAATAAACCAGAAAATCACGTGTCGATGCACGTGTCATACAACGCACAGGGGCATAAGTGCAAGGAAAATAAAGTACGAGGTCCTTAATGCAAAAGTACCAAAAACTAAACAACTACACTAGGTAATTACAGGACTAAATGCGAAATGAAATAAAGAGAAGGGCCTAAGGGTAGTTTACCCTTTATTAATGGGGCTGATGGATGCGCGCCACGTGGAGCATCTAACGGTGACTGGTGACTGGCGCTGCACAGCTCGACTCCTCGGTGCATCCAACGGCGAAGGTGTAGCCACGTGTCTGATCTAGCGGTTGAGGGTATCGTTGGCTATCCCTCTTGGCTCGGACGGTCCAGATCGCCTCGTGGATGGATCTGACGATGACGGGTCCTTCTCAAGTGAACGGTCGAGATGCGACCTGGAGGGTGAGGATGATCGGACGGTCGGGGAAGGTATCGGAAGAACAGTTGTCCGGCGAAGTTCGCCGGCCTCGTGTGTGAGCTGTGGACCTCCCCTGCTGCTCGTGAAGGTCGGAGAAGCTCCGCGATGACGTCCCGCAGCCGCTGGTGAATTCCGATGATCCAGCCGAGCCCTGGAGGGCTCCGGCGAGATCGGCGGAGGAAGCACTTCTGGTCCGAATGGCCCAACCCCTCAGACGGGCTGGGAAGCACCTGCAAAGTAGACCAAAAGACTCACGGGTCGAGGGCAAACTGCCTCGACCCAGTTAGGCGGGTGACGGTGGTCTGTGGGGCGATATGGGCGAGCTCCGGCGAGGGGGGTAGATGGAGGAGCTCGAATCCCAGCTCCTGTGCGAGCTGGGTTGGATGGGGATATGGAGAAGGTGTGCGGGAAGGAGGCGATGGCTATGGTGAAGCCCGATGGTCGGATGGTGGTCGAAATCGATCGGAATCGGTGGGGGACGGCGAAGCAGCGATTTGGGGGTAACTAGAAATTAAAGGAAAGGAGAAGGCTAAGGGACTACCTGGGTGGACGGTGAGACTAGGGATGAGCTTGCGCAGCTCTAGGTCGTCGCCTCGAGGAGCGTCTCCCTCCGAGGCTCGAGCTCCTGCTGGTGGCGGAGCAACGGCGGCGAAGCTTTGCCGGATCAGTGGTCTCACTCCCTCTCCTCGCTTCGACACCACGAGGGACAAGCTGTCACTCTCGCCTACGCAATGGAGCTCACGGGAGGTGGAATCGAATGGCCAAAGATGGGCATTGAAGGTGGCGGAGCTGGCGTTAAGTATGGGTGAGGGTCCGGGAAGACAGGCGTGGGTAGGGTGTGGAGGCGCGCGGATCCCGATGTGGATACCCCGGCGAGGGTCTCGGATGTAGCATTAATGATTCGGACCCGGGGTTTAGGCAAAGTATGATCGGGTTTTGCTGGGAAAAATCCAAGAAGTCGGGTACCCGCTAAGGACCCGTGGGAAGTTGTCCTGGGGGGGAGGGGTAGTTGACCGGGCGGTCAACAATCCCAGGACCAGTAGGAAGCGGCCACGTGGCGAAAGTTTGGAAGTGAAATTCAAGGTAGCTAAGGGCCGATTTAGCAAAAAGTTAAAACATGAAATATTTTTATTTTATTTTTTTTCTATTTTTTAGTGATTTTTAATTAATTTTTAGAAGTAAAAATAGGGTATGTACATAGTAGGTTCATATATAGGTATATATACAATATATAGGTTTTTACTTTTTGATTTTTAATTGTTATTTTTATACAATTTTATTCTCATTTTATATTTTATTTATTTATATTATAAAATGAGGAATAAAAAGACATTTTTATTTTATTTTTATTATTTATATACATAGGTGAAATAAATACATATGTACATATATATACATGGTATATTTACAATATATTTTTGTGTTTTTAATTTTGCTATTTTTATTTTGTTTTTGTTTTAATTGTTTTTATTTTATTTATTTACACTATATAATATAGAATATTTACAAAAATTTTGGAAATTAATTTCATTTATTTACAAGGTTAAATAAATATAAAAGTGGTTCTATGTACCATGTGAAAGTGATGTTTTTATCCTTTTTTATTTTTCTATTTTTTTCTTGTTTTTATACTTATAAATATGTACAAGTATTTACAAACATATTTAAAGCTATTTTTGTGAGGAAAATATTTTTATTTATTTACATAAATATTTACACACATGAGCCCCTATCTCCCTATACTTTGGCTTTTATGCGGTCAGGCCCATGCTGAGCCCTCCCTTGGGTTAGGTTGCTCAATATTTATTCTAAATATTTCCCTCTTTTTCTTTTTAATCTTTATTCTTTTATTTTTGCACAAAAACATGCTAATTATAGGTTTTTACACAATGCATGCTTTTGGTAATTATTTGTATTTACACCTATCTACATGTATTTGCAAAGGTTTTTGTAGCTAAAATATAAGAATAAAGAGTGATGAATGAGTATTCATTAGGACCCTTCCCTAATAGTCAGGGATACGAACGCATCCTTCTTGTCGTTGATTACGCGAGTCGATGGGTTGAAGCTATCCCTGCTCGAGTCGCAGATAGCCGTATAGTGTATCGCTTTCTGAAAGAAAACATCATCTCGCGGTTTGGGATTTCGAAGATACTGATATCAGATGGGGGTTGTCACTTCATTAACAGTGAGGTCAAGAATTTAACGGAGTACAACATCGAGCACCGGGTCGCATCTCTTTACCATCCTCAGACCAACGATACGATGGAACTATCCAACAGAGAAATCAATGCGATACTCCAGAAGCTTGTCAAGCTGGACAGGAAAAAATGGTCCCAACTTTTGGACTCAGTCCTTTGGGCATATAAAACCGCTTACAAGTCTCCGTTGGGCATGTCGCCATATCGTCTCATATATGGTAAACATGCCATCTGCCAGTGGAATTGATTCATAAATCATTGTGGACAGTTAACATTTGCAATCTAGACTCAGAACAAGGTGGTCAGAAAAGAAAAGAGGATATGAACAGGCTCCTCAGAGACTATGCATACGATAACACATTGATTTACAAGGAGAAGGCTCAACGCTGGCATGACTGGCACATCAGATGAAAGATCTTCAAGACTGGACAGAAAGTGTGACTATTCGATGCAAAGTTGAAGATCTTCCTGGGCAAATTAAAGAGCAAATGGACTGGGCCATTCGGAGTTCAAGAAGTATCTAATAACGAAAGTATTATGATATTAGAATTATCTTCTAACGTACAACCATTTGTCGTCAATGGTTAGCTATTGAAGCCCTACCTTGAGCATGACACTTTCCTGATCGTTGTCGACTCTATCCAAGTATTATGCACTAAAGGAACATCTGCAACAGTAGCAACACCACAAGATTCATATAATATCACTAAAAAACTCCTCCCTTAAGGTTTCATATTTTCTTCTTTTCTTCTTTTCTTCTTCTTGTTTTCTATTTTCTTTATCTAAAAAAAGAAGAAGGGAGGTTGTGGGTGTCGCTCCTTTTTGTTAGACTTCTATACTTAGGACGTACTATATCCTTAGTATAGGGCGGGTGCGTACCCTAAGTTTGTTCTATCTTTGATCCCCTCCATTGTCTCGTATTCTTGTCTATACTTAAGGATATCTTACCCTAAGTATAGGGAGAGACAACCTGAGTACGATCTATTCATTACCACCCTTGACCCTCCCTACCTTGTATACAATTTGTTATACTTAGGATTATTCGATCCTAAGTATTGGGGGACGATCGACTTCTCATTTATTCATTCATTCCTTCATTTGTTATTTTCTAGACTTTTCTTTACTTAGTACAAGTTATGTCTTCTCTTTTCTCTCTGATCTATGAGGACATAGCTCAAGCTAAGTATAGGGGGTCGTATATACTGCATATATACTTTAGCCATAACTTGTACTTTCATATTTTTAATACTAAATATGGCTAAAATACTGTATAAAATATACTATAAAATTCATTAAAATCACTTAATAAAAAGATGCATATTATTCCTCAAACTCTTTGCGCATATACTGATTAATAAATTAGGTAAAAACATTTTCGCAAAAATATTTTAAAAATAGTTTGAAAATCTTTTTGAAAAATCTTTTGAAAACTATTTGGAAAACATTTTGTTAGATATTTTGAAACTTTGTAAAATTGTTTTGCTTGTAAAATTTCTTTGTGTGAAATAAAAATGTTTGGAATATGATTTGCAAATGGTTTGGAAAATAGTTGCAAAAATAGTTTGAAAAATCTAAATATACTGTTTGAAAAACCTTTGCAAAATGATTTTCAAATGTTTGTAAATGATTGTAAAAATTATTTGTAAAAACTATTTTAGACTATAGTTTTTCAAAAAAAATTTGAAACATTATTTTCAAATAAGTTAGAGGAATATATACATCACATTAAAATTCTTTATTAACTGTATAAATATATCTATAAAAAGGATCACTTATCCCTTGTAAGTTCTTTAAAACCCAACCCTTGTAAATATAAGATGCACCCCCTTGTAAATATTTGTACCTATTTTTATCCAAAATCTTTTGTTTTCGAAAATCATAAAATTATTTGCAAAACCAAAAATCCAAAAACACTTGTAAAAATATTTTTTGAAAATTGCATAAAAAATTAGAAAACCTTTTTCAAAAATCTATAAAAAGTTCAAAAGTTACAAAAATATTTCTTCTGCATTGTACATAACATCTGCATAGCATTCACATCTTTCGGATTGAGTATGATAAGTGAACAAGTCTAAGTAAAATCTGAAGATTGGGGCTTAGTTGGATCTTAAATCTATCTAATGACATTAACCTTATAGGAGCTAGAATGGAGGCACTTTAGGTCTAGTTGACTTAATTCTTTGAGAATCGTGAGACTTGGTTCAATGTATTCTTGACTACCTAAGTAGAGTATTTTAGAGCACATGCACGGCTCTTGTTGATAATGACCTAACTTGCACACATGCACCTTTCACTTGGCTCAACTCAGTTGGAGTGGTGAAGGGACTGGATTTGCCAGTATGAGACGCACACAAGTGGAATCATTGATCCTCATCTAGGGAGGGAAGTGCACCCCAACCCATCCAGTAGCAGAGACGTCTAAAGACAGGAGAGTGTGAGTAGAAATAATGCTTCAAAAGAGGGATTGTCTACTGGCTCAAGAGGAAAAACTCCTTTTGCAAATGTCGTTGTATATAGTATTTCAAAAAAGAGCAAAAAGCAAAAAAACTCCAAAAAGTGGACAGGACTGATTGAAAATAAAATGATTGATGCAGTGTATATACTTGTATATTCAATAAACAAGCTTGAGCTTCAAAGTCATATTGTGTGAGCCTGCAGTTGGATGACTTGACTACATTGGTCATGCATCCGAGGATAGGTTGCTACTAGACCTGGCCAGAGTACTGGCCGGGTCGAATGGGTCGAGGTTCTAAAACCCCCTGTCTAGAGCCTGGCCCGTCCCATGGGCCATACTTCAAGGCCCAAGCCCGACCCATGTCTGGGCCGGGCCGACCCATGGGCGGAATGTAAAGTATATGTCAATAGTGTCAATGGCTCTTTATATCGCTTGATCCAACGGCTGGAAAAGGTGCGCGATGACATCCTCCAATATGTCAATAGTGTCACTGTAACATCTTTATGTCATTGGTTTGCATCTGTTTTTCACAACACAACTAAGCTGCAACATCAACATGTTAAGGAGCATTAGATTTTGAGGCAACTTAGAAAGTTGTAAAGTAGATGTATGATCAAAGTTCACAAAACAAAACTAGAAACTGATGGAAACAGTTACTCCAACTCTGGCCAAAATCTAACTACCCATCCTAATTTCCTATTCATGTACTGACATGATGAGAAAAATAAAATCCAGCATTGTCCATTTAAAACATTAAAGATATTGCAATATCAAGCCTCTAAAAAATCCAAGTAAAAAATCATTGAAATTATGCACACGCCTTCTCTAGGCATACTAGTAAATTTTAACACAAAGATTATAACTGCAATATTAGAGAAAAGAACCGGAAGGAGTAGGTTTTTAAAAATAATAATCTAGTCCATCTTTCACTGTATATATCAGCCATTTACATATTTCTTTTCAGAAAATAATTGTGTATTCCTTTAGATCATTGGATAATTTTGGTGCTGGGAACTATCTTTAACAACCTATGGTTGCAATTTTAGGGTACCTTATTTTGGACTTCTTGAACTAATTTTGTAAAAGTTAATCACTTCATTAGCATTGTTAGTGAGATAGATATCATCAGCAACAAACCATCACTCGATAGAAAAGAAAAAAAGAGTCAATTAAAGTAAGCTCACCTCCTCCATTAACAGAAGCAACTGGTTTGCAAGAACTGTGAGATCATGTTTCAGTCGCTCATCGTAGATCGTCTCAATGACATGATTAAAATAAAAGAAAAGTAAGGTGGACTTGAGACGAAGACTGCTTCCCATTACCTCCCAAGATGCCTCATCGAAGATCTCCTCGTCATCGTTGATGAGATCCTCCTCTAGTTGCATGAGATCAAAACCACATTGTTTGATCCCGAACACACTGCCATTCATCTCTGTGCCCTACATTTCTATGGGTTGTTTTGATGCCCCCTATGGATCTTATAGAATAATATAAAGAAAAGTCTTAGCTGGACAGGAAAAATTTAGTTACCTATCACATGGATGCAGATGGTATGATCTGTTATAACTAAAGTACTACTCAGCCAAAGCTTTGTACTCTAAGCCAACAAGAAAACACAAAACAAGCAATAAATATTGACACTACTGCAAAACATTTTGGATAGACCTAATAATTGTGAGGTGTTGTCAAATCAATCAAGCATAGACAGATCTTACATGGGTCGTTCAAGCTAACCAAACTTGTGTTGGAGAGATGTGGACTGAAATCTGAGCGCGGGTCCATTGTGGAGGCATCGACAATATATTCATCAAGCAAACACATGACAAGCACACAACTTCACATGGCTTGCTTTTCACAAAATTCAAGTTCACACGAGGAAGGTAAGGAAGGGAGTGTGCTATGTCACGCAATTCATGTACCCTTCCTTCGTATTGACAATCTATCGTCTCTTTACATCAAAACCCATCGTCTTCAAACCTGACTTCATGTTCTTTCACTTATATAGATATGACAATTAGAATGTAAATGATGCCGGCAACTTGGTATGTCAACAAATGCAACCTCACACCTTTGTTTTCCAGAAATTTTGTCTTTCAAATCAATCACTGGATCATATTTGACTATCATCGTCTTAAAAAACCAAAATCCTTGAAAAGTTACAGTAAACCTTTGAATTGGCCGTAGATATTACAGTACAATGTGTTTTAATATATATTTGAAAGAATCCAAATTTATATTTGTGGGCGGGCCGGGTCGGGTTGGGCTTTATGACACATGTCCACGGCCCGCCTAGTTGACGGACGGGCCAAAGTGCATGCCGGGCCCGGCCGGCCCATTCGTAAAATCTCTTGACCCAAGCCCGACCCATTAGCGGGCTGGGTGGGCTGGGTGGGTGGGCCCCTGCCCATTGGCCAGGTCTAGTTGCTACACTAGCTACTGTCCATTCTTCTCTTCACCCCCTTCTCTTGAGCCGGTTGTCACTTGAATTTAGAAGGGAATACCCCGCTCCTCGAGGAAAGAGTTGTTGGATTGGGGAATCATTGGGTTGTCATGTTGGAAAAGTCAGTCTCTTTGTTATTTCAATCGAGGGGAGCCACTATCACATACATTGTACAAGTGAGATTCATAGTCATAAAGGTTGCGTATGAGTTGAAGTATTCCGACTTGACTATTGAGGAGACTTGAGCAGAGTTTTGGGATTTTTGAAGGCTGTTGTATTTCAAAAATCGATTCCCAATAAGGTTCCGACCGCATTAAAATTCCAAAGATCCGACTTAAGCTCTGGACTATGATTTTGTGAAGACAAGTTTGACAATTAAAATTAATCCACTTTCTTTCATTTTCTTTTCTTTGTTTTTCATTTTCTGCATTTATTGCATAAGTTTTTGCTAGGGACTAGAAAAGGCAAGTATAGGGGGCGATGAATCTCCATTTCAGCACCTTTATTATATCATTTTGGCCTTAAAACCTCTAGCTAATGCATGTAAATACCCTTTATTTGTGAAAATTAACATTCAATCTTTGTTGTATAAATACTGTATAAAATATTGTTTTAATGCTAAAATTATAGAATAAGGAGAATAAAAGAAATAAAATAAAAATTCAAACGTATTTTATGACCTTAAACCCCGAGACCTAGGCATCTTGATGACTAGGTCGACAAGGAATAAAGTAGGGGGAGATAAGGGCCAAAAATACAATAAAAGTACCTTTTATAAATTCATCATTAATGCATTTTTGAGACCCATTTTATTTTCTACTTTTTATACCTCAAATAGAGAAACTTTGTACATGAAAGTTATAGATAATAATATGTAGAAAAATACAAAATCGAGTTTATACAAAAATAATACATAGTGTAAAAGTTAAACTCTAAATAAACAACCAAAATTCCAACTTCCCAGACCCATATCTCTCAAATAAAAACTCAAAAATATCAAAAACACTTTTAATTGTATAAATTGTTAATAAGCTATTTAATAAGTAGGTTTTCATATTTTTTGGAGTTAAAGTGTGAAAGTTAAGTTTTGGACCCCCATTGTACAATATACCTGAATAAAATATTCATTTTATTTATTCATTATAATTTTATAATTTTATATTTTTACAATTTTATAAATAGTATTTATAGTATATGCACATATTAAAACTATAATAAAACTTGAAAGAAAACACTAAAATAAAATAATGTACACACATACATAGATAAAATACATATACTTATACCTATATAATTTACATCCCTATTTATTTAAGTGTAGAAATAACATCATAAAAATATAATAAAAATATATTTAAATACCTAAAAATAATTTATGCATATATAAAATGAGCAAATAGAATAATAAAATAAAATACATAAAATAAAAATAAAATAGCCAAAACATAGATGAATATACCTATAAGTACATTCTTAAAAATTAATTATAATAAATACTACCAATAAATAAATAAAAACATATTCAAATACTGCATAAAGTAATAAACATTTTTATTTTATAATAAAAAATCAATAAAATCATTTACTATTTTTAATTAATTATTTTTTTAATAAAGGAGCTCTTTTGTCCTGTTGTGGGCTGACGTGGCCCAATCACCTACTAGGGAATGTTGACCCCGGTCAACTTCCCATCTTCCAGCTCTGACTTCTGTCAGATCCTCGAGTCCCTCTTCTTCTTCGATTTTTCGAAGCACCTTGTTGATCCTTCTACCTTGATCTCTTCACAAAGATTGTGTGTATCACACCCGTCTACCTCGCGGGATCATCAGATCCTTTTAATCTACCTCGAGCGTGTCAATAATCAACGTCCAAGTTCGCCAGGACCCGCTGCCTATAAATAAACCGCCAAGCCCATCCTTCCCTCCTTGATCCCTCCTGGAGCCCTTGATCGAATTTAGGTGTTTGTGAGTGAAGGGCAGGTGATAGTTGAGCCTTCCTTGCGCCTGGAGAACATCGGAGCAAGGAGAGAAGGAGGTCCATAGTGAGCTTGGGCCGCCCTGCTCCCTGAGCCCCCGCTCAGGTATAAGAGTTGAGTTATCTTCTGTTCTAGGTAGTTTTAATTCACGTCTTTCGATTCCAGTATTTAGTTTCGCAATTTAATTAGTGGCCAAAGTAGATTAGCCAAACCTCCTTGCCGGAGCTCTCGAGCTCCGGTATGATTTCACTGTGATCTGAACCACTCCCGACTTTCTCATCACAACCATCACCGCCCCCTGCATTTTCCACATTCAATCATACCACCCAGCCACCCGGATCGGCCTCTGATCCACAAATCGAAGGTCTACTTCTGTCGCTTGCCGGACCTGCCCCCCCCCCTTATTTCTATGTGAATCAGCTTCAAAATGGGCTGAGCATCACTGCCTCGAACCCAGTAACCCCGTTGTGTAGGTCCCAGGTTGAATAGGCTCCTATTGGGGGCCTAGCAACTCCAGGTTTGACTCCCATGTCCCAAAAGCTCCATCGACTCGCCAGGGCTCATTTCTGGGACCTAGACCTTGTGAAGGGCACCATTGGACGTGGATCAACTGCAGCAACATGGAGAGAGCCTCAGTGTCAAGGGAGGAGCCTCAGAGCGCGAGGAATCGATGGAACAAGGAAGAACACACTAATGTTCTTCCATGTTCTTGGAAATGGACCCAACACCATTGGATGGAGCTCTCCCCTCCAGATCGCTCCAGAGACATCGGATCGCCTAGAGCGCGCATCGTTCTATTGCAACCTATGATCTAATCTCCGTCGTCCAAGGGTGAAGTGTACCAGCCGCGCGGATGACAACACGTGTATTAGTGAGCCACATCCAGCCATCTGCTCCCGCACATTGTGGGGTAAATTGCATACTTCACCCTGTATTTTTTGTGTTTATTCATTAGTCATGTAAATAAAGTGCCAAGGGTAAGTAAAATAGAAATTTTGCATAAAGCCCTTGTATGTACTACATATTACATTTGGGTCTGTTCCACATCACCTCACGTGTCAGCCCACGTGAGCAGAGCTCAAAAGCGAATTCCGCTTATTCTCTTTCACTAGAGAAGGTAGGCAGGACCGGGTCGCTCATGCGAATGCCATGGATCATTATTGCCCTTGGCCTTTATGAATTTTGTCCGTGTCATGTAAGACATTGGGAAGTGGTCACCATATCCATTTGACTATCTATGACGAGCCTTTCTCGTGATGAAAGAAGCTGGGCCGATGCAGCATTTCTTTGGAAAAAATGACCTATTTCATCGACGTTCGATTATAAAATCAGGTCCAGTCCTTACTTAATTCGAGCCTTGCGACGACGAGCTGATTATAGCGTGAGTAGATCAATTCTTGTAGGTAGGCATTTCTTCGCTTCTATCCTCCAGGTAAAGAGTCTATCGAACTCCGAGGAAGAATTTCATGGCATAGGCTCAATGCAAGTCCTAGTTCGGCATGGGAGTCGTGCATGCAACCTCATAAAGCCGTGTTGAAGGCACCATAGCCTCTGTGAGGGCCTAGAAAAAGACCCCCTTGCCAAGAGCATTCTCAGACTTATTGAAGTGAAGACCTCTCTCTCATAAAGCAGCTTTCTTGATAATAACAACTGGCTTTTTTCTTCTATTCTCTTTTCTTTTTCTATGTGGCTCTTGCTCTGGTTACTTTTTTCATGGACTTTTCCACTTCTCGACAACAAAACTGGATAAGATGATGAAATGTATGATTGCATCGCCTAAAACAACCTATTTATTTGCTTTCCTCTCCTATCTCATACTATTTCTCAGGTGGTTAGTGAGCCATACAAGGCAAGGAGGATAGCGGTGCGAAGGTAGACTAGAGGGGAGATCCGAAAAACAAAGCCCACAACCAGCCCACTAACTAGGGATCTTTCAGAAGACATATCTGAATACATTTATGGATAAGAGATGTGGGAGGAAGATCCTCCAAACAGGTATCCCCTTAACCAGACCCTCGGGCGAGTATTTGCCATAAGCGATCATATTATTTATTAAAGACCATTTAAAGCATAAAAAGTCCATGCCTATAGTATAAAAGTACCGAAAAATATAAAAATTCGAAAAATTCCAAAAAAAATCGTGTTTATTTATTTATATTCTTACTCCAGAAAGTAAAATACCTAAAGACAGAAAAAAGAAAATACATAAAAATAAAAAAACTCCAAAATACGGTATAAAAAGAGTAAAAATTCCTTAAAATCGAAAAAAAAGTTTTTTTATGTTTTATAATCTTATTTATACCATTATCTATCTATTAAAATTGATTTGAAGAATTTTGGACCTATTTTGCTAATTTTTCTCTTCATTTCAATTTCGGCTATTTAATTAATCCTGGATTTGGGATATTTTTTACCTTAAAATATATAAAATTAGCAAAATTCACTAAAAAATCACAAAATAATAAAAAATATTTAAAACCAAAAATATTTAGTTATACAATTATTAGTTATTTTTGGCTATATTTATATCTTTATCATCTATTATTGTATATATAGTCTTATATGTCTTATATTATATACTTAAAAGAAAAGGAAATTAAAAATATAAAAAGAAAAAAAAAGAAAATACAAAAATATAATATAAAAAATATATATAATTCAATGTATATATATAATTAAAAACCCATAAGAATTGTATATAGATATATGTATATATGCATAAAGGACATGTTTGTACATAATATACTTAGTTTAGCAATAATCGTAGGCTACTAATTTTGCTCTATGTAGTTCGACATCTACATGCTTAATTGTTATACATTTAATTGTAGAGAATAATAAATTTTGACTTACTTTTTGCTATTAAACGCTTGATATATATATATATATATTGTGGGTTAATTATTGATCGATTCGAGTTTTCTTGTGGGTCGTCACAGCGACTATGTCTCCGCTCTGTGTGAGATATATTTAAACCTCTAGCAAAACTCGTTTCATCAAATGGGAGCAGCAATGTGCATAGTCTATTTTATCATTTATTTTGTACATTCTTTTTTCTTATTCATTGTTCATTGATGTGATTAGTGACTTATTTTGCTTGCACATATTCATTCAATTATTCTTTGTATATAGCTCATTTTGATTAAACTTATTTTATTATCTGTGCTAATATACCTCTTTGTGAATTTGTTGTGAGGGCCCGCTACACGAGGATGATTTCCTAGGAGACCAGTGCAGCCGAGCTTGATGGAGACTGGTGTTCACCTTCTGACCAGTTGGAGAGGTGACAAATGAAGCAAGGAGAAACTATTTAATATAGAATTTATTTAGATTTATTTATTTAATGGTGAGAGAGAGACATTCATTTATTAAATTGTAATAATTAAGACTTGGACACTACTTTCCACAACGAGGTCCAATACCTGAGTGTCTGTTCACCTGGGGGCCTTGTCGCATTTTTTTGTATTTTACCACCTTCTTTTATTTTTTTCTCGCTAATTTGAGTCTTCAACCGTCCTTTTTATTTGTTTTGTGTGCATGGAGCCCTAGACTTAGGTTATTTGTCTCGGTAATTAGGTCTAAACCCTAACAAGAATGCATGTACCTATAGTCTCATATGTTTGGATATAGTTAAACAAATAAATGTTAATTATTAGGACTAAAACCCACGTATCGTGAGAGACATCATACTGTACTTGTAGGACCCATTGTGGTTGGCATTGAGATGTCTCCAAGATCGGACTCTAGGGTTTATCCCTGAATAATTGACATAAGATTCTTCACGATTAATAGCTGCTACTGTTTAGGGCAATTTTGTTGATTGCACACCGCCATGTAGATAGGTTTAAAAATTCGGTTTTGCATACTGCATGGAAAGAGCTGGGAAGTCGTGTAAGTCCTTTAACTCATCATGCATCATTAGATTCAGTGGTGAGCTTTCCATCATCGAATCAACTTGCACGGCTTTTTCGCTATCTCCCTCTGGATTTGACCACCTTAGGACTTAATTAAAAATCTACAAAAACGTTAGGTGCTTGTATGCAAAAAAATCCAAAAAAGATGAAAACCCAGAAATAAAAACAAGGGACTGCTAAATAAACTTTGACCTTAATTAAAATCTGTGATGGACTATCAATATATTGTGTTCATAAAGCCCTCATTATTTTTAGGTACCTTAGGAGAGGACCAAAACCCCTCCCATGAACGAGGCATGGCCCGCTAAGGATTAGAGCCAAAAACCTAGTTTGTAACTACCTTGTGTATCGCTTGGATTTACGAAGTAAATACGCTTCTATCATACGTGACTGAGTAGGACCTTGACAATGATGGTGTTCTCGCCTTGTGTGGAACATCGACATGGTCTGAAGTACTAAGCTCAGGCCATTCCCTCACGGGTGTGTCTGTCTCATCAGTTTCTGTCCGAGTAGGGCCTTGCACACTCACATGTGATTCCGTTGCGAGCAAGGTCCGAAGTAGCGGTTTTGCTCATCGGCTTCCTCTCTCTATTTCTCTGACTGAGTAGGGATCCAGGAAGGGTTACAAGGACCTCAAAAAGTGCAGATTACAGGTTACAAAGGAGGAGGACAAGTACGGGATACTCTTATAGCAGTATTCTCTCTCCTATAGGGTTAGCATGCTATTGACTTGTTAAAAGATATGCATGAAATAACAACTCTAAAAATGAAAAGATAATAAATAGCCGATCCTTCACGGCTTCATATGGCGTGAGTTGGCGAACCCACTTTTGTATTGTGTTTGTATGGATCTAGATTAAGGTTCAAAGATAAAGTATCACGAAGTTGCGTAAATTTTATCATGTATGTCTTCCTCTTTAGCCCCTACTCAGTTCAAGCCTTTTTACTATTTTACACTCCTTTTTATTTCTCATTAGCTACCATATCTTTCCTCCTACATCGATCTCGTTTTGCTCCATGATGGTGTTCCATGGATGGTTTAGTCGGGACTCCACCGACACCCACATCGATTTCATAGACTCGAGATCGTTAATAATTCAAGGTGATTCCCGAGAACCTGGCCCGGACCTTGCGGACCGATCTCCATACTCCTCATCTTCTTTCCATCTTCTTTGATCACCCAATAAATCGAGACCACCCTTGTCCCACATCCACCGTTGTGAGAAAATCAATTTCAGTCTATATCTTTTCATCATTCACAACACTCTGAGATTGACTCTAATCACATATTCATCTTGGCAACTGGGATTCAATTTCAAGTGATCCCGTTGGGATTCTTCCACATTTCAGATAGAAGCCAGCCCCAATTATGGATCCCAATACAGAATTCATCTCTTCAGACAGAACGAGAGATGGTGCCTCAAGGAAAAGGGAAAGGACAACGACCTCCAAAGATGGAGTCAAGTCAGGAACTCGACCAGAACCAAGTCAGCGCTGAGATGATGTTTTCTATACAGGAAATATAGCAGCAACTGACAGAGCATGATCTTCTTCATACCGCATTCCAGGGACATATTGAATGATTTACGGAGCCAACGAGCAGGAGGAGGAGAAGACTGGCCCCATGATGACCCTGACGAAGAAGAATCGGGATGAGAAAGGCAGAAACTGATACTGAAGGAGATATACAACCCTTAGGACAACCAGATGACCGAGTGCATCCTCATTCCATCGGTGCAAGCTTACTTCGAGATCAATCCCCAGTTTCTTGCTCTTTTACCATCGTTCACGGGAACACCAATGAGGAGTTGTACATTCACCTGTAGAAGTTCTCACGTATTTGCTTAACTACCCACTACCTCAACATTCCATTGGATGTGGTGAAGATGATGGCATTCCCCTTCACCTTGCAAGACAAGGCCCTTTACTGGGTCAATCATTTGGGGAAGATTGTGATGACTTGGGAGGAACTTAAATAAGCATTCCTCCACAAATTCTACCCTCGTGGTCGGCTAAACCAGATGCGAGCCTGGATTAGAAACTTCTCCCAGGATGTTCATGAAACTATCTATGAAGCCTGGGAGCGAACACAAACCTGCAGGAGAAGTGCCCCCATCATGAGATATCGAAGACAAGCTTGGTCCAACACTTTTTCGGGTGCCTGAATGTAGAAAGCCAAAATCTCGTAGATGTTGCATGTGGAGGATCTCACTTCAACAAAGATGAAGATGTGGTATGGCAGATTTTTGAAGAAATGGCCGAAGGAGAGGCCGCCCTTTCTTCATCGCACGCATATCAAAGACAGCCACAGGTCCTCCAGAAGCCAGTGCACATGGAAACAACCCGAGAGACAGAGAAATATGAGAGCTCCAACCTCAGTATCAACGGGGGCCATCTTTCAAAGGTTAACTTTGTTGAGAAGCGGTCACAGGATCTCAAGAAGCTCGTTGTGATCGAACAAAGGACTCAAAACCTAGACAAGTTGACACCATCTTCAGAAACTCCAGTTGAGAAGAAAAACGAGCCATCACCGCCACATCAGCCTCAGCCGAGTCAGCAGTCACCGACCATCCAACGTGTATACAACGTGCAGGCACCCGAGCAGGGCCCACCACAGCAGCAGATGGTGGTTTACCGGCCAGACTTCCTTCCTTCTTCGGATCTAGCATTTCCACCTCTACCACTGATTCAGGAAGTCAACTGTGTATGAACCAATGATGCACATCTCACCCGTCCTACGAGGCAACACCAGGGTCAGCCACAAGCCAATCGACCTTACCATCAACCTCAGGGTGGTTGTTTTGGACAATCCTAACCTCAAATTCAGTTCTCGAATCACCAGTCTCTGTAGTATCAAGGTAATTGGAGACAGACACAATAGTACCCACAGCCGCAGTATCGCCTTCAGCAGCCAAATCTTCAGTACGTGATCGATCAGCAGCAATATCCTACTCCTCCATATCAAAAATATCAACTTCCTCCTCCTCAAGAACACCATCAGCTATCCCAGCCTCAACCCCCCAACAGTCAGCAACAGCGTGGTCTGCACGCTGAAACTTCTGAGGCAACTCCAGTGAACCCAACTCTAGACTGTTTGGCCCAACTCGTAAAGGGTCTAGCAGAAATGACAAAGAAGCTTGATGACCTGACTGCCACCAAAACTCCCATTCTGACGCTGGTCGAGGCAAACCTTACCAATTATAAATGAAAAGAGCTGATGAATCTCGTATTCATCATGCTAAAATTGGTCATTTAGGCTATGTTCCCCATCATTCGCTTGTAATTTAATCATTAATAGAGCATTATTAGCCATCATGCATGTGTGATTAATAATTGCATTTCATCATGCATAAATTGCATTTAAAATTACCAACACTTCCCCATTACCAACTTTCATCATTTGGTGGAGCCATTTGATTTGTTGGTTTAAGACCATCATTCAAAAGTTGTGTTCAAAACGGAAATATTCAAAAATATGCATCCCGGCAATGGTGCCATTTGATGAAAGTTGATTTTCATTTGTGTTCTTTGACGAAAGTTTTATTAAGCGACACAAAAATCGTAACGGTGAAAGGTAACGGCGCCATTTGATGAAATATTCCACAACATTCAAAAGTTGTGGTTTTTGATCGACCGAAATTCACCTCCTATACTACAATTACCGATTATTAAAGAGGTAAATTTCACACTCATCAAATGGCACCGTTACCGGGGACCCGAGCCTCGAGGCTGGGGCCGAGGCTCGGGTGGGGGGCACGTGGAGTGGGCACAGCCGTTGGATCAAGGTTTTCAGCCCGATCCAACGGTAGCTGGAGGCTGAGCGCAAAGGTGGCACCCACGGCGGCGAGGGCGAGCGACGGCAGAGGCGCGAGAGCCACCCGGTGATGATGAGGCTACGGTCGGTCGACACACGACCGGCTAGGCTTGGGAAAGTGGTGGCGAGCGGCGGCGGAGCTCGATCTCGGCGGAGGACGGAGAAGCGCGGCCCTTGCTGGGGCGGAGGGCGGCGAAGTCGATGGCGAGGCGGCGTTGGCTGCTGGGCGAGCGGGGGAGGAGGCGATGCACGGCGACGAGGGTGGTTGAGTTGCTCGTCGGTGAGGCACCTGTAAGTGATTAGGCAAAACGAAGGGGGAGGGGTGATGCACGGCGGCGAGGATGAGGCGGAGAGGGGGAAAAGGTGGCGGACTTTGCGAGGCCGGCGGAAGGTGATGGTGGTAGGAGGGAAGAGCCGAAGGCTGGATACCTGGAGGAGGGGGCGGAGCTCGGCTCTGTTCCTCACTTCAAGCGATGGCCAATGTCACAGTGAAGCTCGACGCTCCTTGATGGAGGAGCAGCACAAAGAGTGGAAGACCCTCTGGATCACGCCGACGAGATGCGTCCTTTGGTCGTCTCTGTCACCGGCAACTCGACGAGGAGCTTAAGGTATCTCCTGGATGACAGATGGCTGGAGGAGGAGATGGTGTTGCGGCTTTATAGGAGGAGGAAAGGGGAAGCAGTACGGCGAGGAGGAGCTTTGATGGTCTCGTAACGGTCGGAGCAGAAGGGCGCGCCGTTGGGGGAGGAGAAACGGCGGGGGAGGGTGCGAGGCGTGAACAGCTGAGGAAGAAGAGGGTCACGTGCTGCGCACGTGACCCGGGGGAGGGGTCTGGAGAGAGAAGGTGGGGGTGCCACGTGGCATGCCCTGGGGCTGCCACGTGGCGCCCTAAAAAATTTCAAAAATTAAAGACAAAGAAAAATAGAAAAGAAATTAAAGAAGACTTCGGATCGAAAAATTTTCTTCACAAAAGTTGTTCGTCTCGACGAGATCTACAGCTTTCATGAAGGATCCTTGAGCAAATGGGGTCACCTGTGAGAAGTGGTATTTTTGGTGGCTCTCCATGTGTATAGAAAACTGACTTTTTGGGATTTTGTATTTTTTTTGATGGTTTTAAAAAGGATGAAAAATCTAGAAAAAATACGATAAAATACAAGAAAGTTAATTACACACTAATCTAATTTTTTTTGGATTTTTAATAAATAAGAAACTAGGAAAATAAAATAAAAGTAAGAAACACACAATTTTTGTACAGACCGACAACGGACACTTGGACTTGGTCAGTTTCTTTGATTTCAGTTTTAATCTGGATTTGGATTTTTGTGTCGCTTAATAAAACTTTCATCAAAGAACACAAATGAAAAAGAAATAAAATTAAAAGGATTAATTAAGTACATAAAGACTCAGGTCAAAAATAGCAAAAAGTCAAACTGCGCAAAAGAGGCCCAAAACCCAACTTTCACAAATGAGCTCCGAATTTTATGAAATTAGTCTTGTTTTAAAGGTATTTGAAAATGGAGTACTTTAAAAGTCAGTAGACCAAAATCGGACATTTTATGTGGGAGATATGCTCATTTTAGTCTGTCAGATGTGAAATTAGACTTTGGGATGATTTGACACTTACTGTGGTTAATAATTTTTTTGTATTTTTTATTTAATAAGATTAGTAATATCTACACAATGGAGGTGGTTTGGGGTCAATCGGAGTTAGGATGAATTAACTAAAAATGTGAGAAGTTAACGGCTTTTTGGGCTAATTTACACTTGGGATTTTAAATGCAATTTATGCATGATGAAATGCAATTATTAATCACACATGCATGATGGCTAATAATGCTCTATTAATGATTAATTACAAGTGAACGATGAGGAACAGAGCCTAAATGACCAATTTTAGCATGATGAATACGAGATTCAGCAAGAGCCGGTAGAATGTGATGTCATGTCTGTGTCTGTTGAATCATATAGCCATAATTTTGTTTTATCTAATGGTGTTACTCTCAGAAGCATTAGGACTTTACCTCCATCTACTGCTAACCAAGGGAAGAATAAAGCATTGATAGGTGAATCGTCATCTTCTACATCAGTCGCACAAGTCATCGGTTCGGGTGAGGAAGAAGAAGGAGGAACCATGCCAGCTGCCATACATCTACACCACCACCAGCAAAAGCAACAAAAATCAGAAAATTTAAAAATACCAAAAAGATGTTCGCATTCGACGTAAAGTCAAGCCGGCCACGGAGGAGCCGCCCGTAGCAGCCGATCCTACGCCAGTCGAAGAAGCAAAGACAACACCTTTTGTTTGTCCACCAATAACAGAATCTTCACTTCCAGCTTGTACACCTTTTTTTGATCCGGATGTACATAATTTTGTGGACAAGAATCTTGATGTAAACAAGAACAATGCTTTTGATTTCAGTTAAGTAAATATTCCTTCCTGATGTATTAGAAAAATCCAAAAAATCAAAAAGAAAAAGTGCATTGTCTGACCCAGGAGTTGTGGATATCCTCCAAAATTTGACTGTTGCGCTCCCATTGATAAAAGCCATGGAATACGTGCATGCTGTTAATAAAGGCTTGAAGAAGGCATGTACAAACAAGCGTCGACCAACTTGTAACAACAGACGCAAGCAAGTAGAAAAGCTTGTCCTCACCATGGCCACAGTCGCAGCCATCATCAATCTCCCGCAAAAGAAGCTAGACAAAGGAGCACCTTTGATCAGATGCGAAATATTTGACCAAGTCTTCAAGCGGACTCTCCTGGACAACGATTCTTCCATCAACCTCTTGCCCTCGTCATTACTGCAAGAATTCAGGCTGGGACCATTGAAGCAAACATGCATGATCCTGCAATTTGTGGATCGGTCTGTCAAAAGACCCCGAGGTTTGTTGGAAGATGTTGTGGTAAAGGTACATGATATGTCGTTTCCCGTCGATTTTGTGGTCCTTGATATGGACTCACTTGCACCCTAACTCCAGACCGCCATTATCCTTGGACATCCATTCAACGTATTGTGGAGGTTGTAGTTGACTATAGGTCTGGCAAGATCATGATCAACTCGAGCAACCATAGCATAACAATAGACATGGTCAATGAGCCTAAAGTCTTATCTGACGAAAGTAGGGATGAAAACAAGTGTGAATATATTCGTATTCGATCCGCTATCGTATTTGTTTTACATATATTTTTACGTTCGGATTCGTATTCGTTTCAAAATGGATGCGGATATGGATATCACTTTGACATTCGCTAATATTCACATTCGTATTCGTATATCATTGTCATATATAAGTATAGTAATATATTTATTTATAACTGTGCGTAACAACATTTTATGATTGCATTCACCATTGTTGATATAATTGTTATGAAATTACTATATCCGATATATCTATTTTATGTGTAAACCATCCTAAATATGTATATTTCAGTTAATTTATTAAAAATATCTATTATTATTCATATATGAATTATATTCGTTTTACATTCGTATTTGTTTTTATGGATATAGTAACATATTTTTCACATCAGTTAATATTCGTATCCACATTCGTATTCATATTTTAAAATGGATAAGGATATGATTTTACCTATATTTGTATCTGTATCCGACTGTTTTCATCCCCAGACGAAAGTTATGCAGCACCGCTAAAGGAAACTGTGATTTCATTGCAGAAATAAGAGATACACATCTCACTTTGAATGACACTTGGACCCTATAATTCTTCTCTCCTGAGCAAGACTGGGAAAGCATAGTCGACACAAGCTCTGATGCCACGTGGGAGACAGAATCTGATTCACCGATGCATCTCTTCGGCTATGATGTTCATTCTAGTCTTAAACGATGAATTCATTGTATATCTGTTTGGCACATTGTCAGTTGAACAACAATTGACTAAGGAGAGCATAACTTTCTCCAAGATTCAAGCAGCAGATCATCCTCCAACTGGCACAGTATCCGAGGTGACCGAGAAGCGGGCCGGATCAGAACTTGAATTAAAGCTACTTCCGACATGACTTAAGTATGCTTTCCTTGCGGGTGCAGAGAACATGTATCTGGTCATCAGCAGCAGTAGGCTGACTCCGGATCAAGAATCTCGACTTCTCAAGGTTCTAGAAAAAAAACCGCAAGGCACTTGGTTGGCACGTCTCATATCTCTGCGGGGTAAGTCCTGCTCTGTGCTCACACCACATTTATTTCTAAGAAGATTCCAACCCGTCCTGAGAATTCCAAAGAAGACTGAATCCAAACCTATGAGATGTTATCATGAAAGAAATCACAAAAAGGTGTGAGGTAGGCTTCATTTACCCAATCTTCAGTTCAAAATGGGTGAGTCCTCTGCATGTTGTTCTGAAGAAATCAGGCTCATCGTGGTCACAAATGACAGAGGAGAGGAGATCTCTACTTGGGTACCAACATCTTGGCATGTATGTGTTGACTACCGCCATCTTAATGCAGTAACCAAGAAGGACCACTTCCCATTACTGTTCATCGATCAGGTACTAGAAAGAATAGTTGGCAAGGAGTTCTTCTGCTTTCTAGATGGGTACTCCAGGTACATCCAAGTGGCAATTGTCCCTGAGGATCAAGAGAAGACTGCCTTCACTTGCCCGTTCAACACCTATGCTTTCGGAAGAATGCCCTTTGGATTGTGCAACGCACCAACGACATTCCAGAGATGCATGCTTGCAGTTTTTCCCGAGATGGTTGGCAGTTTTCTTGAGGTGTTTATGCTTTCCTGGTCGTTGTTGACTCTATCCAAGTATTACGCACTGAAGGAACATCCACAACAGTAGAAACATCACAAGATTCAGATAATATCGCTCAAGAACTCTTCCTTTAAGCTTTCATATTTTCTTCTTTTCGTTTTCTGTTTTCTTTATCTAAAAAAAGAAGAAAAAGAAGGGAGGTTGTGGGTGTCGCTCCTTTTTGTCATACTTCTATACTTAGGACATACCATGTCCTTACTATAGAGGGGTGTGCACTGATGAATCTCCATTTCATCACCTTTATTCTATCATTTTGGCCTCAAAAACCCTAGCAAATGCATGTAAATAGCATTAACTTGTATATAATAGCATTCATTGTTTCTTGTATTTATTGTACATTAAATAAGGTTTTTAATGCCAAAATTATAGAATAAAGAGAAGGAAAGAAAAAGGAATAAAATATTGCAAATATTTTATGACCCTAACCCCGAGACCAAGTCCAGAATGGAATTGGTCGACAAGGAATAAAGTAGGGGGAGATAAGGGCCAATTATCCAATAAATACTCCATTCATTTATGCATTTTTGGCACCTATTTTGTACATATTTATTTATTCATCAAATAAAGAAACTTTGTTCATGAAAGTTGTAGATAATAATATAAATAAAAATACAAAATTGAGTTTGTGTAAAAATAATACTCAATGTACATTTTATACACATAATAAAAATCCAAAATCTCAACTTCACAGACCCATATCTTGCAAATAAAAACTCCAAATCAACCAAACTCACCTTTAATTGTATATAGCATTTCATAAACTATTTTATAAAATTGATTTCATAATTTTTGGAGTCCATCTATGAAAGTTAGGTTTTTGGCCCTTCTTGTACATAATACCTGATTAAAATATTCATTTTATTCAATATTCATTATTTTTATAAATCCATATTTTTAGAATCTTGTAAATAATGTATATAATACATGTACATAATAAAAGTAAAAGAAAACCAAAAAGAATTTGTAAAATAAAAATAAGTCTATAAAATACATAGACAAAATACCTATGCTACCTAATGTACATAAATAAAAAGAGAAAAGCATTCTTTAATTATTTCATTCTTTTATATTTTTATAATAATGTATATATCATATATATTATTAAAAATACCAAGCTAAAATAAAAACAAATAAAATCCATTAAATAAATACAATGTATATAATATATAGGTAAAGTACCTATAAGTATACTTACATATACATAGACCTATTTATTTAAAAATACAAATAAACTTATAAAAACAAACAAAAATATCTTTATACTCACAAAAATAAATCATAAATTTATAAAATAAGCCAAGAAAATAATAAAAGAAAATAAATAAATTAAAAATAAAATACCCAAAATACATGTAAATACATACATATACATATTATCCAAATAAAACTATAACAAAACACCTCGAAAAATTCAATAAAAATCATAAATAAATACTAGATGAAATAATACACATTTTTTATTTTATAAGAAAAAATTAATAAAATCATTTAGGGCGTCAAATAAATCAATCTTCCTTCAGATTTGCTATTTTGTCTCGTAGCGGCTTACGTGGCCCAATGAGGCGCCGGCCAACGTTGACTCCCAGGTCAACTGTCCCATCCCTCGCCTGGCGTCTCTGAACTGTCTACTCCCCCGATTTCATGCCTTTTTCCCGGGCACACCATCCATCAATCGACAACGCTTCCTTCGCAAGAATTGTTCCCTAATCTTCCATGATGCCCGCCGAAATCAAAGATCAACGAGATGTTCATTGGATCAGCCAATAATCGCCGGGTAATAAGGCCCCTTGCCAATGTTTATAAATAAAAAGCTCCGCCTCCTTCCTCGAATTTGGCCATTTTCATTCCACCCAAACGCCTTGATCTTGCTCCTGGACCATTCCTCGTGACAGGGGGAGTCGCCCAGCGCCTCGACTTGGCCGAAGGACGGAGAATTTTGACGCGGCGGAGCTCCGACGTCCGCCCTGCTCCCTGGAGGCCCCAGGTCTAAGAGCTGCTCTTTTATGCATTTTTAGTTTGCTTTTAATGTTAGTTTACCATTCCAGTCATTAGATTAGGTCTTAGTTAACTCCTGTAGTTTAAAAACCAAAATTCGAAGTTCGCCGGCGCTCCGCTCCGGTGACTTCTTCACCGTAAACCCCACTGTTTCCGCCCGCCATTCGCATCCCATCTCGTTCCTCGTCGCCTTCTCCATCGTTCTATCATCTTGGACCAACCCAGGACCCTCGGTCTTGGTGAATCGGGGCTCCTCCTCCGCCGTTCGCCGGAGCCCCTCCGCCCACCTTCATCTTGCATCGCAGCTTCAAAACCCCGGGTCGAGGAGATAGCTCTCTCGCCCGCGGTTCTTCCTGTGCAGGTACATCAAGGAGTAGAGCCCATATGGGCTTGCATTGAACCAGGAAGAGGTTCCTGGGGGTCCACTTCTTCTCCGACCTCGCTCCATCGACTCGGACTCCCAGGAGCCATGAAATCACCATCAGTCGATGCGGGATCCCTCCAGCTACGTGTAGACCACCTCAGATGTGCCAGAGAGCCTTGGAGGAGC
The DNA here is from genome assembly GCA_037367405.1 of Ottelia alismoides. Lineage (NCBI taxonomy): Eukaryota > Viridiplantae > Streptophyta > Magnoliopsida > Alismatales > Hydrocharitaceae > Ottelia > Ottelia alismoides. The sequence continues at coordinate 306 of JAZKJV010007253.1, read as the reverse complement.
CCAAGCTCCTCGATCAAAGCTCGCTAGCTCCGAGCTTCTTCCCCGTTCTTCCAGGGAGCTTCAGCACCGTCGGATCAGGAGGCGAAGCCCAGTTTGATCATGCGTCGTCCGATGAAGCCACGTGCCAACCGTCAGATCAGCCCGGATCGTCTAATCCAGGCCCTTCATCGCCGAACCGGTATCCACCGTCGGATGCGTGACGCGTGGATAAGTGGCGCCTCCAGCGCCGTTGGATGACACGCCTTATTTGGGGGTAAATTTCACATCTCACCCCCCGCTTTTTGTATTTAGAGTTTAATCCCCAAA